>CM059192.1:30447470-30614970 GCA_030323885.1 Branchipolynoe longqiensis
TCGGGTTTGCGATAAGTTATACGCAGTAGTGGGATTATGAAGATGAAATAAAGTCCAGATGGGAAGAATATGTAAACGAACTATACAATGATGACAGAGGGAACCCACCCACAATTGAGAAAGAAGATGGGAATATTATATTAGTATCAGAGGTTGAGAAGGCTATCAATGATCTAAAGGCAGGTAAGGCTCCTGGAAGTGACCAGATAACATCAGAAATGATAAAAGGACTAGATGAAGTGGGGATTCAAATCATTCATAAGCTAGTAACTGACATCTATGAGACTGGATTTATACCATTGAATATGAATGAATCCATATTTGTACGACTCCCAAAGAAGCTAAAACCAACATTGTGTACTGAGTACAGAACACTAAGCCTGATGAGTCATATGTTGAAGATGATCCTGAAAATAATTTTACTGAGAAACAGACAGAAAATTGAAGAACAAATCAGTAACGTACAAAGTGGGTTTATATCTGGAAGAGGTACACGTGAAGGGATTTTCAATATGAGAATGATTTGTGAACGTTATTGTGAAGTGAACCAGGATGTTTATGCCTGCTTTATTGACTATGAGAAGGCCTTCGACCGAGTCAATCATGAACTGTTAATCAAATGTTTACAAGATATTGGTGTCAATGGCAAAGACATTAAACTAATTGTGAACTTATACTGGACACAACGTGCATTTATAAAAATGGAGCAGGGCCTATCGGATGAAGTTATGATTAAACGAGGAGTTCGACAGGGGTGTGTATTGTCACCATGTCTATTTAACCTGTACACAGAGATGATTTTCAGACACATTGAAGATTGCAAGGGAGTGACAATAGGTGGCATGAACGTCAACAATCTTAGATATGCCGATGACAGTGTAATACTAGCAGACAGTGAGAAAAACCTACAAGATATAGTGAATAGAATCAATAAAGCTGGAATACTATTCAACATGAAGATGAATGCCAGGAAGACCAAAACAATGGTTATAAGTAAAAAGACAGATAAACCAAATGTCAATATAACCATAGATGGCACAAACATAGAACAAGTATCCGAATTCATATATCTCGGACAAAAGATTACAAATGATGGGAGATGTGAGGAAGAAATTAAAAGAAGGATAACAATAGCCCGAACAACATTCTCCAAAATGTATAGAGTGTTAACATCAAGTAAGATATTAATACAAACAAGGAAGCGTATTCTTCAGTGTTATGTGTGGTCTACTCTAATGTATGGGGCAGAGACATGGACAATCTCTAAGAAAATGTACAAACGTTTAGCAGCATTTGAGATGTGGACTTATCGAAGGATGATGAAAATATCATGGACAAAGAAGATCACCAACAAAGAAGTTCTCAGAAAAATTAAAAATAAGAAAAGCTTGTTTGCCACTATACAGACAAAGAAACTTATTTATTTTGGCCACATCATTCGTCAGAGTTCAATATACCGTACATTGTTGGAAGGGAAGGTGAATGGCAGCAGAGGGAGAGGGAGACCAAGAACATCATGGTTTACAAATATTTCACAGTGGACAGGCTTGAATTATTCACAGTCTATCAGAACAGCACAACATCGGGACAAGTGGAGAACCATTGCATCCAACCCTCAACTAGAGGATGGAACTATTGATTGATTGAGTGGGATTATGATACGATATAAAGAGTATCGTGATTATGATAGGATATATGCAGTAGTGAGATTATGATAAGCTACATGAAATATCGGGTTTGCGATAAGTTATACGCAGTAGTAGGATTATGACACGCTATAAAGAGTATCGGGATTATGATAACCTATTCGAAGGAGTCAAGCTATACCATATGTGGTAGCGCTTTACCCAATTTATTATACTTGATTGTTATACTTATACATTATTATACTTATACATTTGTTGTATGCATACTTATATTTATAAGTTATACTCAACTGATGCATTTGATATATTCGATATCGGACCATGGTCTGTTCATAGGGTGCCAGCATAGATAATGACGATGCGACACTGTAAAGCTTACTGTGTAGCATTGATTAAAGTTGCATAGTCCGATCATTTTGAGTTTCTGTCATTTTTTCTGAGATTAACATATTAATTTGATTGTTATAATCTACCTTACTTTAGTTTTAAGTAACTTTTATTTTAAATGGCGAACTTTCGAGATATTTGAAGCATAAATATGTCAATTATTTTATATAAATATGTCAATTATTTTTGGCAAGCACGCCAAAACTCTGACACCATAGGCTTCTGCAGTAACAGGTTCTATTAATTTGACGCAGTATTCCCTTCTATGTCGCAACAAATGCCTAATAAGTGCATCAGTAGCTAAATTAGATATGTTGAATTAAATTTAGATAATTGTTTTGGCTTTGAAAAGTTGATGCTTCATCGGACTATGCGGCTTTAAGCAGTTATAATACAATCACCAGCATCACGTAGGTCGCCAACCCAACCCACAAAACACTCCCTCACACACCCGCACGTCCTCTCCATCCACACACACCCCCTTCACTCTATCCACTATATCCATAACTACGCGACTTATGGTGCTGTCACATTACGATGCTTCTCGCCAACGCGCGTCGACTTATGTGATTTTTTGGCGCAACATCAGTCAACGCAATGTCAGAAGCACGTCGACATCGCTGGAATAACATTATGCAAACGCTAGGCACACGCCGCGCGCGCATGAGGGTCGTTCCCACACGTTGCGCCAAACGGTTGCTTTTTGTTGTTTTATGTCCTACCAACATTTAAGGTTATATCAGGACGGCATGCCAAACTTTTACCACAATGTCGGCCGCATGCTACCAATACGTTCCGCTGACGCAGAAAAGTTTGACGTCTCTCGATGAGTAAAAGTGATTTTGCGCATTGGCGGCGCGCCGGTGAGAAGCGTCGTAATGTGACAGCACCATTACAGACAAATACCTACCGACACTGTGCAATGGTTAGCACCTCACGATGACCAGCTAACTCCTCACCACCCTTCACTAACCACCTACCAAAAGGTGATGCGTGGAATGATTGGCAATGCACCTGCTAACTTGGTCATTTAATGAGTGTCTATTGGCACATAATTGATTGTCTGCCTTTACATCTAAAAGTGATGGTTTGAACAAAAAACTAATATTTCTCGCCGTGAATATGGCCTATGCTGCCGACACGGCGTAAAGCAACCACCAATCAATCAATCAATCAATCAAAGCTAACTTGGTTGGTTGTTGGAGTGTTACGTCCTGGCAACATCTAAGGTCATATCAGGACGGGTACCGAATTGTGACAGTTCGCACTTATGGCGACTTTATAGTGCTGCCCCATTAGGAGACCAGGCCGGGAGTATAATGACCTGATATCCCACTCAGTCACATTATCCTGACACTCAGCCAACCAGTCCTTGCCATATCCTAATAATACTGAGTGCCTGGCTAGGAAGCGACATATATCAATTTTTAAGTCATTGGTTTGACTCGACTAGGGTTCGAATCTCACGATCTACCAATGCAGGAGACAGACGCTCAACTCATTTGGCCATCCCGTCTGCTAACACACCTGCTAACTGACTAGAGAGCTACCACTGCTACCATTGCACGTCGTCTACATAACACAATAACTCATCGTTAATGAAGATGTAAAATGCGCACCGTGTTCTCCCAGAATTCTCTGTAGAGTCTCTGCATTGTTCTCTTTTCCAATATGGCGCTGCATCTTAAATTATATCAAGTTATATTAAATTAGACTTAATTATGTTTAATTATATTATATCATGTATGTGATTAGGTGCAATGTTCTAAGACTGAAAGACTAAATATAATTCCCCGGTTTTGAAGCAAACTAAAAGAAAAACAACACTTCATTCACTGAATAATAATTAATCAATTCCGCCGTGAATATGGCAACACCCGTCCTGATATGACCTTAGATATTGCTAGGACGTAAAACAACAACAAACAAACAAACCTACGCTGCCGACACGGCGTAAAGAAACTACCAATCAATCAACCAATAATAATAACAGTGCTATACCCTGGTCGAGTCAAAGCAATGACTTAAAAATTGATACTTGTCATTTCCTAGCTAGGCGCTCGGCATTATTAGGATAGGGCAAGGAGCATTGGAATGAGGAAGACTAATTGTTTGCGATTTTAATTTACCCTGCTTAATCAACTAATGTACCCCCCCCCCCCCCAAATAACAAACAGTAGTAGTAGTAATAATAATAATAATAATAATTATAACAATATGTTGGCTCACCTCGTGATGACATGTCCTTTCAGTGTTCAATCCACTGCCGAGTGGTGACTGACATTTATCTGAAGGGAAGAATCAGTTTATGCTAACACTCAACTGAGGTCTTCCTTCCACACCCGCCCACCGCCGTCTGTCCCTATCCCCCGCAGCTTTCACGCCGTTCTTACCGGGACCCACTCGCCTCCCTCTCCCGAGCTGCTCTGACCGGTGTGACTGGCACCAGACGGGCAGGGCAGGGCGGGCCTATGGTGGTATGGTGTATGAGGTTCTCACATCCAGTCTCGGCCGGTCTCGCCCAGTCTCGCCCAGTCGGGAGGACACGAGATCACCCCAACCCGTCAGTCGCTGTTTTAGTGTATCGCTATATTCCGACGAGCGTTCCTTTCTGAGTGTACTCACCCCTGTTAGGGTTGGTTGGTTGTTGGAGTTTTACGTCCTGACAACATCCCAGGTCATATCAGGATGGGACCCTGTTACTTGTGTCAGGGCGGTGATGGGAGTGAGCAGCTCCGTGGGATTTTGGCTTTTTCGTGTATGTAGTGAACTTTATCAGGCTTCCCACTATTTTTCAGGATTCTTTTTTAATTACTTTTTAACTACTTTTTCGGACCATTAAAACTGTTTTTAAAGGAAAAGAATGAAGAAATTCCACAGCTTTTTTCAGCATGCAATAACTCCAGATTCCCAGTATGCTCCACTAGTCCTATTGCCCCATCAGGTGGGGGGAAATTCCAATGTAATCTTTGGAGGACCGCCAAGGTTGGTCCTAAATTGTCTGTCTCCAGTAATCCTGAGAAATTATTTTTAAATGACACCAAATGACCTGGCGTATGATGAAGAATGTGCAATATATGAAATATCGGCATATAATTTTGTCTACAAAATAAAGATTGATTTTAGAAACAAGACAGACGTTTTGAAAACATTTTTTCCATATCTTTGTTATATAATTGTATGACTTCTCAGTACTTCATTTTTGCATCTTCAAAAGTTACTACTTTTCCGTTGTTTATGACCAGTACAAACCCTGCTTATGGGGCGTTGAATAGTTGGTCCTATTCCTCCAATAAGTATGGGTGATTATAGCGTATTATTTCACCTGTTTTTCCTCCAGAGAGTAATGTTGTTAGAACATGTTGGTTCCAATTATTGTTGCTTCAGTAACTAGCGCTACTATGGCCTCTTATTTCAAACTGCTTTCATGCAATTAACATGGGTTATTTATAACATACAACTGCAAAGTGTTTTTCTCCAGCAAGCATGCACATATATAACATATTATTTCAAATTATCTTCAGCCTTTAGAGATGTGTAATATATACACAATGTTATGTAATTTCAATTTCCTTTCATCTAGTAAGCACGTTCTGTAAACATATAGCATATTATTTCAAATTGTCATCTAGTAACCCTGCACTATGAATACACGCTGAACATATTATTTCAAATTGTTCTTGTCCAGTAGGCATGCGCTATTTGTACGCATATAGCATATTATTTGAAATTGTCTCCATCCAGTAGGCATACACATATAGCATATTATTTCAAATTGTTTTTGTCCGTTAAGCCTGGACTATATATGTGCATATGATACACTATTTCAAACTGTCTTCATCCAGTAGGTCTGTACTATATATGTACATATATCCAGAAGCCACGCGCTATTTGAACGCATAGAGCATATTGTTTTAATTGATGATATACACACTACATATATAGCATGTTATTTTTAATTCCTTTCATCTAGTTGGCATGTGCTATATATATTGTTTTCATCCAGTAAGAATAATAATAAAACATTTATATAGCGCCCGATCCAGCAAGCCGTTCTCAGGTAAGCATGTTCCATAAACTAAACAAGTATATTACATCCTCTTCAAATTGTCAGATTTCTAGTTCTGAAACATTGAATTAATGCATCATACTGACACTAGTGTATTGCTATATAAAGCACTACTATGTATATATTTAAAATGACATTGATGCTGACTGTCCTGTAGGTATCCCAGCTCTTCTCCTGTACACGATGCATTCTTCACGTTAGATGCTGGGTTAGCCTACTGTGACTCCCTTATGCTCCTCCAAGAGGTATTAAAGGCCATGTTGTCACACAGGAAGCGGTGGTGATGTTATCATTGAACAGCTACTCTCCACAATCCCATCAAAACCACCAACAGCCAGTATCTGATCAGCTTCCCGCCTCAATATTACCGATAAGAAATGTCCTCAGATTGCATTAAACGCAATTAGCAATCAGCGTAGGCTTGCCACCCAGCTAGCAGTGAACAAGCATGTCCCACAACTCCATCAAAAACAATCAGCAAAGCTACTCTAATGACCATCTGGCTGTGCGCGCTTGTCCACTCAGCCAATCAACAAGCAGTCTCTGATCACCACCTAGCTACTACTAATAAGCAGTGTGCAGGGATCCATCAACCAATCCCAACAGCTGCTGCACAGAGCGCGCCTGGAAGTGTCTTTCAGTTGCACACACCCACTACAACGCATACATACATGTATACATATTCAGCCGCACACATAAGTACTGAAGTAGTAAACCACGCGGGACTTTGCATCGCTCCACAATATATATATCCACACGCACTCCCTGGACTACGCATGTCCATTCCTTGCACGCGGCACCCCGTCCTCCATGGAGTTTCCTCCAGGTGGGGTAACTAGTCACCCCCACCAGCTCTCCTCTGCTGCGCCCTGCCCTTCTCTCCTCCCGTTGAAGGTAGTAAATAGAGTCACAGTCCTCCGGAGGATCCTTCTTATCTCAGGTCTGCTCGGACGGATGAAAGAAGGGCCGGGGTAGAGTGGGTGGGAGAGGGGGGATTGGGTGAGGGGAGGATGAGAGAGGTGGGGCGCTGAGAGCGGGGTGAATGGATGGATGGATGGCTGAGTGTATGGGTGGAGAGACCTCCCCCTCCTCCTGGGCATGTGGTGACGATGTGTTCACCTCGAGAGTGAGCTCCGGTCTGGGATGGAGTGCGGGAGGGAGGGGCGGGAACGGGAGCTGCTCACAGTGAGGCCCGCCTGAGCTGCTCGTGGGGCTGTGGCACTGACATCAGCAATAGCAGTAGCAGTAGGAGTGTAGACAGAGCACCGCTCGGTGCATCAGATTGTGTCTGAGTCGCCTCTCAGCCTGGTGTAGGTGTCACACGGGGAGGAGAGGGGGTGCAGCGGATAGCTGTCACCACTCTGTAACCATCTTGTCACCATTCTGTCACCACTGTCACAACTTTGTCACCACCATTCTGTCACCATATGTCATCACAACCATGGCATATTTATGTCACCACTCTCAACACTTTGCCACAATCATTTTGTTGTTGTTGTTTTTGTTTGTTTAACGACCCCCCCCCCCCACCCGCCCCCAGCACAAAAAGTAGATATCGGCTATTGGGGGTCCTGCCACAATCATGTCACCACTCTGTTACCACTGTCACTACTGTGTCACCACCATTCTGTCACCACTCTGTCATCACCACTACATCACTGCTCTGCCACCATCTTGTCACCATTCTATCACCACTGTCACAACCTTGACACCACCATTCTGTCACCACTCTGTCACCATTCTGTCATTACCACCCCGGCACCATTCTGTCACCAATCATTCGCCACTCTGTCACCACTCTAACACCATTCTGCCACAATTATGTCACCACTCTGATGATATTCTATAGCCACTCTGCCACCACTGTTGACACTACTCTGTCACCACTCTTGGTACCACTGTCACCACTCTGCCACTAATGTCACCCCTCTCGCGCCACTCAGTCACCAATCTTAGCACCACTGTCAGCATTCTGTCACCACTCTAAGAATAGTGTGAGATTGAACATGCTGGGTTTGATGGTTGGAGGTAGTATATAGGGATGCGGGGGGGGGGGGGGAAATCGGTGTCACAGGTTTGCATACCTGCAGTGTGGAATGCCTAATTGTCATGTTTTTAGAGATAGGGTTTTGAGATGCCGTGTTAGTAGATTGTTTTTTTTATTCTGTTAGTTACATAGAGTGTATGGCATATGATGAAGAATGTGCAATATATGAAATGTTGGTATATAATTTTGTCTACAAAATAAACATCGATTTTAAAAATATGACAAACATTTTGAAAACATTTTTCCAATATCTTTGTTATATAATTGTATGACTTCTCAGTACTTCATATTTGCATTTTCAAAAGTTAGTACTTTCACATTGTTTATGACCAGTACAAACCCTGTTTATGGGGGCATTGAATTGTTGGTTCTATTCCTCCAGTAAGTATGGGTGATGATAGCGTATTATTTCAAAAGTTAGTACTTTTACATTGTTTATGACCAGTACAAACCCTGTTTATGGGGGCGTTGAATTGTTGGTCCTATTCCTCCAGTAGGTATGGGTGATGATAGCGTATGGTTAGGTACATGGTTGTGCTTATAGGATGAATACCGTGGGTGTATTTTTTACTACACCAGGTAGTTTGGGTAAGTAGATAGTAAGTAATGATTGGATAAACTATGTTTGGAGGAATGTAAATTGCTGTCTGGTAAGTACAGGGTTTGTTGTCTATGGTTATGGCAATACATCTAGACTGATATGCAGGCTAGTAAGGGTGTTTCATGATGTTGGTGGGCACATAATTTGAAAGGTGGATAATTTGGTGTGTTTGCAAGGGGGTAAGGGCATGTGCAAGTATGGAAGGAACATGTGTAAGTGGAGTTGGGGGGAGGGGGGATAGGGGATAGGGGATAGGTGCTTATAACAGGTAGATAATGGACCATGGTGACATCATTACTGGGCCTGTAGAAGGGCCTGATTGGCTTGGTGAATTTCTACCAGCTTCTTGAATTCTAGTTCTGTTTGTGCATGTCTAATTCTGACTGGGAGTTCATTCTGTAGTTTGCTGCCTTTGTAGATAGGTGCTCTCACCAGTCTATTTGTGGGTGGTTTAGGAACTTTGAGGATCATAGTACTCCTATAGATAGTTCTATTCCTTTTGCTTGAGTTTTTCTAGATTTTGTTCCGAAAATTACATATTCAGATTTTGTTTGTGTCTTCCGGGCAAATTTGTTATTAGCACCAAACTGCTATAGGTGTTTAATGATCGCACCAGTATCTAAAGGCCCTGTCACATTACGAAGCATCACGCAAGCGCGCGGCCAATGTGTAAAATCACTTTTTTACGTCGAGAAGCATCAAACTTTTTGGCGTGGGGGGCAAAGTTGGACGTATACATACTATATACATAGCCTATGACCAACGTATGACCAACGTATGGCAAACGTGCTTCCGGGCGAAAAACGCTCCAAATACGCTCACGGTACGTTCGCAGAATGCCAGTGAACGTTATTTGATTGCCAGAACTATGCCTCATATGTTACATACATCAAGACACACTGGAGAAATGCTAAATGTAAGTTAGACATAGGTTAGACATACATTATGCATATGTTGTCAGTATGCGGTCTTTACGTTCCCACTGCTTTTATTGTAGGTCAATGTGGTGCAATGTAGTGAACAACGTTTGTCTAACGTACATCGATGTACACCTAACGTATACCTAATGTACAGCCAACATAAAATCCACACGTTGTCAAACATTGTCGTATGATGAAAGTTTTGTGCATGCACAAAACTTTGCCGACCCCCTGACACGCGACACCGTATCTCGACGAACGTCAACGTACATTGACGTATACCAATGAGCGCCTAACACACGCATAACACATAACGACGTATCCTTATGTAGCTGGCAAAAATCACATACGTTGGCGTGTGTTGGTGCGATGCGTCGTAATGTGACAGCCCCTTTAGTTAAATATGCGGGCGCAAATTTAGGTAAGCTCTTAGTTTTTGAAAATTTGATGTTTTCATCGAACTATGCAGCTTTAATTAATCCCTTCCTCTTTCCTCCATCCGGGAATCTTGGAGGTTGAGTTGAGGATTCATATGGACCAGGACACGCGGAAATGTTGGAAATGACATATTGATTAAGATGCTGGCTTCTCGTTGTAACTTCTTTTTCAAATTATCACAGTGTGGCTTCACCATCTGGCTTCCCATATGCGACTTCCGGTGTTATGCGCCTGTAGGCATGATTCGCTTATCACTTCTGGGTCGGTTCCCATAAGCCTCCCTTCCAGTTTCCTGTCCTGGATTAGTCAAGAAAATCCTTTATTGAATGCCATCGTTACTAATTATGTCCTGTTGTCATAAGACTTTCTCGATCTTCCTACCTTTTCGCCTTCCCTCCACCCCGATCCCAAAAATAAAAACTACACAAAAACACACCTTTTTAAATGTGGCTTCACTTGCATGGAGGATTCAATTATCTTTTACGAAAACAACTTTCATTATTATTATAAGTACATATAGGAATAAACAATATTCTAAAGATGTAAGCCATCGTCATGAGAAGATATCCGTAAATGGTCAAATATACAAACTTAAAAATAGCCTGACCTAACATAGTGAAGATATGCACATGAATGGCAAAATATATATAAAACTTTTAAATAACATCGCCTATCAAGGTTAATAAGTACATGAATGACCCTGACTTGAAAAATGGCTGGAAGACCAGTGCTTCGGCACTGACAAAAGACTTATTCAGCAGAATAAACATATTTACCAACAACAACAAAAAGAAATGGTAAAATATATACAAACTTAAATTGGTCACGATGCCAGCAGCAAGGTTTTGTTGGTTTTGTGTTTTACGTCCTAGTCGCATTTGAGGTCTTATCCTGACACTGAGCAAATCAGTCCTTGACCTATTGTATTAAATGCTAAGCACCAGGCCAAGTATAGATTTTGCAAGTCATTGGTTTGACTCGGCCAGGGTTCAAACCCAACAACCTCCCATATGGGAAATCACCAGATGTTCTTCCCGATTTGGCCATTTTGTCAAGTCTCAAGCAGCACGGTATTCCAGTGGGGCAGCACTATAAAGTCGCTATAAGATGAGTCACGAATTGCCTCAAGTCCGTTCTACGTCCTGATATGACCTCAGATATTGCTAGAAAGTCAAATCAATCAATCAGTCATTCTGACTGGCGGACTGATGGGTTTTCATGTTGTGAAATATATGGACTTTCTTCTTCATGATTCATCGTGGGATTACACATGTGACATATGGCCTAACCCTGGGGTTGCCGTCGATATTTCATATCCCATGCCATCGTGGTTCCTCGCAGTTACGCCTCCCCCCCCCCCCCAGCCTTCACCCAAGTTGCCCGCCTCTCCTAAGCCTTCACTTACCGCTCTCACAATCTGACCTACTTAAGGGAGCGCACGGTGACCTCATTCAATGACCTCACAAGGCACTGGTTCCGGCGACACATATAGACTACATCATGGTTCCAGCGGCGCAGTGCATTGTGGGATGCGTCAGAGCAAAACATACCCACGAGAAGCACATGGCGCATGCTAATACACTGGGTGCAGCTATGAAATGTGCTAGTTTCAGCTCATCTCAGCTCTTGTTTGAAACATAGAATACTAACTAAAAAAATATATATAATAAATTAAGATATTAATCTTTTATCCAGCATTGCATTTACATCAATATAATCAGCACATCTTATGCCATGTGCATTTAGATTTAGAAAGATCTAGGCACTCAGACTAGTGTTAGAGCCATAGCCAGAGTACTCAATGCATTGTCAATGGCAGTGAGCAATCTCCATACAGAAAAAGTAAAATATTGATAAAACCACACCACCTAGAGACAAACTGCTTGGAACACATATAGAAAACATGTTTAACAAAAAGATTATATTAGATTTATAAGGTTAGGGTTTTGGATTTCTATTAATTTTGAATAAAACTGACATTTTTCAATGCGTGTATTGGCAAACTCAATGGCCGTATGCCTTTGCTTTGCTCCCAAGGCCGTTTTCAGCACATGCGCAGTCAGAACCGTGATGTAGTCTATTGCCCGCCTCTCCTAAGCCTTCACTTAGTGCTCTCACCATCTGACCTACTTAAGGGAGCGCACGGTGACCTAATTCAATGGCCTCACAAGGCACTGGTTCCGGCAACACGCATAGACCACATCACGGTTCCAGAGGCGCGGTGCATTGTGGGATGCATCAGAGCAAAACATACCCGCGAGAAGCACATGGTGCATGCTAATGTTGCGGTTTCCCAGGGACACCAGTTTGCGAGGGACACATCGCTTCTGCACATGCGTCAAAATCGAAGAGCATCGTCACTAACCTTATAAATTTAATATAATGTTTTTGGTAAAGATGTTTTCTATATGTGTACCAAACGATTTGTTTCTAGATGGTGTAATTTGAGAGATATTTGACTTCTGTATTTTCTGTATGAACATTGCTCACGACCATTGACAATGCCTTGAGTCTGACGGTACACGCAGTGCAAAACGTTAGTTTTATTCAAAATTAATGGAAATCAAGAACCCTAACCTTATAAATTTAATATAGTCTTCATGGTAAAGATGTTTTCTATATGTGTACCAAACGATTTGTTTCTAGATGGTGTAATTTGAGAGATATTTGACTTCTTCTGTATGAAGATTTGCTCACGGCCGTTAACAATGCATTTGAATGGAAGTGTCCCTGGCAAACTGGTGTCCCTCGGAATCCGCATCACTAATACACCGGGTGCAGCTATGAAATGTGCTAGTTTCAGCTCATCTCAGCTCTTGCTTGAAACATAGAATACCAACTAAAAAATATATATATAATAAATTAAGATATTAATCTTTTATCCAGCAATGCATTTACATCAATATAATCAGCAGATCTTATGGCATGTGCATTTAGATTTAGACAAATCTAGGCACTCAGACAAGTGTTAGAGCCAGTTTTATTTATTTTATTAATGTTTTTATTTATATCCTATGGTTAATGACATATGTAGAAATAGAAAATGAGTAGGGTTAATCAGATATTGGTTATATATTTCTTTGAAACAGGTTTTTGTTGACACATTTGACATTTGAACTTAGATACTGCTGCACATATTAAGCACTTGTCAGCATATAGAAGGGGATACAGAGCCAATTTAATAGAACATGTTACTGCAGAAGTCTATGGCGTCAGAGTTTTGGCGTGCTTGCCAACATTATTTGTGGATGGTTGCACTTCAAATATCTCAAAAGTTAGACATTTAAAACAAAAGTTACTTCAAACTACAGTAAGGTCGGCTATAACAATCAATTTAATATATTTAACTCAGAAAATGACAGAAACTCAAAACCATCGGACTATGCAACTTTCAGCTACACGTGTTATTATATTTATCAAATCAAAAGTAGCGGGTAAATATAAAAAATATATGTGAAAAATATATTTTGCTTTTTAAATTAAGAATTTATCTGCTCATTTCATTTACCCAGCCATTCACCACTTTTTCTAATGGGCTGCTCTTCACCCCGACTGTACAGATCAGTAAGGGGTGAATCTTTTATCTAGTTGTGGTCTAAATATGTAATTGCGTTGTACATTTTAATAAGCAAATATTATTACCAATGAAGTGATGCTGCATGCTTAGTTCCCTGGACGTGCCATTGGATTGTCAGGGGATCGCGGACAATTTCCGAAAGTCAGGTTTTATACATATTGCTATACTCTGATAGTGCTGCGGCATTTGAAGCACGTATGAGTAGTATACACTGACAGTGCTGCGCCGTTTGAAGCATTTATTCATAGTATACGCTGATAGTGCTGCGCCGTTTGAAGCATGTATTCTTTTCCCCACAAGTGTCTATTCATCTGAACAAGTATAGTGTCGGCGCCGAATCACTGGTCTTCTAGCCGTTGTACATGCACTCTGGAATTGTACACATGGTTTGGTAGAGTACCCTGTGCTGTTAGATGAGTAGTATACGCTGATGGTGCTGCAGCGTAAAACATATTAATAGGGCCTATACGTTGAAAAATCCCGGAAATCCCCAAAATCGCGGAGTCTTTCATCCCTGATTAATACCGACCCACCCAGGGGGGAGGCTAAGGACTAACACGTGTACATATAGATAAACAATACCCGTACTCATAGGTGGAAAATGAAATCATCAAAATCCAGCAAACGGAAATTGAAATAGCCCTATGGTGGCTGCCATTTGTATACTCGTGTTGAATCGCATAATAATGAATAAATAATTCTCCGGGCGTTTATATATATATGTCAATAGACTAGTTTCATTTTTATGCCAAATTGTTCTATATTTCTATTAATTTAGTTTTGCACTGCGTGTAGCGGCAAACTCCATAGAATGCAAACTCAATGGCCATGGGCATTTGTTTGGCTCTCGATGCAGTTTTCAGCAAGCAGTCTAGACAGTTTCGTAATTCGAACTAATGTGGGCGGGTCGGTCCCAAGCATTGCTTATTCGTATCAGATTTTAAAAGTCAAATTGAGAACATTTCAGTTGCATGCCAATTTTGTTTTGTTTTTTAATTCTCTCCCAATTTTGTTGACTACTTCAATATAGATAAACATTGGATGCAGGAGCTGCACCTCTTATTAACAGTTGATTCATACCAAAGTAGTTTTTGCTCGGATTTATAACTACTTTGCATCCAGATCTACTTTTGGGTAGGGGTGAATATTTTATTTAAAGCTGCATAGTCCGATGAAATATCAAATTTTCAAAACCAAACCAATTATCTAGATTTGGTTTTAGATATCTAACTTAGATACTAATGCACTAATTAAGCATTTGTTTCTGTGTAGAAGGCAATACTGAGTCAATTTAACAGAATTTAACAGAACCTGTTACTGCAGAAGTCTATGGTGTCAGAGTTTTGGCAAGCTTGCCAAAACTAATTTTCCATGTTTGCACTCAAAATATCTAAAAAGTTTACCATTTAAAATAAAAGTAACTTTGAACTAATGTAAAGTAGATAATAGTGATCGATTTAATATATTTATCTCAGAAAAAATACAGAAATTCAAAACCATCGGACTATGCAACTTTAAGGTGCAACCTACAAATTCAGCCGCATCTGCCTTCCCGTATATTTCACCATTGGCCAACGCTTTACCTCTAAATACAAAAATAAATTCCGGAGGGTGCCTTGTGAGAGGACCAGCCAGAATTTATTTGAATTATCCAATTAATTATGTGTTTTCTCGCCTTGATTAAAGCTGCCTAGTCCGAGGAAAACGACAAATTTTCCAAATGAACTCTTTATTTTGAGTAATGAGTAATCAAATGAGCAATGAGTAATATAACAATGAGCTCTTCTGGTGGCAACAGGAAGGGCTGCGATACTGGCGCTACAGGTGGAGACGCGAGACACTAAAGTATTTGCTCACCCATTGACAAATGCGGAAAATTCATAATAATTACTTCTTTATTTCATCTGACTCAAGGAGAGGGAGAGGATACGAAAAAAAACATCAACCACAAATGATGTTCCAAACAAAAGATGTCACCAGGCCACAAGCAGTGGATTTTCTGGTTCTTCTGTTGTCTAGATTGGTCCTGAATCGGGTCAGTTATTTTGTGTTTTTTAGGGGTGAAATTGGGAGTAGTGAATGCAGGGAGCCGTGTGAAAAGAATTGACTGCTGTGGATTTCATCCCGGCTACTATTGGGCAATATGTGAAATGGTGGCCTATGGATACTACCTGTGCATTGCATAATTATATTAAAGCTGCATAATGACATGAAATAATGACATTAACACTCTTCCCTTTAGGAAAGCTCAAGTCTACAATAAGTATCCGTTCCTTGGTATTCTTTTGTGGACGCGTCATACTAAGACAATTTAATAGAACCTGTTTTTGCAGAAGCATATGGTGACAGAACTTTGGCGTGCTTGCCAAAATTATTTGGTCACGCATTTACTTCAAATATCTCAAAAGTTGGCCATTCAAAATAAAAGTTACTTCAAGCTAAAGTAAAAGTGTTGAGTGAGCTTGGGCTCATTGCAGGGCAGATTAGACAGCGAAGCCGTTGGGCCCCCCACCTCACTTAATGATCGATTTAATATATTTATCTCAGAAAATGACAAAAATTCAAAAACATCGGACTATGTGACTTTAATGTATGAAACTACATTTTGATTGTGTGATTGGGGGGGGGGGGGGGGGGGGGTGGAGACTGCCCAATCTGTTCCACCTTCATCTCTCCGGACCCTCACCTCAGACCTCGCTTGCCCGAGGCGCCACCTGTCACTTCCGACCGGAACTTGATGCTGCGCTGCTGCAGTTTTCCTCGCCACTCCTCCAACAGTCGAGATGTCATGGCTGATCTTTGTTAGTTACGGTGTCATTTTTAATCTGAATCAATTAGACAATTATGTGTAGCATAGCATTCAATAACAGTCAGACAATTGTGCAATGAAGGAAATAATTGTAGTGATATGTTTGTATCATGTGGTGTACTCACATGAAAAAGTCCTGATCAGGAAAACTATCTATATAGTTTTATGAAGTGCATAGTTAAATCAAGCAATTCATTATAACAATGCATGGACCGACTCATGGACGCAACTCTCACAGCAGAGAGCTAAATGGAGAGTGGCGGTCAAGTAATGAAAGCAGTCTTTGTCACATCACGACCGACAGCATGATGATGATGATGATGATGATGATGATGATGAGTTAAATCAAGCAATTCATTATAACAATGTAATATGAATAGTAAAATGATACATTATATAGAATCACTGGAGAAATGTGCGAGATGCTTATAACAAGTTCAAGCCATTGTGGCATAATTGTAAATTATGTGTGGTTAGCGGAGGACCACTGTAAGCCACCCTTCAAACTGAACTTGCCCTTCCCTGCCCCACTTAGCTCTCGGCACTCACATCTCCAAAACTTGCTTTCACTTGCTTTCACGCTAAGCAGGGGTCCCAGTGACAAGAATACAACACTCCCTGAAAACCTAGGGGGTCCGGGGGCATGCACCCTCAGAAGATTGTTAAAAACCGTCGGCTCCCGGAACGGTGAACATAAGGCCCCATTTTTGGGGGAGTTTTTTTGCGGGGAGTTTTCGCTGACAGGATTCCCCCCCCACCACCCCCCCGCTGATTTGGCAACTCAGTTTTGCTGATATCAGCGATTTCGCTGAGAAAAGGGATGTCTCTTCTGTCTCACAGACGCCTGGCCCGGACATGAACTCCAAGATTTGTTTCCCTTTTAGATGTAATCCCCGCCCCACGTCTTGTTGCTGTAGTAAACTGTTAACCTCCATGTATATGTTACTGATCACCATTTTGTAAGTCCATGGTGTCCTCTGTGGCGGAGTGGTTGGAGTGTCTGACAAATAGTTTTGCGCCTGTCTTGACATGTTCTTGCCGGTGTGAAACCTCTATTTGCTCCCCGAGAGAGTGCTGCTGGTAACTTGCAAAAGCCAGCAGCACTTCAACACTTTTGCAGGCAGCTTTCATGAAATGTATCAAGTGATGGACGTATTGATGCTGAAATACAGAGGAGGATGGCCAAGGCTAGCGCATCTTTTGGCCGACTACGCCAGAGACTCTGGAACAACCACCATGTGTCCATTTGGGTCAAAGGCAAGATCTACCGTGCAATCGTACTATCCACCCTACTATGCGGAGCCGAGGCCTGGACAGGTGAAAAAGCTGCATGCCTTCATGATGCGACATCTGCATTCAATCATGAGGCTAACCTGGAAGGACAAAATGACAAATAAGGAAATACTCGTACGGACGGCACTGGCCTCTATGGAAGATCTTCTGATCAAAAAGAATCTCCGGTGGACTGGACACCTCATGAGGATGTCATCAGACAGGATACCAAAGCAGATCCTCTATTCTCAACTGTCTTCTGGTTACAGAAAGAGAGGGCGCCCTCGTCTCCGGTTAAAGGATACCATCAAGAGAAACCTGAAGCTGAGAGACATTAAGACCGACTCATCGCGTCCGACAGCATGATGATGATGAGTTTTTATTTTAAAAAGGTTAACTTTTGAGATATTTGAGGTGCAAGCATTAAAAATTCATTTTGGCAAGCACATCAAAACTCTGACACCATTGAATTCAACAGAAATAGGTTCTATTAAATTGACATTCCCTTCTATGTATATATATATATCCCGACAACGAGCTATATATATAATCTTTTAGTAAGAATGGGATGCTGAGGAGTCGGTGGTGGTCCAGGAGGATGCTCCATGCGCCGACATGAGTAAGGTTTGCCGGTGTCGCGTTTAGATTCTCAGTGGGTTTAGAGTCTATGCTCAGGGTTCTGTGCATGCATCAAAATCGAACGGCATTTCAGCGTATTCAATTAATCAACTCGGGTGTCCCGGGCAACTTTTTGATGCACAAATGTGATGTCATTACTCCTAGCCAACCCCAGCCAAGCTGGGATCGGGACTTTTTGCACACGGCACATGTTTTTGTCAACTCCACCCGCAGTGTTCTATTTGAATTTCTAGCAACTCGGGTGACCCGAGTCACCCTGTGGCGTTTTCAGCGCCCGGTCATGCTCAGCGGCCTGTCATGGCTTCTGCGCATGCGCGGATTTTCGCACGTTGCGGCGAGCACTGCTACGTTGTTAGCTGCTACGTTAATATCGCTTGGAATTTAAGGTTAATTTAATGAAATTTCATTATTTGAGTATGTAATTCTGTTAAATATGATCGCATTCAATAGATTTCGGCCTGATCGGACCCTAACACTGCCGGGCACCAGCTGAGCTTGTAGCCGCGAGGCCACGGGTGTTTTGCATATGTCTTAAAATCCGCGCATGCGCAGAAGCCACGAAAGGCCGCTGAGCATGACCGGGCGCTGAAAACGCCACACCGGGTCGTGTTAATTGAATTCACGAATGCGCAGAACTCTAAATCCACTGAGAATCAAAACCGTGACACCGGGATGGGCAATATTATTTCTATTCA
The DNA here is from genome assembly GCA_030323885.1 of Branchipolynoe longqiensis. Classification (NCBI taxonomy): domain Eukaryota; kingdom Metazoa; phylum Annelida; class Polychaeta; order Phyllodocida; family Polynoidae; genus Branchipolynoe; species Branchipolynoe longqiensis. The sequence continues at coordinate 30,466,571 of CM059192.1, forward strand.
CATAATGGATTTTATAGCACATATACATATAATTTATGTAGGTATCTACAGAAGGCTATGAATAAGTGCCATTCGCCGAAGACTGAGATCGGGTTGAGACTGGAACATTCACTATGATGGATGGATTCACCTTATTAGCACAATGAAACACGAGTCTCTTCTGGTTTTCTCTCAACCCTATTCTGGAAAGCAATCCATTGGTTGCTATGGAAACTAATGAGCACACTCCACACTTACTCTCTCTACTGTAGAAACTCCCGCGTTCCCTTGAGCAGGCTCAGTTTTAGCTTGTGGGGGTGTGAGTGGGGGGGGGGGGGGGGCGAAGGGTGCCGTTTCTCTCTGCTTTTGCTGGGGAATGGGAGTGTTGGTGGATGGGATTGGGGAGGTGTAGTTTTGTTAAAATAGAACTAATGGAACTTATTTCTATAGTCCTTCTTTTGTTACCTTTTCCCATTTATAAACCCAAGTGCTTTGGTGGTACATCTATTTGGAGGAGGCATTGAGAAAATGAACGGCAGAAGATGGCTGGGAGTGGTCAACTTATACTTCAAGTTAATGTCCGTTAGGTGTTGAGGGAGAACTATTTAAGCTGAGACCCGGTGTGGTGGTTTCAGCGTGTTCCCGTGCTCAGACGTGTCCCTCGCTTCTGCGCATGCGTCAGAATCTAGTAAACATGGCCGTAATCGATTAACACGAACCGGGCGACTCGGGTCATCCGAATTTCAAATAGAACACGCGAGTGGAGTCGACAAATACACGTCCCGTGTGCAAAAAAAGAATAACTTAGATTAATGAAATGGAAATATAGGTAAACTGGGCCATGATACAATACTTTAAATCCTATTTTGCTGTACTTTTATCGGTTATTAAAAAAAAAAGAACAAACTGTCCACCCGAGCGTATTCGATTATTCAACCCGAGTTTGTAGGATGTGCGCATGCGCCAATAAGTGGCTGGGGTGACCCGAGTTGATGCGAAATCCGTGCATGCGCAGAAGCAACGGGACACGTCTGAGCACGGGAACACGCTGAAACCACCACACCGGTGTTGCAGTTTTTAAATGACCCGGTTTAAAGTTGCATGGTCCGATGAAACCTATTTTTTTCAAAGCCAAAGCACTTACCTATATTTGATTATATATATCCAACTTAGATACTGGTGTATTATCTAAGGTTTTGTGACACCCCATGCAAAATAATCAGCGAATTTATTACCCTATCCCTTTGGGCAGCTACTTTGAGACAGTCATTGCAGGGAGGCCACTGACCAATTAGATCAATCTCGTGACCTTATTAGTCTTGCCTTCATTCCCAGTACTATATATGGCATTAGTCAGATTCCAGACTACCTACACATTAATAGGTCATTCCTCATCACGTGACCATCGCGAGATGTAAATCTGGGCCACAACAAGAAGACTTTTGAGAAGCTTACCGAAATGATGTTAGGTTCTTTCAGCTCAAATGGCTCCAGAATTAGCCATTTCTCATCCAAATGACTCCGGAATACTGGATAGTAGGTTATAATAGTCAACCTGATTTACTTTTCTAAAGAATTATGCAATAATTCGAACGTCATCGGACCATGCAACTTTAAAATGGGGCTTTTCGCAATGCGCATGCGTCAAAGTCGAATGGCAAGCCTGAAAACTTATCTGAATTTCTGGCTTGCTTCTGTCTGTAGAAGAGCTCAAGCAAGGATTCTTTGGGGAATCATTTTAGTGAATATTTTATGTTTGATAGAATATATTATCCTCTGCACTAACAAGTTAACAAGCAATTAATAAGTTAATAAACATGGGTACAACCTCAATCAGGCAGAAATGCATGCGCATTGTGAAAAACCCTTTTTTAAACCGGGTGTGCTTTAAAACTGCAACACCAGCATGTTTACACAACCAGAAATGGGGAGTGGACCCTCTCATCCATTTCCGAGGACTTTTCAGGACTCGAGACAGTTCTTTCTAAGGATGAAATAAAGAAATCCTACGGCCACCCTTATGAAATGTTGCATGTTGTAACATAGATAAAAGATTCACCCATTACTTGTAGTATACGGGTGAAGGACAACGTAGTGTAAATATGAGCGAAAATAGGTTTAGTATGGAACCTGAACTAGAAACTGTAGCTCCAGTATCAAATGGCTGCATATATTGCCACAGAGTTGGTGAAATGGGCGAGAATGCAAAAAGACAAGATGGCGGCCAGAGAACGCCGTCGATTTCACTTTTAAATCTGATTAAACTAGATATTATATTATATTTTTCAAGTCAAAGGTAGCCGGCTATCAATAAGATATATGTAAAGAATAGATGTTGCTTCTTAGATTGTGAAATTAGGCTCTCATTTCCTTAACCCGCTTTTTCGACCGTTTTTATATAGGGTTGGTGACCATCAGTGTGTGTTGAAAAGTCGTTAGTACCGATTGTGATGTTTTCTTATAGGAAGAATTCACAGTAAGACTAAGCTGCGAACACACTGGACGCGTGCGTCGCGCGTGCGTCAAGTACAAGCGTGCGTCATGCGGTTCTCACGCGTAAATAGCGAACACACTGGACGCGTCTGCCACGCGTCTAAAGGCCGGAACACACCTCCCATATAAAACCCCCATTCCCCCCTCTTCCATTCCCCCCATTCCCCCCTCTTCCATTCCCCCCCATTCCTCCCTCTTCCATTCCCCCATTCCCCCTCTTCAATTCCCCTTCTTCCATTCCTCCCCTCTCCCATTCCCCCTCTTCCATTCCCCTCTCTTCCATTCCCTCTCTTCCATTCCCTCCCTTTCCATTCCCTCCTCTTGTGTTCCCCTCTTTCGTTCCCCCTCTTTCGTTCCCCCTCTTTCGTTCCCCCTCTTTCGTTCCCCCTCTTTCGTTCCCCCTCTTTCGTTCCCCCTCTTTCGTTCCCCCTCTTTCGTTCCCCCTCTTTCGTTCCCCCTCTTTCGTTCCCCCTCTTTCGTTCCCCCTCTTTCGTTCCCCCTCTTTCGTTCCCCCTCTTTCGTTCCCCCTCTTTCGTTCCCCCTCTTTCGTTCCCCCTCTTTCGTTCCCCCTCTTTCGTTCCCCCTCTTCCGTCCCTCCTTTTCTGTCCCTCCTCTTCCATTCCCCATTCTCCATCTTCGTTCCCCCTCTTCCATTCCCCCTCTTCCATTCCCCTCTCCCATTCCCCTCTCTTCGTTCCCTCTCTTCCGTTCCCTCTCTTTCGTTCCCCCTCTTTCGTTCCCCCTCTTCGTTCCCCTCTTTTCGTTCCCCTCTTTCGTTCCCCCTCTTTCGTTCCCCCTCTTTCGTTTCCCCCTCTTTCGTTCCCCTCTTTCGTTCCCCCTCTTTCGTCCCCCCTCTTTCGTCCCCCTCCTCTTTCGTTCCCCCTCTTTCGTTCCCCCTCTTTCGTTCCCCCTCTTTCGTTCCCCCTCTTTCATTCCCCCTCTTTCGTTCCCCCGCTTTCATTCCCCCTCTTTCAGAGGAGATTGGAAGAGGGGGGAATGGAAGAGGAGGAATGAAAGAGGGGGAATGAAAGAGGGGGAATGAAAGAGGGGGAATGAAAGAGGGGGAATGAAAGAGAGGAGATTGGAAGAGGGGGAATGGAAGAGGAGGGAATGGAAGGGGAGGGAATGGAAGAGGAGGGAATGAAAGAGGGCAAAGTCGGGCAAAGTCAGGCAAAGTCGGGCAAAGTCGGGCAAAGTCAGGCAAAGTCAGGCAAAGTTGGGCAAAGTCGGGCAAATTCGGTCAAAAGCCACGCGTCACCACGCGTCAAGCGTAAATAATCGCTCCAAAAGCGATCCGTGACGCATGCCTGACGCACGCGCGACAAACGCACGCGGCAGTGTGTTCGGGTTCTCTTTATTACATACGTTTTGATTTTTTACACACGCGCGACGCTTTACGCACGCGCGAGATACGCGTCCAGTGTGTTCGCAGAACTTAGATCAAGTAAAGCTGCGAACACACTGGACGCGTATCTCGCGCGTGCGTCAAGCGTCGCGCGTGCGTAAAAAATCAAAATGTATGTAATAAAGAGAAGCCGAACACACTGGCGCGTGCGTTTGTCGCGCGTGCGTCAGGCGTGCGTCACGGATCGCTTTTGGAGCGTTTATTTACGCTTGACGCGTGGTGACGCGTGGCTTTTGACCGAATTTGCCCGACTTTGCCCGACTTTGCCTGACTTTGCCTGACTTTGGCTGACTTTGCCCGACTTTGCCCTCTTTCATTCCCTCCTCTTTGATTCCTCCTCTTTGATTCCCCCTCTTTGATTCCCCGTCTTTGATTCCCCCTCTTTGATTCCCCCTCTTTGATTCCCCCTCTTTCGTTCCCCCTCTTTCATTCCCCCTCTTTCGTTCCCCCTCTTTCGTTCCCCCTCTTTCGTTCCCCTCTTTCGTTCCCCCTCTTTCGTTCCCCCTCTTTCGTTCCCCCTCTTTCGTTCCCCCTCTTTCGTTCCCCCTCTTTCGTTCCCCCTCTTTCGTTCCCCCTCTTTCGTTCCCCCTCTTTCGTTCCCCTCTTCTTTCGTTCCCCCTCTTTCGTTCCCCCTCTTTTCGTTCCCCTCTTTCTTCGTTCCCCCTCTTTCGTTCCCCCTCTTTTGTCCCCTCTTATGTTCCCCCCTCTTTGCGTTCCCCTCCTTGCGTTCCCCTCTTGCATTCCCCCTGTTGTGTTCCTCCCTGTTGCGTTCCCCCCTCTTGTGTTCCCCCATCTTCCGTTCCCCGTCTTGCATTCCCCATCTTCCATTCCCCATCTTCCATTCCCCATCTTCCATTCCCCCATCTTCTGTTCCCCCCTCTTGCTTTCCCCCTCTTTCATTCCCCCTTCTTGCATTCCCTTCCTCTTGCATTCCGCCTCTTTCATTCCCCAAGAGGGGGAACGAAAGAGGGGGAACGAAAGAGGGGGAACGAAAGAGGGGGAACGAAAGAGAGGGAACAGAAGAGAGGGAACGGAAGAGAGGGGAATGGAAGAGGGGGAATGGGAGAGGGGGAATGGAAGAGGGGGAATGGAAGAGGGGGAACGGAAGATGGAGAATGGGGAATGGAAGAGGAGGGACAGAAAAGGAGGGACGGAAGAGGAGGAACGGAAGAGGAGGAACGAAAGAGGGGGAACGAAAGAGGGGGAACGAAAGAGGGGGAACGAAAGAGGGGGAACGAAAGAGGGGGAACGAAAGAGAGGGAACGGAAGAGAGGGAACGGAAGAGAGGGGAATGGAAGAGGGGGAATGGGAGAGGGGGAATGGAAGAGGGGGAATGGAAGAGGGGGAACGGAAGATGGAGAATGGGGAATGGAAGAGGAGGGACAGAAAAGGAGGGACGGAAGAGGAGGAACGGAAGAGGGGGAACGAAAGAGGGGGAACGAAAGAGGGGGAACGAAAGAGGGGAACGAAAGAGGGGAACGAAAGAGGGGGAACGAAAGAGGGGGAACGAAAGAGGGGGAACGAAAGAGGGGGAACGAAAGAGGGGGAACGAAAGAGGGGGAACGAAAGAGGGGGAACGGAAGAGAGGGAACGGAAGAGGGGGAACGAAAGAGGGGGAACGAAAGAGGGGGAACGAAAGAGGGGGAACGAAAGAGGGGGAACGAAAGAGGGGGGACGAAAGAGGGGAACGAAAGAGGGGGAAACGAAAGGAGGGGGAACGAAAGAGGGGGAACGAAAGAGGGGGAACGAAAGAGGGACGAAAGAGGGGGAACGAAAGAGGGGGAACGAAAGAGGGGGAACGAAAGAGGGGGAACGAAAGAGGGGGAACGAAAGAGGGGAACGAAAGAGAGGGAACGGAAGAGAGGGGAATGGAAGAGGGGGAATGGAAGAGGGGGAATGGAAGAGGGGGAACGAAAGATGGAGAATGGGGAATGGAAGAGGAGGGACAGAAAAGGAGGGACGGAAGAGGAGGAACGGAAGAGGGGGAACGAAAGAGGGGGAACGAAAGCAGGGGAACGAAAGAGGGGAACGAAAGAGGGGGAACGAAAGAGGGGGAACGAAAGAGGGGGAACGAAAGAAGGGGGAACGAAAGAGGGGGAACGAAAGAGGGGGAACGAAAGAGGGGGAACGAAAGAGGGGGAACGAAAGAGGGGGAACGAAAGAGGGGACACAAGAGGAGGGAAGCGAAAGGGAGGGAATGGAAGAGAGGGAATGGAAGAGAGGGGAATGGAAGAGAGGGGAATGGAAGAGGGGGAATGGGAGAGGGGGGAATGAAGAGGAGGAATGGAAGAAGGGGAATTGAAGAGGGGGAATGGGGGAATGGAAGAGGGAGGAATGGGGGGGAATGGAAGAGGGGGGAATGGGGGGAATGGAAGAGGGGGGAATGGGGGTTTTATATGGGAGGTGTGTTCCGGCCTTTAGACGCGTGGCAGACGCGTCCAGTGTGTTCGCTATTTACGCGTGAGAACCGCATGACGCACGCTTGTACTTGACGCACGCGCGACGCACGCGTCCAGTGTGTTCGCAGCTTTACACTGTCGAAAACTTTAGGACGCGACGGCTAACCTTGAACTTGATGGAATAACGGAACCACGTGACCACACGCTGGTTTCCGACAGTTCCGTCATGAGGCAGGAGTTATATGCAATTCAAATTGGCTTCTTATACGCACGAGCTCTATTATAATATAATATTCATGCATACGGGTCAAGTGAAAACGGAGCTTCAGTGAACTCTGGCAAGTGAACTCTGGCAACACATCATTACAGTGCTGCAGATTTGCAGCCATCAGCGCACCAATGCGACTGAAAACTCCCCAAAACAACAACACATCATTAGCATGACAAATTTGAAAGCAACAAGTTAATATGAGTAAGCAATGCTTAGGACCAACCCCCAGGCCATATTCAATTAACACAACTCGGGAGCCTGAGTTGCTAAAATTTCAAATCGAACACTGCGAGTGGAGTAGAAAAATTCATGTGTTGTGTTCAAAACAACCCAACCCCAGTAACCCACATGTTGGCTGGGGTGGATTAAGCAGAGAAGCATGGAGGAACATGTGCACTGGTCCCAGTGACATCATCGGACCATATATGGAAGATTTGTAGGGATGGACCAGTGTAGTTGTTCCTCGACTCGGCGTGCACTACTCTGCGGTGGAGCATCGTCAAGGCGTTAAGCCCAGAGGCAACTATTAACCAATCGCTGTGATCCACCCTGTTTGCTGCATAGCGAAGCATCCGAGCGATTTCCGTTTCCGTTTGCTGGGTTTTGATTATTCAGTTTACAAATGGTGGCGCCCATATAGGCTATTTCCGTTTCTGTTTGCTGGATTTTGGTGTCAAAATGTATGGCACTGTCATACTCTATGAGTGTTGGTATTCTTTATGTTTGTATGTACTCGTGTTAGTCTTTAGCCTCCCCACTGGGTGGGTTGGTATTAATTTAGAGCATAAGTGTAGGTCATTTCAAGCGTCTATTTACTGGAATTTTGACTTTTCAGCTATTCTTGGGATTGGTTCAGCAGAAGAAGCCTAGTTCACAATGACCCCTGCAGAATCACTGAAATATAGACCCATGAATAATATGAATAAGCAATGCTTAAAACCGACCCTCCGATATAACTACAGCAAAGTATCTGATGATTGTTGATGTATTTTCTTACCCCGCTCGCAGTGTTCGATTTTAAATTCTAGCAACTTGGGTGACCCGAGTCGCGACCGTGATAATCGAATACGGCCGTCGTTTCCGCGGAATAAACTAATAATATTGCATTTGTGCATCCATATTTACGCCAAATTGTTCTTTATTTCTTTTACTTTTTAATCAAATCGTTGTTTTGCACTGCGCGTATCGGCAAATTATATGGCAGCAGGCATTTGTTTTGATATATTATTAACCAATCGCTAACCCCGAATACCATCAATTGGGCCTATGGAATTAATGCCTCGACAGCCTCGCTGCAGAGTAGCGTGGAGGAACACATACATTGGTCCCAGTGATGTCATCGCACCATATATGGAAGATCTGTAGCGAGGGACCAGTGTAGTTGTTCCTCAATTTGGCATGCACTACTCTGCAGCGGGTCACCATAAAGGTATTTAGCCCACAGGATATTATTAACCAATCGCTGTCGTCCACCCTGTTTGCTGCAGAGTGAAGCTCCATGAGATATTTCTGTTTCCGTTTGCTGGATTTTGGTTTATATGCGATTGGATACGAGAATACAAATGGTGGCACCCATACAGTGCTGTTTCCGTTTCTGTTAGCTGGATTTTGGTGGTTTCATTTTCCAGCTCTATGAGTAGGAGTATTGTTTATGTATATATACACATGTTAGTCCTTAGCCTCCCGAGTGGGTGGGTTGTTAATATGAATAAGCAATGCTTGGGACCGACACTCCCACATTAGTCGGAATTACAAAACTGTCTATAGAAATTGAATATATTATTAACCAATCGCTGTTGTCCACTGTTTGCTGCGGACAGAAGTTCGATGAGTTTGCATGTGCTGAAAACGGCGTCGAGGGGCAAACAAATGCCCGTGGCCATTGAGTTTGCATTCTGTTGAGTTTGCCGCTACACGCAGTGCAAAACTAAATTAATAGAAATACAGAACAATTTGGCATAAACATTAAAGTCGCCGGTTATACCTCACCCAGATACAAACGAATCCAGCAGCAAAAGCTCTCCAAACATACCTTTGCTTACTTTGTTCAGTTGATGCTGCTGAACATGTGGGAGGAGAGTTGAGGGCTGTGATGTATGAATGACATCATAGGTGGGATTCCCTCATCACATGACCTAGAGGGGTTCCCAACACACAGGGGAAGCCATGGCAATCACTAAGATGGCAGCCACAGAAAGCTCTCAATTCAACTCTTAAAGTCTATTAATCCACATGATTTAATCAATTATTCACACAAAAAGTAGCTCGTTATGATAAATAAACATTTGAACTTTATATTTATCATTTTAGATTGCAAATTCTAAAAAGAATTTCTTTATATGGTTGTCTAAAAGTGTCAGTGCTGCTGGACTAAATAAAACACAACATGAGCAACCAATGTCAGCACTCTCCCCCACATATGTAGTTGCATAAACTGAAAACTGGCAAATATATGCTTGGAGAGCATTTGTCGGAGTAGGGGTAGTGTCTCAGCGACCTATATCTGGTGCCTTTAAAGTTTGGAATTACAAACTAGTCTATTGACATATACATATAAACGCTTGGATAATTATATATTTATTATTATGCGATTCAACAGGAGTATACAAATGGTGGCTGCCATAGGGCTATTTTCGTTTCCATTTGCTGGGTTTTGATGATTTCATTTTCCACCTCTATGAGTACTTGTATTGTTTATGTATATATATACACATGTTAGTCCTTAGCATCCCCTTGGGTGGGTCGGTATAAAGCAACAATCGCGTCGCATAATCATAACCGTCTTCGTCCATGTCACTTTTTTTGTACATTAGTTGATTAAGCAGGGGAAATTTCAATCATCTACAATTGGTGGTCTTCATTCTATTGCTCCTTGTCCTATCCTAGTAATGTGAGTGTCAGGCTAGGTAGCCACTAGATAAAAGATTCACCCGGTACTTGTAGTACACGGGTGAAGATCAGCCTTATATAAATACGGGCGAAAATAGCGTTAGTATGGAACATCACCTAGAAACTGTGGCTCCAGTATCAAATGGCTACCCATGTAGGCACAGATTTGGTGAAATGGGAGAGAATGCAAAAAGACAAGATGGCGGCCGCAGAACGCCGTCGATTTCACTTTTAAATCTTATTAAACTAGATATTATATTATATTTTTCAACTCAAAAGTAGCGGGCTAATAATAAAACAGATGTAAAGAATAATTGTTGCTTCTTAGTTTGTGAAATTAGGCTCTCAATTCTTTGACCCGTTTTTTCGCCAGCTTTTACATAAGGTTGGTATGCACCCCTCCTGTGGCTACTGCAGCAGTACAGGGTGAATCTTGTATCTAGGTAGCCACACGCGACAATTTCTAATTTGGGTTGATTCGACCAGTGTACGAATACTTCGGATTTAAAAAGAAAAAGTAGTAAAACAACAAGGGCATAGCTTTCATATACGCAGGTAGGCAGCTGCGTACCACCTGATACTACACTTAAATATATATATATATATATATATATATATATATATATATAATTATATATATATATAATTATATATATATTTATAATATATGATGCTTTGTAACGCTTTTTTTCCTATCACGATTTATTCCATATGCGCACTACCTGAAAGTCCTAACCCCTTAAACCACATAGCTAAAGAGAAGAGAAAAAACATAAATTCATGGCATATAACTGAAGCAAATACAATTTAAATATATATTTGGAGTGGGGAGGGTGGGGGAAGAAAAAAAGGTTTAGTCCTGATAACGTCGAAGCGGAGCGGAAGTAAAAACGAGGACCAGCATCATCCAAAGCGAGGCTCGGTGATGCTTATTAACCAAAGCGAGGTTGTCAGTAATAAACGTAGCAACACTTGTTGGATCGTCGATTCGTGGGCAGGATGTCGATCTTTAAAAGCCGAGGAAGCCACGCCCTACCTTCCCAGCACGGTAAGAAAATTGTTTCTATATATTTATATTACCATTTGTATAGTATAAAGAAATGTGTTAATCATTTACTGATCTAAATCAAGCGCTCGAATTGAACTGTAACGAAAACTAGTGGATTCAGCCTTCACTTACATTACTCATTAAGACATTAGCATTACACAAGAGTTGACAAGTTACACTATATACAGCCTACAAGTTCAAGTCTGTTTTTAAGTAGCATATTCAGCTAAATGATGCTAATATTTCATTATTGAAACTAATAGCAAGAAAGTAAGGGTACAGTACATAATATATAAGGTCACTATAATAAATACATTGTTTGTCGATTAATGGATAAACAATTTGCGCCCTTGTTCCCGGAAGCGCCATAATGCAAAAGCGAAAATGGTGTAGGCCTATCATTATCATACGCCGTACGACGCATTCTTAATCTTAGGACTTACTCTTTGACCCGATTCTTCTTCTCCGTGTTGAATAAAAAAAAATCACAGTTAATTATCTGCCTTACCTTCCGAGATGTATGTTTGTTGATGTAAGATAGACATTTCCGCACCATTAAAAGTGTGCGGCACGGACACCATTATCATTACTAACCATTGTTGTCATCGTGTGTGGTAATACTAATTCATAACAAAAGACTGGACTGGGAATAAATTTATAATTTATTTACATCTTCAAGCTTATTCGTAGCAGTATAGGTTTGTACAATCATTCATTTGTAAGTATACGTAAGTATTATACCACATGTCAGTATTATTCATATCTATAAGTACACACAGGCTAGTTTATTTATACACACACTCAAAGTTCCGGGTTCGACTCAACCGAATACCTCTAACACTCAGCCCTAGTAGTCACATCATAAGTACAAGAGGGAGGGAAGAAAGCCAAACAGGTGGTCACTGTATGATTGCCAGGACAAAGTGAGTTGCAGATCCTAAGTTTTTCACCTCTATATATATATTATGGGTTTCCTTGGAGATTATTTTTGACATTTGATATGATTGCTTGGAGACATGAATGTGTCCTCACTACCGGACCTAGCAACCCAGATGCATAATCCCAGGATCACAGATTTGAGATGAGTGGTTATGGCAACGCATTCAATTTTGTTTACATTACTTTAGCAACATCAGTTTTGAATTGTCAGAAACACTCTATGTTGTGAGTTCAGTCATTTCAGCAGATTTGTTTGGCAGTTTAATAAAGAACAATAGATAGGAATAAAATCCTAGTCTATGAATTACTGACGATTTATATAACATGCACAGATATATCTGGGTTTTCTAATTCTTTGAGATTGTCCACTAGCAGTTGGAGACCAACTTTGATTTTGTTTAATTTCTTTGTTTATAAATTTCAGCAGATAACTTGCAGCAAGGTATTTGATTTTTTTTTTTTTAAACTACCAGACCATTATCTCTAGAATATGAGTTTACCCAGTCTATCTATTTATGTTACTTAGAAGCCCAATCCAGTCAGTAGATAGAAGTAGGAGAATTACTTGTGTTATTATGTGGCCAATATGAATTTTATCTGGGTTCTCTAAATTTTTAGTTTGTTAACTTTGGATTTGTTAATTTCTTTGCTTATCAGCATATTCTACAAATTAAAGTTCTTCATTTCTAATTTATACTGTTTGGCAACCCAAGTAAGTCAGTAGATGTGAGGTGACCAATTGTTATGAATTACTCATGTTATTACATAACATGCACAATACTAATTGTAGGTATATGGGTGTAATATATGTATATGTGGGAGGGGGCGTGGTCAGGGGTAATGAGGCCACCGAGGGTGGACTGGAAATAAATCAGTATGAACCAGACTCCAACGTGTGTGGATCAGTCATTACAAGAACACTACTTGATGTCAGATACAAACCTGAAAAGAAATAGCGTTACAAGGACTGAAGCCCCCAGGGCCACTAATTCTCACAAACGATGCCGCAGCTAACTCGAAAACGTGGCATAGAGCATTTGAAATTTATTCTACAGCAGCAGGAGTTAGCAGCAAATCAGAACGTGTCCAAAGCTGTGTGTTTTTACATGTGGCCGGGCCCGAGGCGGAACAAGTATATATATATGCAAACATGAAGATAGAACAGAGCAACCAAGATAAAATTGCACCGTTGACAGAGGCGTTCCGCAAATACTGCTGTGGAAAAGCCAATATCACTATTAAACGCTACCAATTTAATTCATACAACCAGTCTACAGAAAATATCAACACATACATCACCATGCTTCGCAGCAAAGTGGCGGACTGCGAATATGGAGGGTTAACTCCTCTGTGACCACATTGTATGTGGAGTAAAAAATGTGGTGCTCAGAAACAAGTTACTCCAGACAGCAGAATTGACACTACAAAAGTGCATAGACATTTGTCAATTGAGTGAATTTAATGCAAAACAACTCAGTGAAGGTGGGGAAGCTGTCGTGGGTCAAGAAATAGACACTCTACAAAAGATGACAGGACGTGTGTCGCACCACGTCAGCAGCAGACATATTGGAAACGTCCCTACTGTGATATAAATAGATTGGGGATACCCCACCACGTGAGAGGGAACCCCGCGTGACGTCATAACGGCGAGAAGGCCGTAAATAAACCAGTACTTAACAAGCACTCATTGAGTCGAGTCGTATGTATAGGCATCCGACTGTTACATGGTGTCAGATACAAGGAACTCGAAATGGCCCTCACAAGACTAAAACCGCTAGCACCCCTAAACTTGGAGGACAATCTATCCCTAAATTGGGAACAGTGGTACGATTTGTACGAATTCTATGCAGCAGCAGCCGGAATACACAACAAACCGGAGAAGGTACAGTGCGTGCTGTTTTTGCATGTAGCCGGGGCAGAGGCCCATAAAGTATACCGAACATTGAAGGTTGACACTAACATAATAGACAGGATTCAGCCTTTGATTGCGGCTTTCCGCACATACTGCAAAGGAAAGACAAACATACCAGTTTAATTCACTACAACAAACAACACAAACGATGGATGTATATATTCGAGAGTTACAGTACCGCATTGCGCACTGCGAATATGGAGATCTCGCGGACTCCATGTTGTGTGACCGCTTGATATGCGGTGTCAAAGACTCCAAACTACGGGACCGACTGCTTCAAACAGCAAATCTGACATTCAAACAATGCATTGAGACATGCTGACTCAGCGAACACCAATCAAACCTACTGTCAGAAAATTCAACATTGGAACTAGAACATGTAGATGCCGTCAATATGCGTTCGTCTACACCAGCCACTGTCACATCACGTACGCCAGCGTGGGCGAGCCAACGGCCGCTGTCAAGAGCAGGGAGCACACGCATGCAATGTGGACGATGCGGATATGTACACATACCTGGACAATGCCCAGCAAAAGGGAAACAATGCTCAAATTGTCGACTACTCAGACATTTTTCGAAAGTATACAAAATTGTATACGGGCTGCCTGGAGTGAACGTTGTAACAGACGACATACTGGTATATGGGTCAACAATTGAAGAACACAATACTAGATTAGAAGCGGTGTTCAAAAGTGCCCAAGAGGTCAACTTAAAATTTAATCCAGAAAAATCTAGAATATGCAAAAAAGAGGTTAATTATATAGGACATACACTGACCCAGTCAGGCGTCAAGCCAACCAACGAAAGAGTTCAGGCAATCATTGACATGCCTGAGCCTAAAGACAAAGCAGGAATACAGAGGTTCTTAGGCATGGTCGGGTACGTAGGGAAATTCATACCAAACATGTCAGAAACAGCTAAACCACTACGTACGATACTAGAAAAAAAAACATTGAATGGCACTGGCAACACGAACAAAAAGAAGCTTTCGAAATGTTAAAAAAACTATTAATTGCAGCACCAGTTCTGCAGTACTATGATGTAAAGAAAAGCGTCACATTACAAGTAGATGCATCAAAATCTGGTCTGGGGGCGGTATTATTCCAAAATGAAGGTCCAGTAGCAATGGCATCCAAAGTCCCTAGATCATGCTCAGTCAAACTATGCAGTAATCGAAAAAGAACTCCTGGCGATATGCTACGGTTGTAAGAAATTTCATCAATATATCTTTGGTAAACAAATAACCATACAAACAGATCATAAGCCTTTAATTGCAATAATGAACAAACCGATACACATGCTGTCTGCTAGGATGCAGAGGATGAGGCTCCGGTTACAAAATTACAACATTGTATTAACGTACATTAAAGGTGTAAATATGTACTTTGCAGATGCCCTATCACGTTCCCACTCGACCACTATCCACCCGAATGACCTGTTCGACACGACTTTAGCTGTAGCGCAGCTTGACGTGGCGCCACACATGCTCCAACGCATCGCAAGTAGTACTCAGACAGATGAGGTTCTCCTAGAGGTGATTCGCCACACACAAGAAGGTTGGCCCGAAATTAAAGAAAAATTACATCAATTGGCATGACTATTTTTCACATTTAGAGACACTATCACATATGCCGATGGTATACTACTCAAAGACAATCAGGTGATTATACCATCCGAGATGCAACAGGAAATGTTAGGTATAATACACGAATCACACTTAGGCATCATAAAGTGCAAAGAACTAGCTCGCGATAACATTTTCTGGCCCGGAATTTCAAAACAAATACAAGACACGGTAGCAAGATGCATAATTTGCCAATCGCTACGAAATAAACTGCACGCGGAACCGCTGGTATGCCACCAAACACCAGATCTGCCATTCCAGAAAGTCGGTATCGACTTATTCCAGATACAAAATAAAACCTTTCTCATCGTAGTAGATTACTACTCAAAATACCCAGAGGTATCAGAACTGGCTTCGACCACCAGCGCAGCAACAATTGTAGCACTAAAACAAATCTTCTGCCGTTTTGGCATACCCGAAACGGTCGTTTCGGACAATGGTCCACAATTCCATAGTGCAGAATACAAAAACTTCGCTAAAGAATTTGGTTTCCAAGCAGTATTTTCTAACCCATTACATGCCCAAAGTAACGGATTGGCAGAGCGTTACGTGCAGACAGTCAAACATATAATAAAAAAGGCAGATAAACTGGGCAGGGATTACAACATCGCACTACTAAATTACAGAAACACGCCTCTTAGCCACATACATGCGTCACCTGCGCAACTACTGCTTAGCAGAAGAGTTAAATGCAAATTACCGGCAACAAATAATCATTTGAAACCAAGAACGCAGGAACACAAGGCAGCAGAGTTCGACCGGGTACAGCGATCACAGAAAGTGTATCACAGAAAGTGTATCAAAAGCTAAAATATATGTTGATTTAGATGTAACCCCGAGTGCAAGCGATTGTTGATATCAGCCCCTGTTGACAAGGCTGGAGTGCAGCGATTTCTCGGCATGGTTGGGTATGTCCACAAGTTCATACCCAACATGTCGGAAATCGCTAAGCCCCTGCGGCAACTGCTCAACAAAGAAACTACCTGGCACTGGCAGACAGAACAGATTAATGCATTTAAAACATTAAAACAATTACTACAAACCGCCCCAGTATTACAGTTCTATGATGTAAACAAACCTATAGTAATACAAGTCGATGCCAGTAAATCAGGCTTGGGAGCTACTCTTTTTCAAGAAGAGCGTCCGGTTGCAATGGCCTCTAAGGCTTTAGACACTACACAGGACAATTTTGCTGTGATTGAAAAAGAGCTCCTTGCGATCTGTTTTGGCTGCCATAAGTTTCATAATTACATATTCGGCAAACAAGTGTTGATCCAAACCGACCATAAACCACTTGTGGCAATAATGAACAAACCAATCCATAGGCTCTCTGCACGTATGCAGCGCATGCGCATGCGCCTGAAAAATTACAATATAATCGTCAAGCATATCAAAGGTGTTGATATGTTCTTTGCAGATGCGCTATCGCGAGCCCACAGGCAGCAGATAAACCCAAACAAGTTGTTTGACACGGAAATCAGCATGGCCAGTGTAGATCTATCAAACGACATCATTGAACAAATTAGGGCTGAAACTGTACTGATGCTGCAGTGTTAGACTTAAGAAATGTTATATTACAGGGATGGCCAACAAATACCCCAAACAATTCAGCCATTCTACACACATAAAGATAGCCTGACAATAGAAAATGGTCTAATCCTTTAAGATGGAAAAATCATCATTCCCACAAATTTACAAAGACAAATGCTGGAATACATCCATGAAACACACCTCGGGATATCAAAGTCTAAGCAACTAGCCCGCGACACAATGTTTTGGCCAGGGCTCAACAAACAAATAACTGACAAAATATCACGATGTACCACATGCCAAATCAATCGTAACTGTCAGCACAAAGAGCCTCTAATTAGTCACAATATAAAACCTATTCCATACTACAAAGTAGGGACTGATTTGTTTGAATATGAGAATCAACACTATCTAATTGTCATAGACTATTTAACCAAATTTCCTGAGATTATAAACTTAAAAGACACCATAAGTAAATCAGTGATCGGCCGCCATGACATTCCAAGATATGTCGTCTCTGACAATGGGCCTCAATTTCACAGCAGGGAATATGAACAATTCACAAAACACTATGAGTTCACACCCATTTACTCGAGCCCCCTTTATCCGCAGAGTAATGGAAAAACCGAAAGGTTTGTACAGACAATAAAACAAATGCTAAAAAAATGCAAAGAGGAAAACAAAGACATACAGTTGGCACTGCTAAAGTACCGCAATACACCTCTCACCACAGTCATTGCATCACCCGCACAACTCCTTATGAGCAGGCGACTACACTCCCGGCTACCAACAACAAGCAAGAATCTCAAACCACAAGTACAACACACGAAAATAACACAAATACACAAAGTACAAGAAAATCAGAAGACCAACTATGATAAACATGCTGGAAATACACACAAACCATTACAACCAAGCGATCATGTCATGTATATGAACCACAAAGGACAGTGGATAAAAGGGAAGGTCATCAAAAGAATACAAAATCAGAAACAATAACAATCAGAAACTCAACCGCAACAGAATAGACTTAATTAAAGCAGAGAATGATCAGTCGTTCAACACATCACCACTACCACAACAACCCACCACACACACCCAACCCAACGCGAGAATAACAGATAGCCCTCTGCTGGCCATTCCATCTGCCCACACTTCACGACACGGTCGGGTAATTAAACCGGTCATAAAACTCAATTTGTAAATTTATACACAAAATGGTATGTGACATGTAAGTAGATTACTCTAACACGCAGTATGTTACCAGGTAAATAAATAGAGTAGATGAAAGTGAAGGGACCTATCGTCTTTGTGTAATAGTTATAGGAAAATATTAATGCATCTAGGATGTCCTCATGGAACTAGGTGTAGTAAACTTTAAGCAAAGAAATGAAGCAAAACTTGGATCATTGCTATGCATTATATGTGTTTGTTCAGTGGTAATGCTATAAACATTTGATATCTACACATTGTCTATGACGATTAGGAAAACCCTTGCTATAATGGATAATAACAAAATATATATATGAGCCTGTCTCAAAAGGTGATAACTCTATTTTTTGTTTGTCCATTGTAACGATTGACACAAAACAGCACAGAAACAGTTACACTGAAAACATAAGGACATTTGCTTCAAATCAATATGTATTCTATTGGGATTATGAAACGCCATGTAAAAAACAAATCAGTTTATCCTGAGCAAATGCATAAGCAGATAAGATGTTGATCGTTACAATGGACAAAGTTTTGTCCCATATTGCTTAGCACCTTTTGAGACAGTCTCATATATATATATATAAATTAAAACAAAAGAAAACAAACAAAAACTGTAAATGCAACCATATGTATTACTATGTAATTTGCATTTCACTGTACAGGATAATTCAAAACACGAGGCGGAAGTACATAATGTGGAAAATTTATTCAGAGTAGGGATGAAGTTAATGGTGATAAATGGTAGTAAGAGTAAGGTAATGTAGTAATCAATGTAATAAGCAATCAGTAAAGTCAATAATCAGTAGAAATCAATCAGGTTCAAGGGTAGATCAAGTGTCAATAAGTGATAATGCGTTGGGTCAAGTGTTCAGGTAGATAAGTCGAGAGTGATGAGTACGTTAATGGGTCAATAATCAAGGTAGGCAAGAATGAAGTCTCTGGGTGACCCGGGCCTCAACCTTTAGGATATGTGGGGTCGGGTGGGCTGGTGAAAAGAGGTGTTGGTGAGGCGTGTGGTGGAGAAGTGGCAGAGTGAGAGGAGAGCGGAAGGAAGGAGGGGGGGGGGGGGCAGGGGACCAGCGGCGGCACCAGCGGTGGGTGCCGGAGCCGCCACCTGGAGGGGAGGAGGGTGAGAGGAGGGAGTGGCGGCGGTGGCGCCGCCTGGATAGAAGGGATGGGAGAGGGACGTAGAGAAGGGGGGAGAGTAGGGGAGGAGGGGAGAGGGAGAGAGAGGGGAGGGGGCGAGGTGAAGGAGGATAGGCATGGGGGAGGTTTCCCCGCCTCTGTTTCGAATTACCCATATTGCCGTAGCAATATGAACAATGTTGAGACGTTATTTGTGTCGGTTGGACAACACGCTGTCCCAACTTGATTCAAAGCTCTTTGGAGTCTATTCATCTGTTAATTGCTTGACCCGGTGACATGACCCATGCCACCCCCTATCACAGCCTCTTGAAAAGGGGGATGTAATATATATATATGTGGGAGGGGGCGTGATCAGGGGTAATGAGGCCACCGAGGGTGGACCAGAAATAAATCAGTATGAATCAGACTCCAACGTGTGCGGATCAGTCATTACAAGAACACTACAATGGGTGCATTCTTGACTTCACATCCCGTTTTCAAGTTCACAACAATCTTAAGCTAGGTAAGTTTCACACAGATCATCGCAATCTTAACGATGGGATAAAATAGAGTTCATGTGTAATAACAGCTGAGTCTAGTTCATTTAAAATGGATGTCCCGTGTGTTTTTTTAGTTAGGTACTTTGTAGGCCTATACATACATACAACACCATTAACATGAACTTTGTCAGAGTGCAGTGTATAAGTACCACTGGCTTACTTAAATCCAAAGAGTAGATAATACATATCCGATGCACGTAAATCCGGAAGTAATTTGATCCCTGTTTGACAAAGAAATATCTTAAACATCTTGCTTTTTCTCCCCCCCCCCCCACCTTCTCCCCCCCACCCTTTTTCTTCTCTCTCTCTCTCTCTCTCTTTTTCTCTGTCTTTTTCTGCTCTCTCTCTCTTTCTGTCTCTCTGTCTTTCTCTCTGTCTGTCTCTCTCTCTCTCTGTCTCTCTCTCCATCAACTTCACGGGGATCTCACAAACGGGGTTGTCCTGAGCAGACCTTTTCAAATCGGCTTGGGCGAATCCGCAGGTTTCATCAAATCCGTAAGTCATCCTAGAACTCTTTTCCGGTTGTTTTGTATTCCATTGAGATATATATATATACTTGAGAGATTGCAGGCAATATATAAATACATGTACACATACATAAACAGCCGTAGGGCTAATGACCCCTGGGCAAGCTGAACTTAAAACCATCCTTTTTATTTTTATTTTCTTTAAAAAAAAAAAAGATTTGACATTGGCGTGGAGTCCCCTAGTAAGTGGCACCCCGGGCGACTGCCCGAATAGCTGGTACCTTCAGCTGGCCTTGTATATTTTCTATGTGTGTCTGCATATAAAAGCAATTTGCACATTGACACCATGCATCTAGCCAAACTTTGTTCACACTTTTTTCTTGTAAGACATCTTTTTTGCTTAACTGTAATCAATAAAAAAAAATTGTTGAAATTTGTTGTGTGTGTTAAAATGATGTTATGCTTGGGTGTTTGATTTCAATGTTACACAAGTAATTTTAGCGTTTCGCTCAAATTGTATACATCAAAACTAAAAGGTGAAATAGTTTGGTTTTGGTTTTGTTCAACTCTGAATCTGCACAACATGTAAACCTTATTATGAGCATTGCTTCTGCTATTATTTGTTTTGAATGTTTTCTGGTATTATTTGGAATGTTGTCACTTTTGGTTTCTATGTCACACATGTGGTAACCAGTTTCAGAGGACATATATATATATGCACACGCACCTCTGAAACTGGGTACCACATGTGTGACATAGAAACCATGCATATTGTATATGTGTGTGTATGTGTGTGTGTGACAATATGCATGTGTATTTATATATTATAGCTATATAATAAGCATAACATACAATACGGTTATAAGGAGACATACTGATGGTGGTAGTGTCCTTGTATTCCCATAATATATAATAGAGCACAGATATTATATATATGTATGTTATTTTAATCTGCATTTTACCTCCTCATAACAGAGTTCAACGTGAATATAATTTCCCCAGTCTTGTGGACGTGAACTTAGATACTATGTTCAAGGGTGACTATGAGGGCTGCACTTGTTCCGAACTAACAGGAAAGGTGTTCATCTGCGACCATTGTTTGGCTGAGGCAGTGCTCGCTGAATATTTCGCCTACCGGAAGAAAACAGTTGACGAAGGATTATCAGATCCTCTAACCTCCAACAATGCCTTTGCACTGTTGCAATTGCAGAAACTCATGGCATCAACCCAAAAGACAGCCGCGTAAGTAATTATTTTGTCAGTTGTGTAGGCTACAGAACATCAGGAGCTGTTCAAAAGACACTCTGTATCCAGGCCAATATTGACCTGACAAAAGCAGTGGTTCTCAACGAGGGGTGGGCTAGTTTTTCAGGACTCACTTGACTGAGAGTTGATGGTGTTATTTTACCTATTTGACATTGATGTAATTTCTTGTCCTTTTTTTAAATTATATATTTTTTACATATCTGTCATGGTCACGCCTGCACTAACTTTGAATGCATCCTACCACTAACCGCCTTTATTTGTGTAATTAAAAACCAATGGTTTGCTTCCACTTTGCCTTTCGGGACACACAATGAATTCAGAATCAAATTGCTGGAGCAGTCACGTTACAGTAGTCTCACTAACTCGCTTCCGTTTAGACTGATGTGCTCAAAATGTCTGCGTGGGTGAATAAATAATTTGTAAATTAAAAAGATTGAATGATAATGCTATTAATATTATTACCAAAGTGTGGAGGAATTAAGAAGAATGAAACTCGTGGTTATATTTCCATAACTGTATTATGATAAATGTTGTGTAATATATTTAGCGAATATAAATGTATATATATTATATATATACATATATATATATATATATATATTACAGAATGCACGGGTCTAGTTTGTTTAGGAAAGCTTGGAAGCGCTTTTAGTAAAGCTACTACTACTATAACCTTTAGATTGATGTGTTCAAAATGTGTAATTCAGGACACGACACAGGACTACATAGTATGGGATTTTATTTAATCTAAGTTCACAAGATCATAGGTCAAGTTCAATCAAGGTAGTAAGTTTGGGTCTGCAGGATCCGGGCACTCAACCCCATTTAGTCAATTGTCTTATAGTAGGGTCGGGTGGGGCGGTGAGAAAAGGCGGGTGGTGTTGTTGGTTCGGCGTCTGATGGTGAAGTGCCGTCATGGGAGCAGCGGGCCAGAAGTGACGTCAGAGGGGGGAGCCCGGGTACAAGCGGCGGCTACCGGCGCGGTGGCGCCACCTGGAGTCGGTTATCTGGCCGCCTATATTTAAAAGGGGGGAACTAAGTGGTAATAGGTCGGCCTGGAGAGTCAGGTGGGATCCCTATGCGTCCCGCTTCGGTCCCGAATTACCCATGTTGCCTAAGCAACATGACCAATTCAGGACATGACACAGGACTACATAGATGGGATTTTATTTAATCTAAGTTCACAAAGATCATAGGTCAAGTTCAATCAAGGTAGTAAGTTTGAGTCTCTGCAGGATCCGGGCACTCAACCAAATAGATCTGAGTGCCCGAGTCGTGCCTGTGAAGGCGTCCGCCTTCACATAGGTATGGACGGCGGCGGAGCGCCAATTACCCACATCATTGACTCCCTGTAGTGGGGTGCAGGCGCAGGCCTGGGCCGCACCTTGCCATAGTCTGTGGAGGGTGTAGACATCGGGGTAGCCCTGTCCAGTGCGGGCGAGTGCCGCTCGCAGGGCATGTGTCAGGGTCCGGCCATTAGGGGGTCACCGCTCGGTGTCAGGAAAGCGGTTTGGTCGGGGATGGTGTTAGTATGCTTCTCCACGCAAACAGCATTTGTAGAACGGGATCTGAGGGAGGTGTATGGTGAACGCATTGGAGGCTGTCTTGGAGGTCTTAGTGGAGCGGACGTGGACCACTAGGTGTGTGTTGCAGTCACGTACGTCCACTCCTCGTATGGTGTGGCCTGGGTCGTTGGTGCACCCGGTGATCAGTAGGTTCCCCTGTCGCAGGAGGGTAAAGAAGCCCATCAGCTGTGCGGATGTTAGTAACTGGCCACTGGGCCCCGCCGAACGGGGATATTGTACCACTGAATGCAACTCGGGATGAGCGGGGGAACCTGTCCAACAAGTGGGTGGAGGTCCTGAAGACCCCCCACTACACTATGGATACAAGGTACGTGTCGAAACTCGATACATTTCCGTCGGTGAGGTCGACCAAAGTCCGTAATTCATCACGGCACCCGGGTCCTCAAGGTGGCACTGAGGTGAACAATGTATGATGCGCCATCAAGCTGGGTGGCCCTTGCAGGGTCGAATACCTTCTCATGGGCATGCCAATGGTAGACTGCCGTCTGTAGTCTCTTGTTCTTCCAGGTCCCACGGGCGAGGCCCACCCTGAACAGAGCTTGTATGTTGTGGTGGTGTCCGTGTATTCCTGGGGAGAGATAGGCAAAGTTACAATCTCAAAAGGCTACACAGTGTTAGTCAAGAACGAGTTGTCATGGCGGACCCTCATGTGCATGAGGTCCATTTCGTTGACGAACTGGTTTGCTCTTCGGCGGGCAGGCAGTCTAAGGGGGCCCTGCTGAGTGTGTCAGCGAACACCAGTTCGACCCCGGGCTTGTGGACAACCTGCACATCGCAAGAGTTCAGTGTGGCAAATTTCCATAGAGCCCTTGCACATGCACACAGGACGGGGTCCCTTCCGGCACCGGAGTCGAGGCTTGGTTATTGGTGTTAACCACTATAGCATAGTCCTGGGGGTTTGTTGGTGTGAGGGCATGAAGAGCAACGATGAGGTTTATGACCTCTAGTTGGCTAATGTGGTGTCCGCTGTTGAGGAAGTCCTGCTGGTACTCATCCATTATGTAGCCGGATGGTGAGTATTCTCCCCCGGCGAGGAGTGAGGAGTCGCACTCGATCACCCACTCATGCTTCAGGGGTGGGCGGAGGAGGACGGCTCCGTTGGAAGCTTCGGCATAGTCGAGGAACCATGCTATATCGGCTAGAATGTCATCAGTGATAGGGTGATTCCCAGTGTGGGGTGTGTTCCTGAGGAGCTCAAGTATCCCATTCATAAATCTTTGGCCTGGGCGAAACACTTCGTGACATGTTGGAGCCACCCAACTAGGCGCTGGAGGTCCTTCTTGGAGGCTCGAGAGCCAGGGGTCCAGGCGGCACACTCTTGCACGACCTCCACCAGCTTGCGTGGGGGTAATTCGTACCGTCATGTCGACGGTGAAGCCCAGCCACTCGAGGTTCTTCGTGGGAGGGACGCACTTTGAGGGTGATAAGGCCAGGCCAAGGTTGTCTGCTAGTTCTACAGCATCGATGTAAGTCTTCACTGCCTCCTCCTCTGTGGCAGCCGCCCTGACGAAGTGGTCGAGGTAGCAGAGGATGAAATGGTCATTCCGTCGCAGGAGGTATATGACTGCATTTGTGGTTCTTGCGCAGGCTATGGCGGAGGTCCTGCACCTGAAGGGGGGGTGCAATGTCATAATATGTCTGTCCGTTGATACTGATTGCCAGCAAGGGAACAGAGAGAGGGCATGTCTGTAGCTGTCTGTAAGCCCTGGCAAGGTCTATGGACCATATGTATGTGCCTTGGCCGAGACGGGTGACCTCGTCGGTGAGGTCAACGATGCTGGGTAAGGTGTAGGTAACGGGTCTGCCTTGATATTAGCCCTCACGGATGTCTGAGTTGATGCTTGATGCTTGCATCCCTAGGGTAGCTTAGATCGACGATGACCCGGCGCTGGTCGGTGTTCTTCGCGCGGATCATCATCGGGCTCGTCTGCACCCAGGAGGGCGCCTCACTGTGCCTCACTTTGTACGTAGCGGTGTATCCATTTGATGTGTCCAGGATCTTAACGATGATTGTTTGTCAAGGGAACTTGTGGGGTGTCTGCGGCGTAGTCTGCCGGCCATCTGTATTCAAGGAAATCGACAAGTTGATCGTCTTGGTAGTCGACAAGGAGGTCCCTCCATCGGTATATCCTGAGGTCTGAGGGGACCGGGATCCTTGCGACTATGTGATTGGGTAGGCTGGTTCGTCGGACATTGTCATAGATGTGCCTATATATATCGTCTTTCCATATGGTTGGAACGGATATCGGCCATATCTTGTTCAGTGTCTGTTTGTATGATATTGGTGTGTGTGGAGGGTTGTATGGAATGGGCCAGTCGGCTGAAGTGTTTTGGCTTACATCGTCTATGTCCTCTGGGGCATGTGATTGCTCTTGTAGTGTGTTTAAGGCATCAAGCAGCTCAGTAGCATCGTCAATCACACTATTGCAGTTGATTGTTGCTGGGCGGTTGAGGGGCTGTACGCAGGCTACAGATATGGCGGTTGGTTGGTAGCGTACTACGACCAAAGTTTGTTTTGAGGGTTGTTTGTTGGTATGTCTGGGAGTTGGGTGGTGGAGGGTGGGGCGGGCTGTCGGTGGGGGTCGGGGTGGGGGCCCACGGTCAGGATATATGGCGTGGAGTAGGGGTGGGGGATGGTAGGGGTGGGTTGGTTTTGGGTGATATGGGGCGGGGGGTATCGGGGGGTAGCGATTGCTTCCGGGAGAAGGGTCTGTGTTGCATCTCAGTCACCGGCGGCAGGGGGGGGGGGGTCGTGTCCGTTATGTATTCCCGCCGATGTGTGGCTAGGCTGGCATCGTTGATCGGCGGGATGGTGTCAATTAGCGCCATATGGGGGCGGTCGGTTGTGTCTGGGGGGTGCCCTCCGGGCAGTTGTGGGGTCGTTACGGCAGTGTCCGTTGTGGTCGGCGTCTCTGTGTGTGCCAGCTTTTTGGTCGTTAGTGTCAGCGGTGGCAGCGGGCGGTCATACCGCGTCGGGTAGGCGGCCCCCTAGGGGCTCGTGTTCCAGGAGCTTTGAGGCAGCCTCGTGCTCAACCCAATTGTGGGGGTCGTTGGGTGGTGGGGGGCCGAGCTGCTCACCAGGCCGCTCTGTACATGGGTGTCTGTGGGTAGGCCTGGTCGGGGAACGTCCCCACGTGGTGGGGTTTTGGCAGGAACGTCTGGCGGTGCCGTGTGGGTAGCCTCCGTGTCCTGGCCGCTACGTACATCTGGGCTTTTTATGCTCCATGTGAGCAGCGGTTTCTGCACCCAGCGGATTGCCGATACTAGAGTTAGCACCGTTGCTCCTGGGGTTTCCGGTGCGTTCTGCTTGGCCTGACCCTGGCCGACTAGCGAAAATCCGCTTTGCCTGCTTCCTCGGTCTCGGCTGCCGCTGCTTTCTTGTCCATCTGTCGTTTATTATCGCACCCTTGTTCTTTGTGTGGGTTCGCCTTCTTATATTCATTTGTGCACCAGGCGCACACGTGAGCAAAATGCTCACTCCCCAGGCCGTGAGAGCTGGTGAAGCCGAAGTCGGTGCCCCAGTTCCACCTGTGGCATGGACGGCCATCAGTGTTGGTGTTGAACTCGGGGCGTTTGTATGGCGTGTTTGAAGATGTGACTGTCTGTTTGTCGGTTCCGCTGCTGTAGGCACAGTACGAGTAGTCAGATTTAGCGGAACGTTTTTCTTCTTCTTTTTGTATCCCTGAGAGGCAAGCTACCCATTGTAGGTCCTTTATAGCTTGGCCATCGCGCCATCCCATGGGGAGGCATCCGTCATCGATCATGGCGAATACTTTTCCGAACATGCCAGACATGTGTCCCACTGCCATTTGGATGCCATCTCAAATATCTGGTCCTGATGGTCCAGCATGGGTTTCACCCAGGATTGGGGTACTTTAGGGTCCTTGAGCATTTGTGACAGGGCCGCAAAGTACTAGTGTCAGTTACTTTCCGCCAGACCAACCTTGCCTTTCCTTTCGTCACGTATCACATAGGTATGTGGGATAAGGGGCTTCCTACCTCTCTTCTTTGATCTGCCGTCGGAATTGGAGTCGATGATGGCTTCAACGACATCTCGGTGGCGTGAGTTGTCGTCGCTAGACGAGGAGACCAGTGTGCGACGTGTTTCTCTGCTTCTCCGGCATGGCACACTCTCGCGATTTGGGCCTTACTCCGCCATGTGTCAGTTGATCTCCGGCACTGTGAGCGGCCATGTGGCGTGTCCGGCAACCTGGAGGAGTCCTTCGCGGTGCATCTCCTCCATTTCATGACGAACTGTTCTTGGATCGTCTCCTCTGTTTTGTGGTTTCCAGTGCCTCCATGCGGTCGCTCATGGTTTTCGCGAACTGCACCTGGTCTTCTATGGAGTTTGTAACGGACTGTCGCAGCAGCGAAAGTTGCGCCACCGCGGACCCATCGTCACTACTGGTGTCGTCATGCGGTGCAGGAGTGGCGGTTTTCTTCCCTACTACAGAGCGTGGGCGGCCGCATTGGCGTGGTGTGCGTTTGGTTCAACTGTGGCAGCATCTTGGGTGGCAGCTGCGGCCGCTACGGTATGTTGTGTCGTTTTCCGTTGCGGCATCGTGCGGTTGGAGATCGGCCTATTGGTAAGAAAAGGCGGGTGGTGTTGTCGGTTCAGCATCTGGTGGTGAAGTGCGGTCATCGGGGGCGGGGGGACAGAAGTGACGTCAGAGGGGGTAGCCTAGGTACAAGCGGCGGCTACCAGTGCACGGGCGCGGTGGTGCCACCTGGAGTCAGTCATCTGGAGGGCTATGTTTAAAAGGCAGGGAACTAAGTGGTAATAAGTCGGGCCGGAGAGTCAGGTGGGATCCCTATGCGTCCCGTCTCGGTCCCGAATTACCCATGTTGCCTAAACAACAAGACCGTTGAGGTGAATAAATAATTTGTTAATAACAAACTCTATCATTGTTATTATTGAAGTGCGCTGCAGTTCAAATTGAATCAAATCCATATCGAGTACGAGACAATCCGAGAGGACATGCGTTCTCAGCAAGAAAATCTACGCAAGAGGTATGACTGATTCAAGGTCATCACTTAGGTCTTATAATTTGCCTGTTTATTGGAGTTTTACGCCCTAGCAACATCTTAGGTCACATAAGTATCGGTTCTGACTTGTCGCAGTGCTTGCGACCATTTAGTAATTCAACATCGAGCATAAAGCCGAGACTACATTAACACTCCAGTCAGTACTGTCTCATTCACATTAACACACCCACCACATTAACCGACTAACACACAAATACAGAACCTTGCATCCAATAACCTCATCACTCACCATTCCCATTTTCACCACCCATGTAAAGTAGCTGAAGACAATAGACTTAGAAGTTTTTTAAATGTGTATACATAGTCCAGCAAATCTGACTTAGAGCCATTATTTCTGTCGCTAGTCAAGTCAATTGTATAAATAACTCATAATAGAGGGGTAATTATACGATAAAAAGGCACCTAACCCCAAAAAATTGATCCAAAGGTTTTTTCAATTGATTTTGATACCTATATGCATGCTTTAAAACATACTAAAAATCTAGTAAAGTCTGACTTCTGGAAAGGGGTCATTTTCAAGATGGGGTCCAAGATGGCTGCCAGGAGCTTAAATTGGCTATATCTCAATTACTATTCAACATAGAAAGGAGGTTTTGGTGTCCAATTCTAGGTTTTAGGGCTCAAGGAATCCGATTGAATCAATGAAATTGCCTTCGGTTAATTATTTATTGAAAAATCTAATATGGTGCCCCAATATGACATCCGATCCACTAAATTGGCTTCTAAATTAATTTCTCAATGAGGGAGAAAACGGTACACATCCTCAGATCATATTTCAACCGTACAAAACCAAGAAGGTTTGTTTGTTGTTTTACATCCTAGCAACATCTAAGGTCATATCAGGACGGGCACCAACTTGTGACAGTGCGCACTCATGGTGACTTTATAGTGCTCTCCCACTGGGAAACCAGGCCGCTGGCACCATGAATTGATATCCTACTTAGTTACATTATCCTGACACTGAGCACACCAGTCCTTGGCCTGTCCTAATAATGCCGAGTGCCTGGCTAGGAAGCGACAAGTATCAATTTTAAAGTCATTGGTTTGACTCGACCAGGGTTCGAACCCACGATCTACTAGCACGGGACCAAGAAGGTGATGAAGAATCGCAGAAAAGAGCAATACTTGAGACAGCTCCAAGGCTTATCACAAGTGACATCAAGATAAATGTGCCACCCGTTAACGATCAGTCACCGCCTACAGAGACACTAAAACTCCAGCCCGCTCTTGATTACATTCTCGAATCACTCCACATTGTGTTAAAAGCTTTGTTTGTTGGTAAAGGCAAACAGTGGGAAGTTGCTAGCATTAGCCATGCAATTGTCCTTGTTAACGTAACAAGAATAATTGAAACAATATAAATTCATATCGACATTCTGTATTGAAACTTAGCCGCACTACTTTGTCTTACTCCTACTGGATGTCTTTGATATTATTGAATTCCAGGGTAACCGTAACCGACCTGCTGAGTCACCAGGATATTAAATGTCATTCGAACTCCCCGTTGTGTATGTAACCTTGGCGTAACCACAGTTTCCCTACCTTAACTGGATGCCTCCCCATAGAAACGTAGTCTCCTGTTACTATGTTAGCATCTCATCAGCTGTAAGTCAGTTCTCCTCTGCATCATGGACCATCTACAGCTATTTTCACCCACCCACTCATCCTCTGCTGTCCTGTTTATTATTGTGGGTAGGGCTGAGTGCCAGTTATGCTGATCTGGTGTAAGGTTGATGAAAGTTTTGAGATCTACTGTGCATTGTTATTGGTAAGACCGGACGTGTTTTTCCCCGGTTAGGATTGAGTAATCTTCTATGTAAATAAACAACACACGTATGTATTCCACACGTATGAATTTCTGTTTTCAATTATACAGACAGTCCGATCACACACTGTCCTTGCTCCTTTGCAAATTGGTCTTTCAGTGCAAATGCACCACTTAAATTGGGCTAGGTTTCTTGTGGATAGGGCCTACCTTGTGTCGGATGGGGTTCTGCTGTTCCTATTGCGAAATGCTAAGGTTTGAAAAGAATGCCCCAAATTGTACTGTTCCAAACATGCTTGGGAAGGATATTGATGGGCCTTGTGATTCGTAGTGGACAATGTAGATCATAACATTCTCACAATTGATGGGAAAGGAACATTTCACGGGATGGGCAGGATAGCTGCCTTGACACCATAGTATCCCTAGGCACAAACCGACGGAACTGAATGTTGTAGAGAAGCCAATGGCTGCCATAATAGATCATGGTTTTGCTAAACGAATTCACAGAGACATCACATTCGCAGTCTCACTGAATGTGATAAGAGAGTTTATCTGCTTTGGGAGTTGTCGTTCAACTTCAAACAGGCCACACCAGCTTGACAGGGGATGATGCATATCATTTATCAGGGAAACAAACACCCAGGCCAGTATCAGGTATCTACCGATGATAGACATGTATTCCGGGGACAAGACGTGCATTCTGTCAACATTGCAGTTCCTTTGTGGTCTTGCATCCAAGCACTACCTTGCCCCAGTAGTTACATTCGACCAGCCCCTATATTGGAAGGCAACAGAGATACTCCTAGATTCACCACGAGGCAGCCACCTTATATCCATTGTGCTGCTGCTAGGAGCGACTGGTACACTGATGGACGGTAGAGGACTTAAGATTCTAGGGACAGTCTATGGTGAAAATACCATAGCCCATATGACGGTCCAGAGAGCGTTCTGTGGCAATCTTCTTGTAGACAAATGTCGTAACCATATGAATTTATGGTGGTGTCAGAGATGGCAGATGAGAGTCCTGAATTCAGAGCAATGGTGGAAGAGTCCGAAGTGATGTATATTTAGCTAATAAATGGTGAAATGATGTTAAAAGCTGTCTTCAGATCAGAGACCCTTGGTCGAATAAACGAAGAGTTCGGAAAAAAAGGATGGTGGAACTGGGTACTAGGTCCAAGACAAGTCAGTTGTGGCTGAATTTCCAAAGCATGGTAAAAGTTGCTATCGCGCTGATAAAGGCAGATCAAACAGGTTCTTGGCTGAGTCCGTGGCTTGTCCGGGTAGGTGTGAGAGCGAGGCAAAAATAGCGATTTTATCTGGGGCTCTCCGGGGGAATGGTCCGAGGGTGCTCCGGTTAAAAATCCGGGGCTAGTCCGGGTAGGAGTGACTGAGGCTTAAGGAACGATGTCACGTGTTGTGACTCAGAAAGGTGAGTGTGCACGAATATGTGTCTGTTGGCTGCAAAATTGTGCACAAAATGATCAGACAGCCTGCATTCACATTTGCTTTCACTAGAAAGGATAACGCCAGAACCCTCAGAGAAATGTCAGCTATAAAGGTAGCTGATCGAACAATTGGTTCTGCGCTTCTTTATCAACGTTTCCTGTAGTCTCCCAAATCAGAGGGCTATCATTGGAGGAGGTTTTGAGTTATGAGCTCAGTCCTTTCCCTCCTGCCCTCTTTGAAGCCAGAAATATCTTCCAGAAGGCTGATAAACCACAACTAGCTCAAGCGATCTGGGACCATGCAAGCGATGCTGTCTTAAAATTTGTACCAGAAACAGTGCCATATCTTTGATGGAGGTTCAGTCCTTCACCGAATACCATGGAAGCGTGGAGAAACCTAGGTGAAATAGTTCAGTCATATGCTACTTCACCATCCAGCATTATGGTTCAGCTACACCGTTGTCTTTGACAGCTATGCGGAAGGGCCGTCCATTAAAGACAACACGCATCAGAGAAGAGTACACAATATTCATTCCCTTGTCAGCTTCACTGCTGAGACAGAATTCTCAGGCAAGAAGGAGGAGGCCCTGTCAAGAGCTGTTAATAAACAGAGACTGTTCCAAATGATAAGTGATCAACTGAGAGAAAGGAACTGCACTGTGGTCAATGAACCTGGGGATGCTGACGTAGAGATAGTAAAGGCTGCAGTGGAGACATCTCTTCTACACAACACTACACTGATTGGAGAAGATATCGACCTCCTTGTGTTACTCCTTTACTATGCACAGGTAGATAGGGTCTATATTTCATATCAGACAAGTCCAAAGCTGATGGCACTTTTAAAGTGTATGACATCAACCATGGAAAAGAAATTCTTGGACATGACATGTATTCTCAATTAATATTCATCCATGCCATGGCTGGTTGTGACACAACTTCTCAGATGTTCGGTATTGGTAAAAAGACTGTTTTCCAGAAGCTTGCAAAAGGAGACCCTGTCCTTCTGTCTTGTGCCAATGCATTCACCATTCCAAACCAGACAAGAGAGGTGATCGATGAGCTTGGGTGTTAAGTAATGAGCACCGCTTCATTATTTCTAACACATGAACGCCTGCCTCCAAATGAATCTGCTACCAAATTTCACTGTTGTAGAGTGTACAACCAGATCATGGTGTGGATGGGAAAAGAAGTGGGTACTACCTTTATAGCTGACATTTACTGTTTGGAATCAGGCTAGGATAACTGGTTTGTCCCAGTTATGTCAAGAATGGATGCTGCTCCAGACTGTCTCCTGAAGGTCCTTCATTGTAACTGCTCCACTGCATGTAAGACACTCCGCTGCTCTTGTAGACGATATGGACTCGCATGTAGTACTGCCTATGTACCATGCCAACTTGAAGAATGTGACAATCCACATAATAAGTTTCTTCAAGATGAGTCAGAGGATGACAGTGAATAGCGACTAACTGTATAAGACAATAAATGCCTAATGGGCTGGTGAACCTCGCATATTGGATTACCTTATTACTTTGCAGTTATTTAAGTAATTTCAATGATTTCCTGGGTGATTTACACCTAGGTACACACTGAAAATACCTGTCTATGTTGACTACTATTCGACAGAGCCAAATTAGTGGATTGGGATGTCACATTGTGGTGCCATCTTTGATTTGGCAATAAATAATTAACTGAGCATAATTTCATTGGTTCAATCGGATTCCTTGAACCCTAAAGTAAAACATAGAACTTGACACCAAAATCACCGTTCTATGTTGAATAGTAATTGAGACGGCCATTTTAAGCTCCTGGCAGCCATCTTCGACGCCATCTTGAAAATGACCCCTTTCAGGAAGTCAGACTGCACTAGATTTTTAGTATGTCATTTAGCATGCCCAGTGGTACCATAATCCATTGAAAATCCTTTTGTATCAATTTGGGTGGGTGGGTGGGTGGGGGGGGGTCAACCATAAAATGACCCTACTATGAAGGATTGTGACAAGAAGACCAGTACCTTGATGCTGACGACCAATGCTGAACAAAACGAAACAAAAGTAAATAATTGGCACCGATGCGAACTTTCTTGGTGGTTAGGTAACTGATGAGCCGTCTTTTGCCATAACATTAGTTTTTTTTATTAGTATCGTTGCTGCATAGAAGGGAATACTAAGGCAATTTAGTAGAACCTGGCACTACTGAATCCTATGAGGTCAGAATTTTGACATGGATGCCAAAATCAATTTGGTATGTTTACATTTCAAATATCTCCTAAGTTATTCATTTTAAATCAAAGTTAGTTCAAACTAAAGCAAGGTAGATAATAACGATTAACCTAATATATTTATCTCAGGAAATGAGAGAAACTCAAACCAACTACGCAACTTTTATCCTTTAAAAGAAAAGTTGATAAATTATAATGAATGACCTCGTATACTTTTTCAAAACAATATTGCCAAAACTCAAAGCCATCAGACTGTGCATCTTTAATTAGTCGATACATTTTTCGGGGGGGGGAATAAATTGACAATATATTGTGATCATTTTGCACCATGAATATGAATTCAGATCAGAGTATAGACTTACCATTAATCAATCAATCAACCAAGCAATCTGATGAACCTCATTTTTACCGGAGCGGGACGTAGCTCAGGCGATAGAGTGTCCACCTGTGAAGATGTCGGTCATCCTATCGATCCTGCTCAGTTGACCCATTTGCAGTTTGGGCTATTTTCCGTTCCAACCAGTGGTCCACCACTGGTTCATCAAAGGATGTGGTATGTGATGTCCTGTCTGTGGAAAAGTGCTTATGAAAGACCCCTTGCTGCTTATCAGAAAGAGTAGCTATGTGGTGTCAGTGGGTTTCCTCCAAAGAAATATGTCAGAATGACCATATGTTTGACATCCAATAGCCGATGATAAAAATCAATGTGCTCTAGAGGCGTCATTAGGTAAAACAAGCTTTACTTTTTACTAATTTTTACCGATAACAGGGAAAAGAAGCAAGACGATGAATTAGAACGAATCAGGAAAACTGTTAGATTCTCTGAAAGTCACGTCGAACTCCGACTCTCCAGAAAGCTTCTGGCAACACGTATCGGAGTACCGAATCAACAGACCAAGGAGAAGGTTGCCAAGCCACCCATGAAGAGGTGATTAGCAGGTCCGCACTATCACTCAATGTCGAATAGCACTCATGCCGTATGACCAGACTTTGCATGGGTTCAGGTCTGTGTTGTGTGAATTGCGATACAAGTTGTATGTGGACGACTATGCAATAGTGTTAGTATTAAAGTGCATTGGAAAGAGCCTGGAAATGATTCTAGTTGGATCCTACTGAGGTATATGATTAATCAATATTAACCTACTTACTAACTCAATAGGCCCCACCTGAGATTACCATGAACACAAGTTCAATCACAAAGGCCCACCCTACATCCCCCATCACCCTTTCAAAGAGTATGTTACTACTAGAAATATTATCAGTTATGCCCCACCCCCTACTAACGCCTACCATACTAGTTTAACATAGTTACCTCCCCGCATATGTTTCTTTTTTGCTTATCTTGTTCTTTACCTATCATTCTTGTACCGATGTTTTGCTTAGTTTCCTGTAATTGTCTATCTGTATATTGTTGTAGATTTGTTTACTGTGTAAAGGCAATTGTGATTAGGGCTGGAAGACCAGTGCATTAGCACTGACAACATGTTATTCAGAGGAATAAAAACACTTGAACAAAAAGAAAAATTGTGCACCATCGTGAGACAATATTTGGTCGCATAATACACCAATTCCACCACCACTAACCCGCCCTCTGACGGCACTAGCAATAACTGGTGCTTTGGAGTGGTATTTCAAAACTGATGCATTGGAGAGTATAGCCTACACAATGGGAACAGCCAGCACAAAACAATAGGGAAACAGAATAGAAATATCTAAATTTATTAGTACATTTCAGAAAGACTAAGATGGGCCATTCAATGCCAGTTTAATACGTACATCTGTGTGTGTGTGCCAATTTCCTGTCACTACATTTATCCCCTTCATTTAGATATAGAAAAGTCCAGATTTAGACATAGTGGAATAATAGTTACCATGATGGTCAGTTTTTCTTAGTAAAGATTAATATCTGTAATAATATCTTATTGAATAATATGAGAATTCAGAATATAAAACAAATAATTGGCAAATGATGATATATCATCTAGAATTCTGGAATACCCTTGAAAATGATAATTTTATGTCAAATAAAATATAAATGCTGAATATGATCATAAAAAATGTAGCAACGAGATCTAATGGTGCAGTCACACTACGACGCTTCTCCCGGCAACCCGTCAGCGTTGAAAATAAAATCTTGCGTGTCGAGAAACGTCCAACTTTTCGGCGGTTTGGGGGAAAAGTTTGGCATCAGCGCGGCGCGGTATTCGCGCGCGGCCAACGGGTGTCGACACGTGAGGAAAAAATATTAAAAAGTTTGGCGTGACGTCTTCATATGGCCTTAGATGTTGCTAGGGTGTAAAACAAAAATGCCCCAGTTTGAGGCAACGTGTGAGCGACGACCCTCCCGCGCGCGTGCCATCTTCCTAGCGTTCCCATAAAGTTATTCCGGCGCGTCCAACGCATCGCAACGCCCGCCTAACGTCCTAACGTCCTTACCCATATATTTGCGCATGCTGCCGGTCGTTGTTTTTTTTTTGACACGCTTAAAACCTTGGGCGACCGGCAACGCGCGCCAACGTTGTCCGCCAACGTTGTCCGCCGACGTCCGCCGACCATCAACGTCAAGGATAGTGTACCGACGCGTGCATAACGCGCCCCCAGCGTGTCTCGATATTTCACCCATTTTCGCCCAAAAACACCACACGTCGCCAGGTCGCCGGCGAGAAGCGTCGTAGTGTGACTCCACCATTAGCGATAGCGTCGGCATATTGGAAAAGAAAGTTTGTCACTTTTAGCTCAATAAGGTTCTGGAATTTTGATAAAATTGACTTGGAAAGTGCTTGAAAACCCCTTGAATTTTTAATTCCTTCAAGTATATGAACCCTGCAGCGAGGAGGGGGGGGGGGGGGGGGGGGTTAAGTGACAGAGTAATCAAACAAGCAATTCATCGATCAGTCGCCAATAATTAAATAAATACAGGACCTAATCTTTCTGGGTTATATTCCCCATGTTCAGCATTCTAAATACCCCATCTCAGCCAACGGAGTCTCGGAAACCTAAGATGATGTCCGCGCAAAAGAAAGTCGAGAGGGACGACAAGTGCAATCAGGCCGTGAGAAGCCCAGCAAAGTCTCTATCCGTGGACAGGACTGTCATGGCGGCGTCCCCAAAGAAGGCCAGGGAGTCTATCACCATCGACAGCGCTAAACCGAAAGAGCTCGACGTGAAAGCCCTGGCGGAGAGGTTGCTTAATGAGACCAGCCCCGTTTTGAAGCAGTACGTACACTCCGAATTTACTTGTGTACCGATTTTTGAAAATAGAAGATGAGGTCACCTCTGTCCACCCTCCATACATGAGAGATCAAACCAGAGCAATATCTGAGAATCAAACCTGGGTTATTTCTGCTGCTCACACGAAAGCAGTCTAATTATAACACAATCAACCATTGAGGTAAATTTACCTGCACATCCATTTTATTCACAATTCCTTCACAATATTACAACATAGTTTAATGAATTAGTTCTGTGTTATTCAGACAATGCTGGATAATTAATATCCTATGCTAATCGTATATTTTGCAAAGACGCCCGTCTATTTTTACTATGTTGTAATGACCCTCATATAGTGCTAATTCACTTAGCCTGCATTTTATTTTAACAGGCATGTGATTTCTCCAGTTTTAGCCGGAATTCCGCTTTTTTTCTGACCGCCGAAACCGGATTTCCAGGATTTTTTTAATTCCGTGTTGTTTTTTTTTACCACCAAAACTCCTCTGAAATACACTATTTGCATCCCTCTCGCGACTCAGTGGGATGCTGTGTGTCCCCACGATAACCTAAGAAGGATTTCAGGGTTGTTTTCCTGCACCCAATCACATGCCTGTTTTAAGGAATGTATCTAGAGCAATAAATACGGTGCTACTGTATTATGCTTTCATCAGATTATGCAACTTTTTTAAGTTGCATGGTCCATTGGTTTTGTTTTTTTGTCATTTTCTGAGATAAATATATTAGGTCGGTAGTTATAATCTGCCTTTCTTTAGTTGGAAGTAATGTTTATTTTAAATGTTAACTTTTGAGACATTTGAAGTGCAAGCATAGAAAATAAATGTTGGCAATCAGTTTGTTTATAGGGGTTGTGGTTTTAGAGATATTTAACTTTGCTCACTGCCATTGACAATGCATTGAGTTTGCCGGTACGCGCAGTGCAAAACGTCAGTTTTATTCAAAATTAATAGAAATCCAGAACCCTAACCTTATAAATTTAATATAATCTTTTTGGTAAACATGTTTTCTATATGTGTACCAAGCGATTTGTTTCTAGGTGGTGTGGTTTTAGAGATATTTCACTTTTTCTGTATGAAGATTGCACACGACCATTGACAATGTCTTCGAGTTTGCCAGTGTGCATTCAGCTGTGTCATAAACTGTTCAACAACCACCACTTGGAGCGCCACAGTCGGCAGCTGTTACACGGTCTAGTATGAGAGTTGTCCCTCTCATCTATACATGCTCTCTGAGCAAACCTAGATAATTGTTTTGGTTTTGATAATTTGATCCTTTCGTCGGACTATACAGTTTTAACTAACTGCTTAAAAATTGTCCACCGCAGTGACAGCAGCAGCAGACCCAATATCCACCAGCTGAATGAGAAGGAAAAACTGTTACTGAAGCTGCACCTGACGGAGGTGAAGCCAAACAGCAAATACCGCTGTTCGACAGTATCGGATAGCAGTCAAAATTTGAGCATCGCATCCACAAAGTCAAAAGAGCAGCTGAATATTAAGCAGCTACAACAGCGTATCATGGACGGCTACACCAAGAAGCTATCCTCGTACGGCGGAAGCGCAACGCCGATCATCGACGATTACGATTTCACTTCGAGCTCCCAGACCTCGTCAAGAAAAGCATCACAAATTATGCCCTGGCAAGGGATGGCCTTCACGCCGAACCGGAAGTCAAGCCAGAAGGGCGCGTGGGCCACCACCGTGCCCACGTCATGTGGATGGCAACAGCCCGGGGGCTTGGTGACTGATGCGCAGGCGCGCGCGTGGCACACCACAAAGAGACGCGACAGTCCAGTGCCAGACAGACACTACACGGAGAGATTGGACAGTCCAGTGGCCGGCAGGCCAGCAGCAGAGACGGCACGCCAC
Source organism: Branchipolynoe longqiensis (assembly GCA_030323885.1). NCBI lineage: Eukaryota > Metazoa > Annelida > Polychaeta > Phyllodocida > Polynoidae > Branchipolynoe > Branchipolynoe longqiensis. The sequence continues at coordinate 30,504,852 of CM059192.1, forward strand.
CAGGGGGCGACATAACTCATAAGTCAGAAGCCTGTTGTTCCTCCACTGGAACAACTAAATGCACCATCTCCCTGCTTATCTTGTTTGTATGTATGTCCGCAGGGTCTGTACGGGACTTGGAAAGTCTTGAAAAGTCTTGAATGTCATTTGCCCCATTTCAAGGCCTTGAAAAGCCTTGAATTTAATCTATTTGGGGTAATTAGTCTTGAATTCCATTAAACTGTCCCCGCTGATCTAAGTTAGTCTGAAATCACCATTTATAATGGTGATTTCTGACTAAATCCAAATGAAAATAGTTTTGAATTCCGATCAAAAACAGCCTTGAAATAGCCTTGAATTCCATATCTTCACATGTATACGGACCCTGTGTTCGTATGTTGGACTTGTTTGTTCCTTCTCTGTCCATTGTCTCTGTTTTGTCCCTTGTTTTTCCCTTGTCCACCCTTGTTTGTCTCTTGTTTGCTGATTGTTACTGCGCACTGTCACAAGTCGGTATGACCTTAGATGTTGCTCTAACAAACAACCAACTACTTTATTCTCATTATATGCATAGCATTATAATATAGCTAACATCGTAACTAAGTTCAAAATATGCAACTAATCTACCATTGCCACCTTATGTCATTAGCAAATTGTTATTATCCTGATGGGTTTTAATAACTCCATCTGAGTTTTGCCACAGTTGCTGGTCCCCATTCTATGCACCTTAACCTTTCCTATCATTATCGCCAGCCGTACTGTAGTAGCAGGTAACAAGCGTGCTTACTGGTATGTTTGCTTCCTGATTTTTGCGGCTATTGGTTGTTGGTTGTTGAGAGTTTTACGTCCTGGCAACATTTACGGTCATCAGGATGGGTACCTACTTGTGACTGCGCACTCATAGCAACTTTATAGTGCTGCCCCACTGGGAGACCAGACCACCAGCACCATGACCTAATATCCCACTCAGTTACATTATCCTGACACCGAGCCAACCTTGTCCTATCCTAATAGTGCCGTGCGTCTGGCTAGGAACCAACAAGTATCAATTTTGTAAGTCTTACTCGACTGAGAATTGGACTCCCGGCCTTCCACACGGGAGGCCTGCGCTCTACCGATTCGGCCACTACGTCCGGTTTTGCGGTTGCAGTTGTTGCTGGCGATCCTATAATGTTATTATCGAAATATCACATTAGCATTTGACTACGATATACATGAGATATTTAGTCATAATGATTTTTAAAATATGTATCGCCTTTCGTGTAATGTTCCTTAAAGCTGAATATTCCGATGAAAACATCAAATTTTCAAAATCAAACCAATGATCTAGATTTTATTCTATATATCTAACTTATATACTGGTGTAGGCCTACTTATCAAACAGTTGTCATCACATATAACAGAATACTGAGCCAATTTAATAGAACCTGTTACTGCAGAAGCCTATGGTGTCAGAGTTTTGGCATGCTAGTGTAGTGGTCTGCACTGACCTCTCAGGCAAGTAACCACATAGACTGGTAGGCGTGGGTAGTGTGGTGATATCAGGGAGCCTAGGTGGTGTAATGGTTATCACACTGGCCCGGAATGCAAAGAGATGTGGGCTCAAGTCCTGCTCTAGGCGCAATATTTCCCATTTTCATCACCCCCATGACACTTGCTAAAAATAAATTTTGTACATTTGCACTTCAGATATATATATCTCAAAAGCTAGCCTTTTAAAACAAAAGTTACTTCAAACTAAGAGTAAGATCGGTTATAACGATCAACCTAATATATTTATCTCGGAAAGTTACAGAAACTCAAAGCCATCGGACTATGCAACTTTAAATAAATGGCCGAGGCTATTCGCACGGCTGCCGTGCGGCTAACTGATGGTTCGCTGTTTGCAAGGCGGCCATGCAGATTTATGTAAGATGAAGGGAGTAAATCCTAGGTCACACCTACCCGGATCAGCGGCTGAACGAGTCCCGACCCGTGGTCCGTGGCGATCCGGTATCATTCATGGCTGGTCCTTGGTGATCCGTGGCCTCATCCGGGGTCAGCCCCGGATGTTTTTAAATGTTTCAAACATCCAGGTGATCCGGGAAATATTTCGATCTGGCATCATCCGGGTGTAAATCCGGCCCTCATCCGGGTTGTCCGGGGGTAGTCCATGCCCCATCCAGGTCAGTCCGCGTGGTTTTTAAACCAGATGAGCCACGTTTTAGCCACGGTTTAACCCGGACCCGCCTCGGACTGGCCCCTACATTGCCACGGACCACTCCCGGAATGCCCGGATAAGACCCGGACAAGCCGGATGACCACAGATTAAGCACGGGTAGCCCGGTTTACCACGGATCAGCCCAGGATGAGCTCCATTTTTGTATATATATAGCAGGAGCAAGTCCAGGACTGATCCGTGACTACTCCATGGATACACCTGGTAGTCTGGGGGTGGTCCTTCTCAGTCCGGGGCGATCCGGACTGGCTCGTCCGGGTAGGTGTGAGAGCGAGCCAAAAAACGACCAAATATCCGGGGGTGGTCCGGCTAAAAATCCGGGGCTAGTCCGAGTAGGTGTGACTTGGGCTTAAGGTAAGGCGAGAGCAGGAGCAGGAGGGCGGTCGGGAGAGCGGACAAGAGGGCAAGAGAGTGGGCGGGAATTGAGGTTGGTAGTCTGTGTTTAGGTAAGCCGTGCAGTCTATCGCTAGTTAGCTGCATGGCAGCCATGCGAAAAATCATGTCCTAAATAAATACATATTATGGCCTAAACATATTCTCAGTAGCAAAGGATACGCTTATTGTTAGGATATGCAAACTCTTTGAGTTTGGTGTTGAAATCAGCTTCCATATACTTGTTAACGCATTGTAATTGTAATAACCAATATATTTGTATTATTGTAAATACATATCAATCTAATTTAATGAGATACATATTTTGAGTATTGAATAAATGTATGTTTATATATCAAACGCAAAGGCGTGTGGATAGCTTTTCTTCTATATTTTGTGATTTATCGTCAATCCTCAAATTAAATTAAAATGTACACTGTTCTACGTTAACTGTCAGCACCCAGTGGTCCTGTATTGCAAGTGCCTCTCGATTTGTACTTGTCCGTTTGAAATATTCTTTGTGTGTTGGCGTTTTATGTCCTAGCAACATCGGGATGAGTACTGACTTGTGACTGCACACTCGTGGCTACTTTTTGTGAGGGATAAAGCAAATATTATTCATGTATGTAATGATCCTACTTATTATTAATATTGTCTTCTACTACTCCTCCTGTAACCTCCTTTGATATGCTCCTTTTCAGTTTTGCTTACTGGAGGCTGGGGTGCAGCCTGGAGAGCGGGAAGTTTGCTTTCAAGCATCCTTTACGGTCGGGAGGATGGCCGGAGGAGGGCACCAATAGCAGCAAAATTATACTAGACCTAGGTCTACAACCACAGTTATTCCCGAAAAAAATGCATTCATTGCATACCACCATCAGTAGGATACGATCATGTCAGATATCGATTTAGAGCTGATATCTATTTACATTAAATATCTGCCAGAGTCCCATATGTTGAATTAATCATGCATATTGATTTATTATTAATGTAACTGTGCATTTGGAAATAAATAAATTGTTAAATGATGCCTGACCGGGATTAGAACAGGGTACCTTCAGGTCTTCAGACTAAGGCCCTCCCATAGGAGCTACATCGGGACTGCTGGCTCAAGCCCTGGTCACATACACGTTAGTGAACGTAGTTGAACGTAGGATAGATTAAAGTTGCATAGTCCGATGGTTTTGAGTTTCTGGCATTTTTCTGAGATAACTATATTAAATTGATCATTATAATCTACCTTAATTTAGTTTGAAGTAACTTTTAATTGAAATGGCTACCTTTTGAGATATTTGAAATTCAAACATGTGAAAATAATTTTGGCAAGCATGCCAAAACTGATATCATAGGCTTCTGCAGTAACAGGTTCTATTAAATCGACTCAGCGTTCCCTTCTACATGGCAACAAATACTTAATAAGTGCATCAGTATTTAAGTTAGATAATTGTTTTGATTTTGACAATTTGATGCTTCATCGGACTATGCAGCTTTAACGTGGGTCAAACGTGGTGTAAGTACGTTAAACTACGTTGAAATACATTAAGGTACGGCAAGTTGTGGTATGGATAAATACGGTAATGATAAATACATTAAGGATGCCGGTACGTTCAACTACGTTAGCCTCCACTACTTTCACGCATGTCCACTAACAGCTTTGTGACCAGGGCTTCGTCAAACTATGCTAGAGTACATTAGCATCATGGATGAAAATTCAGCCTCTAACGTAGCGCTCTTTTGAACATGTCCAAAGATTAAATCGGAACGCACGGCCCACCCACTGTATTACCAAGTTAGCATGACAGAGAAGTATGGATGCGGTACGTTCAACTACGTGTCAGAGTTTTGGCGTGGTCGCCAAAATTAATTTAGCATGGTTGCACTTAAAATATCTTAAATGGTAGCCATTTAAAATAATAGTTACTTCAACCTAAAGTAAGGTAGAGATTATAACAATCCATTAAATATATTTATCTCAGAAAATGACAGAAATGCAAAACCATCGGACTGGGCAACTTTACTCCACCTGATCTATTCACACTCACATCACCTACACACAACCACTGGCAACACAATCAAACGAATCATGCTTATTTAGATCGTCATACAAACATCACTTGTTTTCGGTGATACACAGCTTTATTATTATAAATATCCATATTGGAGTAAGTAGGCCGAATTGCTAGTGAAGGGGAGAGAGGTGTTCATTGTGGCATAATGATTGTAGTGTTCATCCTGTCCGCTTGGTGGCGTGGCGGATACCTGGCTTCCCTCCCCGAACCAATCATGCTTATTTAGATAATCATACAAACATCATTTGTTTTGTGTATTATTATCTATATATATATATATATCCATATTTCCCACACTTATTACTCATACCATACTGAACAATACCATGATGTATGCACAGTAAAATATATATTGTATAAATTACTGTGATGCAGCATGGCTGAAGACTATTAGTACTCATATGTTAATAGATTACTTCTTTTTTTTCTTCCTAAGCCCCAGGAAGAGTAGCATAATTATTTGGTTTGACTCCATCTGGGATCGAACCTACGAGCTCACACACATACACACACACTCCAACGAGTTTCTTAAGCCCCAGGAATAGTAGCATAATTATTTGGTTTGACTCCATCTGGGTTCGAACCTACGAGCTCACACACACAGACACACTCCAACGAGTAGGCTGGTCCATTACATGATCACACTTGGATGCTCAGATTTTTCTCCCCCATTTCATCGGTGGTTTTGTGATTCATTGCGGTTTATGAAGAGGATATTGGACGGCCAAGTGCCGTCCATCATTTGCAAGTCACGTGATCTGGCCGTCCAATTTCGCAAAGTAAAATCCCGAGCGTTGATTGAATGCAGCCTTCCATACTGATATTCAACAATGGATACAACATGTCAGTTCCCTATCTTCTAAAGTGTATATACACAATCTAGTGGCATAATGTGCAGGTGTATTTTGTTTGCCCCACGCCCCAACTCCCATTAGGTCTACTCACCCTGGACGTGGTGATCAAATCGGTAAGAGTGTACGCTTCCTGTGCGAAAGGTCAGGATTCAAATCAAATTCAAACGGGAGGGTGGGAGAGCGAGTCGGGGCAGGAGAGCGAGTGGGACGGCGAGCAGGAGGGAGGGGTGGCGAGCAGGAGGACAGGAGAGTGACCAAGAGGGTGGGATGGAGAGCGAGCGGGTTAGCCGGCGAGAGGGCAGGAAAGTGAGCGAGAGGCAGGGAGAGCGAGAGTGGAAGATGGGAGAGAGCGCGGAAGGGTGGGAGAGAGTGGAAGGATGGGAGAGAGAGTGGAAGGGTGGGAGAGAGTGGAAGGATGGGAGAGAGTGGAAGGGTGGGAGAGAGTGGAAGGGTGGGAGAGAGCGGAAGGGTTGGAGAGAGCGGAAGGGAGAACGACCAGGAATTGAGGTTGGTATAGTGTGTGTTTAGGTAAGTCAGGAGATAGCTTCCATGTCGTTTCGATTGCATAATAACAATTATACCAATTACCATTAGACTTTGGTGACAACTGTATTGTCTGGCTGGGCTAATAGTGCCCTACGTATGCAAATTCAAATCGACATATATGTATATATAGTTATGCATTACATACATATATAACTAACTTATATATGTTATATTTATTTATTAAGCACTTTGAAAGCTACACGTAACAAGTTACTCGTTCACAAATCCACTCTGCAGTCAAACAAATGAACTGCTGGTAACCAGCGGCTGTCCAGAATATTTGTGTTTTTATTATTTTTAGGAACTCCCAAAAACTAAGCAGGAGACAGCTGTCAGTGAGCGCTTCATCAATGCGTTTCCACATTCTGTAAGGAGACAGACTTCTTACTTTTGTAGCTCTCCCTTTCTTATTCTTTCCAGGTTCCCTCCAGCCTAGTTACTCCCGCAGCCCGGTGTCGCAGTTTGAGCGCCCTGCCAGTTTCAGCTCACTGTCAGTTTCATGCGCATGCGTCAAGATCTAACAGCATCGTCACTAACCTTATGAATTTAATATAATGGTTTTGGTAAAGATGTTTTCTATATGTGTACCAAGCGATTTGTGTCTAGGTGGTGTGCTTTTAGAGATATTTCACTTTTCCTGTATTTTCTGTATGAAGATTGCTCACAACCATTGACAATGCCTTGAGTTTGACGGTACGCGCAGTGCAAAACATTAGTTTTATTCAAAATAAATAGAAATCAAGAACCCTAACCATATAAATTTAATATAATCTTTTTGGTAAAGATGTTTTCTATATGTGTACTAAACGATTTGTTAATAGGTGGTGTGGTTTTAGAGATATTTCACTTCTTCTGTATTTTCTGTATGAAGATTGCTCACGACCATTGACAATGCCTTGAGTTTGAGTGTATGCAGTCAGCTGAAACTGGCAGGGCGCTGAAACTGCGACACCGGTTCCTGAAACATGGTTGCTGAACAACCCATTAATAAAAGTATTAGGAGCCTGGTTAAAGGAAATTACCAAATGAATTCTTAATTTAGGAAATACAATAGAAACCACATACTGATACACATGTTAATATTTACCCGCTTCTTTTGAATGAAGAAGAAATTAAATCATATAGATTAATAGACTTTAGAACTCGAATCAAAAGGATTATGGGGCCACCATATTGTTTTATGGTGGTTTTTTCCCTTCGTTTTCTACCATTTTCTCAGCTTTAATTTACAGTCGGTCCCATGGTCGGTCGATTTAGAGAGGTTTTACTGTAGTTGTCATTCGCCCCTATTCTGGGGAGGGGTGGATCTTTTATCTACCTCCAGCCCACATAAATATTCACGACGGTGCCTGACAGCAGTAGGGGAGAGTTTGGAATAGACTACATCACGGTTCCAGCGGCGCGGTGCATTGTGGGATGCGTCAAAGCAAAACAAAGCCGTGAGAAGCACATGGCACATGCTAATACACTGGGTGGGTAAGAAATGTGCTAGTTTCAGCTCATCTCAGCTCTTGTTAGAAACATAGAATACCCACTAAAAAAATATATATAATAAATTAAGATATTAATATTTTATCCAGCATTGCATTTACATCAATATAATCAGCACATCTTATGCCATGTGCATTTAAATTTAGACAAATCTAGGCACTCAGACTAGTGTTAGAGCCATAGCCAGAGTCAGTTTTATTTATTTTATTCATGTTTTTATTTATATTCTATGGTTAATGACATATGTAGAAATAGAAAATGACTAGGGTTAATCAGATATTGGTTATATATTTCTTTGAAACAAGGTTTTGTTGACACATTTGACATTTTAATATTTAGAACAAGAATTACTTCTGACTAATCAATGGTGATGTAAACATCAGCCTGTAAAGTGACTGAAATTGTATGTTTCTTAGCTCAAAATGCTTAATTATGGAGAGTTGTATCTTAAACATATTCATTATATTATTATATTGCATCCTCCCTTCCATGTTTGTGCCAAATTGTTATGTATTTCTATTTATTTTGAATAAAATGCCAGTTTTGCCCTACGCGTATCGGCAAACTCAATGGCCGTTCGCCTTTGCTTTGCTCCCGGCCCCGTTTTGAGCACATGCGCAGTCGGAACCGTGATGTAGTCTATAGTCGGCGTGTTGTCATGACAACACGACGCTTTAAATCCACATTTAAAACCATGCAGACTTACTAGCCATGTGATCAGAACGAATCGCTGAGAGGACATTGGGAGTGCCGAAGAGTAGACAATGTTTTTGGACAATATAAATTCCTGCCAGGCTACCGATCAAATGCTGCAGCTAGGGCCGCTGTAAGCATGTGCCAACAATTTCCCTAAGCTTCATGTTTTTTCCATACTAAATCTTTTATAATATGCACTTTTTTATTTTGTGCTTACAATTGTTAAATCTAACTTCATGCAAACTATTAAAATGTTTGGCTATGATATGCACCCATTTTTCTAACAATTGTTTAATTTATTGTAAACATGCGAACAATTTGTGTTACATTCAAAAAAAAGAATTCTGGCTATATAATATACACTATTCATTATTTGTTTTGCTTTAAAGAAAATGTATTTCATGTCAGCGTGTGCGATCAATTTTGTGCTCATACTTTTCTTTCATATTTCTGGCTACGCCCGTGTCAGCTTCAAGATCGAACCTACGACTCAAGAGAAAACTCACGGGCACATTTTCACAGCTGTAGGTCACAAGTTAAATAAATCAATATGTGTGTCGGTATTATTATGTTAGGGATAATAATAATCTCTCTTTATGTATATATATATCTATGTGTATTAGGTAAATAGATGTGTGTTGGTGTTGTTAATTAGGTTAAGGTCTACAATAATATGTCCCTTTAGATAAATATGTGTGTGAATTGTTATGCGAAGGAATACAATAATTTATCTATATATATATATAGTACCATTTCTGGTTGTCTGTATCTGATCAAATACTTATATTTATAGACAGGATTCTAATATGAGTAACTTGCTTTCCCCCTAAGCCTTTCCCAGACGAAGCATGCGAGTAAACACGCCAGAATTGGCATTTTCATATTAATGTATTTTCCTAGTGCAACAGAAATATGTGTTCTCGCTCTCTCTCTCAATCTCTCTCAATCTCAATCTCTCAATCTCTCCATATGTGTGCATGTATGCGCATGTGTGTGTACTCAGCGCTCACGAAATTATGTTCTTTAGGTCTTGGGATGATAACTTCTTTTCAGAATGGAGTTTCAATTGATATGTGTGTCTACTGATCCGTCTCAGCTGGGGCTTTTCTGGGAACTCTACTTTGGTATGTGTATATTCAGAACTTGTGGAAAGCATATACTTAGTTACTTATAAAAATGTACCTCAAACCATGGTTTATTGAAGCAACTGCAAATTAATCAACATGCAGTAACAGATTATGTTAAATTGTCTCAGTATGCCCTTCTATGTGGCAACAAATGTTTAATAAGTGCACCAATGTCTAAGGTAGATATGTAGAATAAGATCTAGGTGAGAGATTTTGTTTTGAAAATGTGATGCTTCATCGGACTATGCAGCTTTAATATGTTGTTAAGAAATTGATCAGAAGATAATATATTGTCAAAGGGAAGGGACATTATATACAATTCCCTTTGTTTTATTTCACTTTCTGGAATATTGCAACCATAAGGCCTACACATTCGCAAACCCCATGGCAGAATGGGGTGACCAAATAATAGAAACATAATATTGTTAGCCTTCCAAAACCTAATTTGAGGCACTTTGGTAATAATCTGGTGTGTATGTGAATTGAATCATACTATATATGTATTATATGCATACTTACATGCCATGCACATTGCTAGATGGTTGAATAACAAAATTTTAAACTATCGCCGTGAATATGGCCTATGCTGCCGACATGGCGTAAAGAAACTACCAATCAATAATCAATCAATCAACATTGTTGGATGAAACTTAAACATGGTTCTGTTATAAAGAAGTTTGCGAATAATATAAAATTGAACTTATGTATATAACGATTAAGTAAATACAGATTCAGAGCAATACATTCTCAATTAGCTAACCAAATTCCCGTAACATATTTGATATATATTTTCTATATATCTATCCATCTATCCACCTTTATTCATATATCTATCCATCTGCACATTTATATATCTTTAAATCTATCTACTATTGTATCTATCCATACTTGCTCTACCTATTACTATTAGTATTACTATTATAGTATTAATGAGACCACCATCCCTGCTGCCCAAGGCGCGGGAAACATCGTTAACCAGGGAAATCCTTGGCGTGACGTCATTGTATATTTACAAAATGGCGGCCTCCATGAATGTCACGCTGTCTGCACAAAACAAGTAAATTCGACGATTGTTCTTCATAAAAGAATCTCGTCGGTGTATGGGGACGTAGCAAAGGGGTTAGTATTGTTGAAGCCTATTTATTGATGTAGCAACATGTACGAACGACTACTGTGCACTATGAAATCTGTCTATTACCGGAGGGTTCTCCCGTTAGGTAAAACGACATTCACGTTGTCGTTGTGACTGTCAACATAACAGACTGACTCACCGAGGGCGTAATCGATTAATTAACTTGGGTCACCCGAGCCACTTTTTGGGGCATGCGCACATCCTACAAACTCGGGTCGAATAATCGAATACGCTTCTCCGCGCTCGGGTGGACAATTTTTTTTTTTAAATAACCGATAAAACTACAGCAAAATAGGATTTAAAGTATTTTATGATGGTCTAGTTTAGCTATATTTCCATTTCATTAATCTAAGTCATTCTTTAAAAAAAAGCATGTATGACTGGTACTGGTAGCTGTTATTCTGCAGGATGGTACCAGCGCAAATGTGACGTCATCGCTCGTAGCCAACCCTAGCTAGGGGGTGGGTTACTTGGGTCGGATCATTTTGCACACGGCACGTGTATTTGTCGACTCTACTCGCAGTGTTCGATTTGAAATTCTGACAACTCGGGTGACCCGAGTCGCTCGGGTCGTGTTAATCGATTACGGCCCGAGTGAGTCTGAGCGAGTACAGTAAAGCTAAGATTCCAAAGACGCGGTATGCGAATGCAGCAAAAAATCAAAAAGCATTTAGGCATAGTAGTGCTTCCATACGTCCGAATGCGAATGTGGCAAATGGATCGACCCATGGACCGATCAGTACGAATGCGACTACTGCTGCATTTGCCATACTCATCATCATCATCATGCTGTCGGTCGCGATGAGACAAAGACTGCTTTCATTACTTGACTGCTGCTCTCGTGCGGTTGTAGATTTCATGAAAGCTGCCTGCAAAAGTGTTGAAGTGCTGCTGGCTTTTGCAAGTTACCAGCGGCACTCTCTCGGGGAGCAAATAGAGGTTTCACACAGGCAAGAACATGTCAAGACAGGCGCAAAACTATTTGTCCCTGCAGTGGCTGGTCGGGAGATGTTGGGAGTTCCATACATCAACCGCCCTTAATGCTGCCACAGTGACATGGTTTTCTGTTTAGGGTTTGCTCCCTTAGCCTTCAGTTCTGTCAAGAACCTGTACCACAAGGCAGTGGTTTACAACTCTGCAGGGCAGGGGCGTCAAACTCCCTGAAGTGTTGCAATACCTGCATACCACAATATACTCATAGTCATACAAAACAATAGTAACTTTGACATTCCTTCACAAATTTGGAGCAACAAACCCCAAAAATGTCATGGGTATCTTTTTTGGTTTGTTTGTTTTCTAATATTTCTGAATGCCCGGCTGCGTTTGGGACACCAGATAATATTAAAAACTCTTCCCCTTCATATCACCTGTGATGCTGTTATTCAAATACCGACTATCAACTCATTAGCCAATACTAAGGAAGAATGAAGACAAGTCACACAGATAAACCGTGCAGAAGTTGTGCTTTATTGGCATTAACTCCTGTCCACCTACCAGTGACCTATCATCCACACTCCTTACCTTCTGTCCACACAGTATCTCATTACTACTTTAGCCTGTATAGAAACCAGTGCCTACATCCCATGGGACAGGAGTCCTATGGCTGTGTACACACTCAATTGGAATATATGACTTTGCCTAGCATCAGACAGAGTGTCTAGGGTTCCTGCTCAAGAGTAGGTGTGTCTCACTCAAGAGCCAGGAGTAGAGTCATTTCTCTTCAGTGTGTCTGAAGCAGAATCTTGAATAATTAATGAATCTCAGAATGAGGCTAGTGTGGTCAGAGAGCCAAGGTAGTGTAGGTGACTGGGCAGTCCCACAGTCAGCCAATCAGGCGCCCCCACAGCTGGGGTGGGAGCCAACCCCCAGTGGAGGTGGCTGTCACTCAACTCAGCTGCAGGTGGTTCCCTGAGTGCATATGCAAATGAGGCTGTGGTGGGCCCGCCCCGTGGTCATGGGTGGGCAGGTAGTTGCAACAGTTACAATAGATCTCTGTTAATATGACCCTTTCTCCAATTGCACTCTTTATGGATGCATAGAGAAAAATGTCAATAATCATGTACTGTCTTCTTATATAGAAACATCTCTTCAGTAATCTCAGGCATCATATATAACATATATTTCACATCACTTATTATCATCTACAATGGGAGTGGGATACTATCACTTTTAGTTTACATAACATTGTCCCCACTCCGTCGCCCAAGAATAATAATACTCTCTGCCAATATATAATTCTTAACCGAAAATCTGTGTATTTTTACAGTTTGTTTAAGACCCCCCCAAGTACAAAAAGTAAACATCGGCTATTGGGGGTTGGCATAGATCTATGCCGCATATACCGCATTCGTATTCACATACCGCATATATGGAATCTTAGCTTAAGTGAGTGATACTGATAGGCCTACTTGTCACTACTTAACCTGGCGCTCGGCATTACCTAGGATACTAGGATAGGGAAGGGACTGGTGGAATGAGGAAGACCAGTTTTCGGCAATTGACATTTCTCCCCGCTTAATCAACTTCTGGCAGAAGTGGAAGAACTAATTTGAGTAGCAGCTCAGTGTGCAACATGCTCTGTGCAAATGGTCTTTTATAAGTTTTAGAAGATTTACACCACCAACCTGCCCTCTGCCATCAATGGAGGAATTAATGTGGGTTGCAGCTCAGTGACAGTTAGATAAAAGATTCACCCCATACTTTCAGTACATGGGTGAAAACCAACCCTCTATAAAAGCTGGAGAAAAAATGGGGAAATGAAATGAGAGCCTAAATTCACAATCTAAGAAGCAAAATATATTCTTCACCTACCTGCATGTATTTACCCTCAACTTTTGAGTTGTTTAGTCAATTATATTCATAGATGCATGAAGTTTAAAATCTGGATGGACAGAGCACATGTATCAACAAAGTGGCCATTTTGGTAGAGTCACAGGAAGTGGAGAGGTTCATGGGTAATAACTCAGTCTGGGCCAGGGAGCAGGCATTGTTAGAACATACAGGCATTACATCAGCAGGTTGTGGAACCACTTCATAGACATAAGACATTCTTATGATAGGGCAAGGAGCAGTGAAATGAGGAAGACCAATCATCTGCGATTGAAATTTCCCCTGCTTAATCAACTAATGTACACACACAAATAATGCTCCCTGGCAACAGGAAGTGATATAGTGAACCAGTTCCTTCAAAGATGGCAGATTTACCACATGGGCTCTATCACATCCAACTGATTTTGTGTCACTGAGCCTGATATTATGTGATTTGTACACTCTGGAGAATATATATTGAGGTGAAATGGATACAATGGATTGTGGCTTTTGGATTTAATTCAACATGGTAGAAAAGGTAGGAGAGGCTATCCACTGTGAGGGATATTTTCGCCAGCTTTTACATAGCGTGTAGGTTCACCCCTGTACTGTATGTAGTACGGGGTGAACGTTTTATCTAAGTGACAGTGTGCAGCATTCTTTGTTGAAATGGTCTTATAGAGGATTTCCACCACCCTCTACAGTGTGCAGCATTCTTTGTTGAAATAGTCTGATAAAGGATTTCCACCATCCTCTGACATCAGTGGAAGAATTAGTGAAGAATTAGTCTATTGTGGGTAGCAACATACTGTACATGCTCTGCGGAAAAGGTTTATTTGGTGTATAACTTGGTTTGTCACGAATGACTTTACACACTGGCATAAATATTCAAATGAGCAATTGGTTAGACAAACAGACCGGAAATCTATGTTTTGCATTGTGCTGCTAAGACCTTTTTATTTAGTACAGATTTGAAGGAGGCTCACTGATATTAATAAGAGGAAAATATTAATAACTAAATGTAGTTTTGTTCATGGTCTAACACAATATGGAGATCTATTATATCAAAGACCCTATAATACTAAGACGGCTCACTCAGCCTGTGCTGTGTAATCAAAATGATCAAACCCACCACTTGGTGCGCTGCCTGTTCTCTTGGTTAAACAGGTGCTATATTATATGTATAAATGTATATATGAATGTGAAAGATGTGTGATGATGGCGATGCTGATGATGATGTGTATTTATTCATAACAATTTCATATTGATGTGTATTCATACTTACCTATCTCATGTATAATATAATTGTATGTGTTTACATGTGAAACACCAACCAGCGGGGCTGATCAAACCCACCACAAGGTGGCACTGCAAAATTTACATTACCATGCGAGAGATAGGGAGTGAGCCGTCTTAGTATTATAGGGTCTTTGATTATATTAATACAAACTACGTGTATTTCTTATGTAGAAAATATACGACCTTGTTTTCAAAATTAATTTAAACTCGCAAACATAATTTTAGTAGTCTGCACTGACCTCTCAGGCAAGGAGCCACATAGACAGGTTGGTGTGGATAGGACGATTGCATCAGGGAGTCCAGATAGTCTAATGGTTAGGGCGCTAGCCCCGGAATTGCTTGAACCATGGGTTGGAATACTACTCTAGGCACAATATTTCCCATGTTCACCGCCACCCCCATCCCACGAAATAACTAACGACTGTCATTAACAAATATTTCGTGAATTTGAACTTCCATGCTTCCTTTGTTTAAATCCGGAAAAGTTGGTGCCTGAGGGATTTTTTGTTTAAAACAAAAAGAAAGAAATATGCCAGCCTCATTAAGTAACTCCCCAGCAATCAAAGGTGATTCCCGTTTCTTGTTTATACCTGACAAACCAATTATGTTGGTGAATAAATTTAATTGTTTTAAGAAGCAGAGTAATCTTTATTCTGACAAGGTTTAATGTTATGGGACAATTTAAGAGGATTAAATAAATAAAAGTGATTTTGATCTGCATTAGTTTTGAATGCATTTACATCGTAGAGATTGGTGTTACTATTAATAGTGGTTAATTAATAGTGAAACATGAATATTGAAACTGCGTAGCTCCAGAATATATGAGAGATATGCTCCAGGAGATAACAAATTATCAAACACTACACTCCACAGTCTCCAGCCAGTTAGCAGTTCCTCGGAGCAGACTCAAAGGCTTTGGGGATCGTGCTTTTAGTCTCGCTGCCCCGGGACTGTGGAATGCTCTGCCAGGATATATCACAGATTGTAAATCTGTTGGTGCTTTTAAAAAAGGTCTTAAGACACATTTGTTTAAATCTGCTTTTAACTAGGTGAAATTTATTTTCCTGTATATTTGTTTGTTATGTAAAGCGCCTGAGAACGGCTTGCTGGATCGGGCGCTATATAAATGTTTTTAATTTTGTTGTTGTTATTATTATTATTAGCCCAAATGTTTGTCCTATCAAGTGCGAGTATTTACGATGTGGGTGACTTTGACTTAATGAGAAATCGCTAACACACATTAATAAATATATAGATCTTCTATACAGTAGTACCTGTCTTCAGCGGCCTCTGCGATCTGGGGACTCCTGCCACGACTGACAATTCACTTAAAACACAGAGATAGGATTTGCTGATGAGAAATGCAACAAATAACAAGTTAAATCTGCCTAGAGCAGGGTTGGGAATCATGGGAATAATTTTTCTGACTCGCATGCGCCCATGAAACAATTATAATTTGAAATACAAAAGTAAGTGGTGAGAATTCAAGTTGCATAGTCCGATGGTTTAGAATTTCTGCTGTATATATATCGTTTTAGATAAATATATTGGGTTGATCATTATAATCTACATTACTTTAATTTGAATTGAGTTTGATTATAATGGCTAACTTTGAAGATATTTGAAGTGAAAACATAGAAAACCAATTTTGGCGTCCACATACAAAATATTACCATTAGGCTTATAGGCTTCAACAATTCTATTAAATTTAAATTGACTTAGCGTTTCCTTTTCTATCAAGCAAGACATTAAAAACAATTGCAGGGTCCGTACCGGGCCTGGAAAGTCTTGAAAAGTCTTGAACTTCATTTTCCCCATTTCAAGACCTTGAAAAGCCTTGAATTTCACCTATTTTGGGTAATTAGTCTTGAAAAGCCTTGAATTCCATCAAACTGTCCCCACTTATCTAAATTAGTCTGAAATCGCCACTCACCATTGCTATTTCTTCCTGAAATGCGAATGAAAATAGTCTTGAATTCCTATCAAAAACAGCATTGAAAAGCCTTGGAATAGCCTTGAATTTCATATCTTCACATGGGTACGGACCCCACCATTGGATTATGAAACTTTTAATACCAATTACTTCTAAATTGTGGCTTCTACTAGAAGTTCTAGTCCTCACATCGCTAACTATTCTGTTGGTGTCAGTCACACACCAGAAGCCTACTGGACTGACTGCTGCACAGCAATCTCTGGTGTATCTACGTCACCCATCTTAGTGGTGTGGACACATTTTGCCACGAACCAAGAAGCGGTGTGGTTTTGGCAGTGTCGCTGCAATTTTAAATCTGTCAATCAAGCAACTAACGCTAATCCTGACCAGACGGTATGTCTGAATGAGTTGAGCATCCGTCTCCCATTTTGGTAGATCGTGGGATACGAACCCATCAGTTCGAACACTGGTCCAGTCAAATCAATGACTTAAAAATTGATACTTGTCACTTCCTAGCCAGGTGCTCAACATTATTAGGATAGGGCAAGGACTCGTTGGCTCAATGTCCGGATAATGTGACTGAGTGGGATATCAGGTCATGGTCTGGTCTTCCAGTGGGGCATCACTATAACATCGCCATGAGTGTGTACTGTCACAAGTCGGTACCCGTCCTGATATCACCTTAGATGTTTCCAGGATGTAAAACTCCATCAACCAACCAACCCTAATCCATACCCACACCCCGACTGTACCCCGCTTCCTGACCCCGTTGGTTTGACGTGATATTGATCACCAGTGGAATATATACACACCTTAAATTGAAGCAAAGTGGGATCATTTCGAATGAATTTTCCATTCTATGGCTGGTATCGGTGAAGTTAAGATTTATGCTTACGTTACCTCAGGCCTTGCCGTCTATCCTGCTCGCTAGATTAAACAATGACGCTGACCACGTGACTCTTCTTGAATCCCGATATAGCAGTGCACCCGGTGGAATGAGAACTTCCGGATCTGACTTCGAGGCTATTTCCTGCTCCCGCCTCACTATTAAAGTTGCATAATCCGATTATTTTGAGTTTCTGTCCCATTTAAAAATTAAAAACTATATTAGGTTTATAATTATTATCTACCTCACTTTGTTGTGATTATTATCTACATTACCTTGTTATTTTAAAGGTTTGTTGGAGTTTTATGTCCTGGCAACATCTACGGTCGTATGAGGTCAGCTAACGACTTGTGACAGTCCACGCTCATTGTGACTTTATAGTGCTGTCCCACTGGGAGACCAGGCTGCTGGCACCATGACCCAATATCCCACAGTCACATTATACTGATACTGTGCTAACAAGTCCTTGTCCTATCCTATTATTATGCTGAGCGCCAAGCTAGGTAGCGACAAGTATCAATTTGATAAGTTACAGATTAGACTTAGCCGGGATTTAAACTCTCGACCTTCTGCACGGGAAGCCTGCGCTCTATTGATTCAGCCACTAGGTCCGGTCACACACATGTCATTAACCCAAGAACCTCAATGAGTCCTATTTAAGCTACCAAGTTTCAAACAAACCAACCAAAAAGTAAGGGGTCTCGTATTTTCCAAGTATTTAAGGTCTCCTGATTTTGCTGGGTGTACAAATTGGGGCGTCGTGACTTAATCAAGAAACGCGGTCTGACAACCTCGCAGTTCTTTTTCCCAAAAAGGTTTCCCAATTTTTGTCACCACGAAGGGGCAGTTGTAGTAAGCAATTAACTAATAATTATATTTGTTGTTGATCTTCACAGTTGGTTATTGGGTGTTTTTTTTTTATAGTTGATGAGTTAGACGGCTATTACTGGTTCTTATAAAAATATCCCGTTATTGGTATATTTGGACTCCATCGTCTTGTAATAAATCATCGTCATAACCGAGTTAGCAATATGGGGTTGTACTTTTTAGGCAACATTTAAAGCTGCATAGTCCGATAAAGCATCAAATTTTCAAACCCAAAACAATTACCTAGATTTGATTCTAGATATCTAACTTAAATTCCAATGCACTTATTAAACACTTGTTGCCACATAGAAAAGGATCATGAGTCAATTTAATAGAACCTATGGTGTCAGAGTGTTGGCGTGCTTGCAAAAACTAATTTGATATGTTTATGCTTCAGATACCTCAAAAGTTAGCCATTTAAAATAAAAGTTATTTCAAGCTAGAGTAGGGTAGGTTATAGCGACCAATTTAGTATATTTGTCTCAGAAAAATGACAGAAACTCAAAACCACTGGACTAGTTTTTTGATTGATTGACTGATTGATTGATGGGTGGTTTCTTTACACCGTGTCGGCAGCATAGGCCATATTCACTGTGAGATTTGTTTGTTTTTTATTCAACCATCGCTTTTACATATAATGTAGAAGAATACAATCAATGATGTGTCAATATACACTCATGAATTTAAAAAACTCGCAATCATATGATTTATGGACTTGGATGCAAATTTAAAAAAATAAAATCTTCCATCTTTTGGGAGAGCACGGTTGATGGAATTTTTGTTCCAGGTGTCCATGGCAGACAATAAACGATTTAATACGAGACGGTTGGTATTTGTCAGAGACTGCAAGGGGAACTTCTGCAGGTCACGTGAGACCTCGGACCAAATCTCGTCATACGAGGTTTGTCCGAGAACTCGCATCGGATCTGGTTATGGCGGCCATCTGTCAAGCGCGTTCCCGTGCTCTAACGAGACCTTTCCATCGCCAGTATGGGGCAGAAGTTGATTTCCAATCTATTCCGCCTTTATACCACAAAAAGGAGAGGGCAGGGTAGACAAGTGGCTAGAGCATTCGCTTCCAATGCGACAGGCTGTGAAGCAGATTAGGATAATGCAGAAGTGCCAAGTAGATAAGAGTGTGAGTCGGGATATTTCACTCATTTTCTTACACAAATAGTAAATCTGGAGAAATAGCCTGGCCGAAGTAGGGAGGATGCAGGAGTGGGGTTCGCCTCTCGCACAGGGGGAGGGGGGGGGGCGGTCAACCTCCCCCAGAAAAATTTGAAAGTGATACAAAATGGTGCATTCTGGTGCATTTTGACGAACAACATAATAATAACACACACAAAAACAAACTAAATGATTCTTTGGCGAGCGATTACTAATTAAAAGCGGGAAATTGAGGTTATTTTGCTATATTTTAGGGAGATAGCCCACCAAAAAAGGAGACTTGGCACCTCTGATCTTGGTACTCATGGTTCCCGCCGATCCTTAAAAAGACTTAAATTGATTAGTCAATCTTCAAGGACCCGAAAAGTCTTAAATATGGTGACTTTTCTGTGAAAGGGCCTTAAAAGGTCTTAAATTGGATTTGGCCACTATAATATTGCCAGATGTATGTGGCTTCTCACCTATAAATTTTCAAATAAGAGATTGTGCAAGCCGGTAGCAGACCCGTTATATCACAGACTAGACTGGCCAGCGAAGTGATCATCCACATAGAGATTAATAGATTGCATCACCTCACTCATTTCTGTTAATATGTAATTAAATACATGTTACATTTCCCATGAAAATAAGTATTAAATTGTATGAAAATTGATATTAAAAAGTCTTTAAAGGTCTTAATTGTGATTGGCTGATAGATGCAGGAACCCTGTGACTAGATGAGGAACGGATGGATGTGTTTATGTGGTGTTAATGGATTGTTCAATTTTTTACATTATGTAACCACATTTCGACTTGTTGGTATTTGTTTGTTTGTTGTTGTTTTATGTCCTAGCAACATCTAAGGTCATATCAGGACGGGTACCGACTTGTGACAGTGCGCACTCATGGTGACTTTATAGTGCTGTCCCACTGGGAAACCAGGCCGCCGGCACCATGACCTAGTATCCCATGCAGTCACATTATCCTGACACTGAGCACACCATTCCTTGCCCTGTCCTAATAATGCTCAGCGCCTCGCTAGGAAGCAACAAGTATACATTTTTAAGTCATTGGTTTGACTCGACCAGGGTTCGAACCCACGATCTACCAGCACGGGAGACGGACAATCTAACTCATTCGGCCATCCTGTCTGTGTTACTTGTTGGCAAGACGGATGTCAGTTGTCAACTGTTTCAGTACAACGGGCCCGAGCGTCATTGGAGTGTAACGAATAGGCTAGCGCTGGACTGCTATGGTCATGGGATCGATCCCCAAACAAGTGAAACCAAGAACCAACACATGTGTGGCATAGGGTATTACAGAAGATTGGTTTGGTCTGAATGGAAAATAGGGTTTATTGTACCAGCGGGAAGGTATCCCAAAAGGCCAACACTATGAAGCTTGATTAAGTGCACACTGTCAAGGTCGGTACTCAGTCTTGATACTACTGGGGCCTAAATTCCAGTCAATCATGGACAGACCTGTTAAACATGTGTTATGAGTTTTTTCTGGTTCCTAATGCTAGGTATACACCTACCGTATATGATTCGCGCAATAAAACTCGCGACCCGACCTGCTTAAAACTGAAAACGGGCCGATTCATTTTTCGATTCGCGAATCGCAATCGTAAGGAAGCAGTTTTAGCCCTAAAAATGAGTTTTAAGTCGCGAATCGCAATCGGTAGGTGTGCTAGGGGAGTGCACACCTCACGACTTTTGGGCAGTTTTAGATCGTATACGGTAGGTGGGTGCGGAAAAACGGTAGGTGTGTACCTAGCATTAGACAGCATTGAAGCTGCGACCCAGTACACCAGTGTAGAGTGGGTGTTCCAGTCTGTGGCTACGTAGGTAGGCTAAAGTGAAAAACAATACAGATGGAGAGAAAGAGAGAAAGTAAAGCAAAAGTAAGAGTGTAAGAGAGAGTCCAAGCCCCTCTGGTTTATTATATATAGTACATGGATTCTTGGTATACGATCATGCCATTCACTCCAACCAATAGGGACACCGCATTCCCAGTTCCTCAGCATTTATGGTTACCATTGGTCTGCCCACCACCAGAGCTGGTTGACCTGTGGCCACCACCAACCTTGACCCCTGTGTGCATTGATCCCGACCTCAGCAGAGAGCCAGGCCCTGAGTGCACTCACACCCATACCTGCCAATCATCCCTATGTCTATAATTACCTGCCCTCAAGCATGGGCCAAGCCATTTATATACACAACATAGGTATGCAGATATTGCAGGTATAGCAATACCTCAGGGAGTTTGACGCCCCTGCCCTGCAGAGTTGTAAACCACTGCCTTGTGGTACAGGTTCTTGACAGAACCGAAGGCTAAGGGAGCAAACCCTAAACAGAAAACCATGTCACTGTGGCAGCATTAAGGGTGGTTGATGTATGGAACTCCCAACATCTCCCGACCAGCCACTGCAGGGACAAATAGTTTTGCGCCTGTCTTGACATGACCGGGGTTCGAACCCACGATCTACCAGCACGGGAGAGCGGCAGTCAAGTAATGAAAGCAGTCTTTGTCGCATCGCGACCGACAGCATGATGATGATGATGATGATGATGATGATGATGACACAACATACATATACACACACTCTTGGCCGGCCACACAGAATAATAATAGAGGATTTCCATTTCCCGCCTCTGCTGAATATCAGAATATTTTACACCAGGTTGCAGCTTCCGCTTACACAACGGAAGGTGCGGGAAATGGTGAATACATACAGGCCCTTCTCAGAAACTGTAGGCTTACCATTTTAGTTATGTGGAAACCCAAAGTGAAAACATTTCAAATAATAGCAGAAAACATTGCAAATAATAATGGAATCCATCATCATATTTACGTTTATATGTTGTCTATATGTCAGAATAGAATTTTAGTTTTGTTTCACTTTTTGATTTTGATCTCATCCAAATTGAAAAAGCTGTTGAAATTAACTGTGTAACATCCATCGATAACATCATTTTAATACACATCCATAACATCATTTTAACACACAGAATACATTCAAACAAGAATTTATTGAGTTAAGCAACACAAATTATGTCTTACAGGAAAAACGTTGAAAAAGACACGACTTTGGCCATTTGGGTAGAGATGCATGGTGTCAATATGCAAATTTTCACATTTTCCCTTTAGCACAAAATCATATAAGCATATATCTTGGATACATTTTGTGGGACATATTACATACATGTAGTATTGCTAAAATACTTAATACGTAGAGTCAACAATAACTATTTGACTTACTACACCTCCCTAAAAAATAAAAAGGCTTTGTCATTAACAATGTAACATGAAAAACAAATATGTGGTACAGCTTCTGGTCGTCAGGAGGCACGCGGTTATAGGTGCTCTTCGTATGTACAAAACAATGATCCTCCCAATAATTGATTATAATGACCTAATATATGAACTACTCACAAAACAGCAACAAGCAAAGCTTCAAACAGTACAAAATAGGGCACTCAGGACAGTTTACAAAGGCCAAAATCTACACACAGAAGAACTACATGCTAAAGCTGGAATGGACAAACTAGACACAAGGCACAAAAGGCATCTCTTAGGACTCATGTACAATAGAGCGCAAGACACAATATATACCGACACAAGTATTCACAATACTAGGGCAGCAGATGGCAACCTCTTGAAAATTCCCTATCCAAGGACTAACAAACTCAAAAGAGCACCTATTTATCAGGGAAGCCAACTCTGGAACAAACTCTCTGCCAAAACCAGGAATGCAACAACCTACCTGCAATTTAAATCTAGATTAAAGGTTGAGTACCCAACATAGACATACATTAATAAACCTACCTGGATAGACCACAAACGTTGAGAACTGAAATAAATACATAGTCCCAAACCACTCCCTTCCCTCTCCCTCTCTGAAATCCCCTACCCCTGGCAAAAAGAGTAAAAGAAATAACAACTACCAAAGTATACCCACCAGCCTATAACACCTGACTAAACCAATAAAACATATACTACTGACACATCTATAGTTGACCCAAGACAATTTAAATGAGTCGTGCAACCATTATTTGCATAATCCAAAATCCACGACTACCTGTATCAGCAAGTCATGCCCATTATATTAATGTCTCCTCATAGGTATGATCATCAAATCACTGATATAGTCTAAAGGTAAATGGCTATTCTCCAGTCTACATGTGCAAAATAAGATCCCCACTATATTTGTAATGCCTCATTTTAACCTACTACTGTCTATATTGTTCATACCATCGCATCATCTCATCCATAAATAGTTCATATGCACTATAATTGTTAAGGCCGGAAGACCAGCGCCTCGGTGCTGAAAAAAGATGTTATTCAACTGGAATAAAAATTTGGGGGGAAAAAGTACATTTAAAGTATAGCGGGCTACAGTGAAGGATAGGTGTGATTAGCACCATCCCTAACTTCCGGCATGTAAGCTGAAGCTGTGACCCGGCATGCTGGTCGCAGCTTTAAACCTTCCTGAGGGATCAGCGGAATGTCCGTATGGAATAGAGTGTCCCCAGAGCACATAACTCAGGTGACTTGCTTTCGGATCACAGAGGCATGCTGGGATATTTCCGCTACATAATTGGTGTGCTGACTTCTGCAAATGGTATTAATATAGACCACTGATATTGTATTCCTGTGAATGTAATTACATTATTCGTTCTAACACTTAATCCACCAAGAACAACATGGCGTTTTCTGGCGGTTTATTATAAGAAATATATATATATGAAAAGCAAAGGTGACAGTTAAAGTTGCACAGTCTGATGAAAGCATAACATTTTCAAAACTAAAAAAACTTAGATTGGATCCTATATATCTACCCGTCCTGATATGACCTTAGATGTTGCTAGGACGTAAAACAACAAACAAACATGTATATCTACTGATGCACCAGACGGGATGGCCGAATGAGTTAGAGCATCCGTCTCCCGTGTTGGTAGATCGTGTGGTCGTGGGTTCGAACCCTGGTCGAGTCAAACCAATGACTTAAAAATTGATAATCGTTGCTTCCTAGCCTGGCGCTCGGCATTATTAGGATAGAGCAAGGACTAGTTGGCTCAGTGTCAGGATAATGGGATACAAGGTCATGGTGCTGGCGGCCTGGTCTTCCAGTGGGGCAGCACTATAAAGTCGCCATGAGTGCACACTGTCACAAGTCAGTACCCGTCCTGATATCACCTTAGATGTTGCTAGGACGTAAAACAACAACAAACAAAACTGCTGCACTCATGAAACATTTATTGTTGAATAAAAGGAATTATATATATATATATTAAGTCAATTTAATAGAATCTGATATTGCTGAATCCTTTAATATCCAGTATGTCAACCTGTATGCTAAAATTAACTTAGTAGTTTTTCACTTCAAGTATTTCCCACTTCTACTTTTTACTGCTAAGTCAAACTTTGGCTTAGTCAAATTAATTACTTGCAACATTATAATTTGTCGCTACCTAGTCTGGAGCTTGGCATTAGTAGGACAGGGCAAGGACTGGTTTGATCAGGATAATGTGACTGAGTGGGGTATTGGATCATGGTGCTGGCGGCATGGCATCTCCGTGGGGAACAGTTAGATTATGTTACTTTAAAATAAAAAGTGCTACTCATTATTCCAGTTTTGAATTTTCATTAATGGCCGATTTTCTATTGAAATAAGCTCAGTGAGGTGTGAAAGTTTTTGTATTTTGAGCAAGTGGTGTGAAAGGGTAGTTTCGCATACTGGTCATGAACTTGCGTAATGATGATGGCTGTTATAATTGGTAACATTTGATGGATTTATTGTCATTTAGTTCTGTGTATGCTAGATGTGCGTAATTAGGTAGTTGCTAGTGTGTTGTAAATAGTAGGCTGCCACTGCATTCCTGATCTTTAAAAATGTAAGATTAGCCACCGGAATCAAGATCTTATGTGCTCTAGAACCTGAGCTAGTGGTAAAATAACTGGTGGTGGCTATTTTGTAAAATGACTACCATCATGGCCATGGGACAAATTTGCGATGGCCCTATAGTTAAAAGTCTCTCTTAGGGCATGTTCTAGCAGTGTGAAAAAGTTCATGCTTGTATCATCAAAGGCACAATTCATTCACAGATCTGCCAGACTATTAAGGCGGTGTCCGCCAATTAGGTGGCCAGGCCTCTACTGATCTCGGATGAAGTACCCGTCTCATTATTCTGCATGGTGACTCCTGAAGACGAATACAGAAGGCAATAATTGATCGTTACTGTGATATAAAGCGGGTGGATTTATTTTTTAAATCCAAAAAAAATTGAAGCCATGTGCAATTAAGACATAGTGTATTAAATTGAATCAGATGATAGTAAATGTGTTAAATTAAAGATAATGAAAACTAATACTGCAGAATTGCAAGTATTTGTTAAATACGCTTTTGGTTAACTTTCAGGGATTGATGATGCTGCGGGTTGTGTTCCGAGCAGGGTCGCTGCACCAGCTGAGTGTGCTTAAACAAACCCGAGCGCCAACTGTTGTGACAGATGTTGCCACCTGGTGCAGAAGCCTGGTGGTACTTTCTACGTCAGAAGAAGCTACGTCATCAGAGCAGCACGGGAAAACGCCATCTAAACGCCATGAAAGGGACCCTATCAAGAAATACCGTCAAATGGGGTCACCCAAAGGAAAGCTGCTTCACAGGCGAGTGCTCAGCGAGCACGAAAAGGCAGAGACTCAGCAAATGAGACGGGAGATGAGAAACCAGCCATCTGAGGACATCTTTGGTATGCTTTCGCAACAGCACAGCTTTTCAGACAAGCCGATTGAGCGACAGTCGAAAAATGGGCAGCGTAAAGGAGAGACTGCGAATGAGAAGGGGCTGCACAGGGACACACTGTCCCCTGTGTTGGCTGAGAAGCAGCTGCGGTTGGCAGATTCTGGAGAAAAGGTTGCCAGCGAAAAGGGTCGGCAGAGGTGGAGTGACATGTTTGGAACTATGGCAGAGCCATCTGAGTTGGAGCCACATGGGGGACACCAAGACAGCAGGTATTGTACATTTGTATAGTGCCTCATGTTCAGTTTTTCAACCAATCAGATATTCATCTGATTTCAGATTTTTGAGCTGAAGTCCAGAAATAGGCACTCTATTAAAATATAATTGTTGTTATTATTATTAGTAGTAGTAGCAGCAGCAGCAGCAGTAGCAGTAGTAGTAGTAATAGTATTATTATTATTATTATTATTATTATTATTATTATTATTATTATTATTATTATCATCATACCCTGATACAGGCTTATAAGCTATCAAAACCAGTTTGCGTGCCCACAGTTGTATCGACTGACTTAGGTGACACTACCATTCTCTCTTTCTCTCTTTCACACCTTCTCTCTCTCTGATCTCTGAACAGTGCTGCTCAGTATGAGGATGATGATGACGATGACGATCATGTACCGCTAAGGGAGCATGGACTGCAGTCCAAAAAGACTGCCCTGTGGTATGGGAGGCAGCTTGAAAAACTCGGCAAAAAGGGACAGGTAGGATGATCATCAGCAATCATACAATGTTGAAAAAATAAAGTTAGATAACCTCTCCCCTCTCCACCTTGAGAACTTTACGGTAGGAAAGTCATCCACTGCCATGCGCTGTTAAAATGTAATGTCGGCTAATCCCCCCCCCCTCCCCCCGGCTTTCTGTCCAAGAAATGAATGGTTGAAAGATTATCCAAAGTCCTGCAATGTTAACCACTATTCTCGCATAACCTCCTCCCCATTCTGCCCTCAGAAATTAATGATAGAAAGATAATCTACAATCATGCAATGTCAACAAATATTGTCGGATAACCTCCTCCCCTTTCTGCCCTCAGAAATTAATGATAGAAAGATGATCCACCGTTATGCAATGTTGACAAATATTGTCAGATAACCTCCTCCCCTTTCTGCCCTCAGAAATTAACAATAGTAAGATGATCCACCGTTATGCAATGTTAACAAATATTGTCGGATAACCTCCTCCCCTTTCTGTCCTAAAATATTAACGATGTAAAGATTATCCATGGTCATCCAAAGTTAACACATACTGTTGGATAACCTCCTCCCCTTTCCTCCCTCGGAAATGTCTGGTAGGATAGTCCTCTGCAATATTGTCGGATAACCTCCTCCCCTTTCTGCCCTCAGAAATTAATGATAGAAAGATGATCCACCATTATGCAATGTTAACAAATATTGTCGGATAACCGCCTCCCCTTTCTGCCCTCAGAAATTAATGATAGAAAGATTATCGACAGTCATCCAAAGTTAACACATATTGTTGGATAACCTCCTCCCCTTTCCTCCCTCAGAAATGTCCGGTAGGATAGTCCTCTGCAGTCATGCGATGAAAAGAAAAGGTTGATAACCTCCTGTTTTTTCTGTTCTCGGAAATGTATCGTAGGAAGATCAACCACGGTCATGCGGTGTTAAAAGAATAATGCACAATATATATATAAAGCTTCATATGAGTATGAATTCTGCTATTATTTGGAATATTTTCAGTTGGTTTCCATGTCACAAACATGGTACACAGTATCTATATTAATTTTTTTATTTTTTTTTAAACCAATGTAGAGAAGGGGGGAAAAAGCTGAATTGTCAAACCTGGACATTCCACATGCCCGACAACTTCCTCTGTGGACAGTGGAGCGTGACAACTGCCAGACACCCTGACTCGTTTGTCAGCGTGTCAGATGTGCCTGTTTGTGTGCCTTAGATTAGAGGCAATGTCTGTGGTGTGGGGACATTGTGTGCTATTGTGGTTGACCTTGGGCTGACTGGTGAGTGTGTCTGCCTGCTGTAGGTTTCGGAGGCAGTGCGCTTACTGGAGGAGACGATGATAAAGGAGGATCGTGTTCAGCCCTCCGCATACACCTTCACTGTGTTGATCGGCATCTGCGGCCGAGTCGGCTACACCAAGAAGGCGTTCAGCCTCTTCACCAAGGTTAGTCCACTGCGCTTTTTATGCTTATCCTTATCCTCTTCTGTTTATATATTTAGGCACAATACCCTGTTAACAGATTCGGCTTCTGGACATATGACCTGTCATTATTATTTATAGTGGTCATGCGGCGAGGACTGATTTTACCGATACTGACTCCAAAATTGACCGAGTCTTGTTTTTCAATGCATTTAGTGATGGAGGTTCGGCTATTTCGGGTGGAACCCTATTCCATTTGTTTGTCGCTCTATCAAGGAGAAAGTTTTTCTTCATTTGCCAGTTGGTCTGGGGATTTCGAATCCTAAGGTTTGTGTCCTCTGGTCTCATTTGGTGATATTTACAGTTTAATACATGGTGCCTTTATGGTGTATAATCCAGATATAGGCTTATATATTTCTATGATATCACCTAGGCTGTATCTATAGAACAGAGTCATGCAAATGGAACCTGCAGTGCAAATATTTTAGTGCACCTTACTGACATTATCCCTCTTTTAATACATCGTTCTCTGTGTAAATAATTAGTAATGCCGTTCTTTCCTTGACCAATCGGAGGCCAGGGGGTGGAGGAGGAGGAGTAGGGCGAGCGAGGCGGGGGACACCGGGGGGGGTAGTTGCCCCCCCCCCCCCGACACACAAGAAAACCCCCCAATATGTAACCTCCTTTGTAAATGGCATTTTAGAGCCTCTAGATTTCAAAATTTCCTGAAGAAGGAGGCTTGCCCCTTGCCCATAAACCCTTCTAGTGCCTCACGCCCTTGGCACTTGTCCGTTCCAAGAATTTATCTTCCAACCCAAACAAAAATTCCTAGCTACAGCTATTAGGCGTGCTACTAATATTGGATAGGCTACTTATATGTAGCAGTTCAAAAAGAGTGGCAGGCCTAATAGGTTGCCATAGTACCATACAGTCATGAAAGATCTCAGCGATTTTGCGGATATCCACAATCTTTTTAATATTTACTGATTAACATTCACAATATCCACAGGAATCAAGGTATATATGACAACAATTGGTCAGTTCAAATCCCGTTCTTATATAACCTTAGATGTTGCAATAACATAAAATCTAAACAAGAAAGTGTTAGGTGTGGGCGATAATACAATCAACAAGGACAGTTGAAACCTGACTTCCAGCATTTTCCCGCGATTCCCTGACAGTGCTAATTCTATGGGAGAAGATCCGCGTTTTCACAGAAATTCGCCATCGGTGTAATAATCTCGGCTTGATTTCCGCGATTTTAGCCAGAGACCGCTTTCATCCCTGAACATAGGTTACCATAGTAATATAGGTGTTCAGCAAGCTGAGAGCCGCTATCTTGCAGTATAACGAATCTCCCAATAGGTGGCATTGCGCGAAACAAAAATAAGTGGTTTTTTCCCCCCATTTTTGCTTTCCGCGTTCGTCTTGCATTTGCATACACACAACAAGATTACGGTTCACCATTATAAATACAGGAGCGGTGTGGGAGAAGCTGACGATGTATTTTATTCTGTTCCACAATGACTGGAAAAACAAAACAAAAAAAAGCAATCTATTTTGCATTTTAAAGCTGGCATAAACCGATAACCGCATCACATTGTCTAACTAAAAAAAAACATTTTTCAATGCGTATCTGAATTTGATCTTCCATAACCATTTGGTTGTTGAAGTTTTACATCCTGGCATCATCTAAGGTAATATCAGGATGGGTACCCACTTGTGACTGTGTACTCATGGCGACTTTATAGTGCTGCCCCACTGGGAAATCAGGCCACCTGCACCATGACCCAATATCCCACTCAGTCACATTATCCTGACACTGAGCTAACCAGTCCTTGTCCTATCCTATTAAGGCCGAGTGCCAGGCTAAGAAGCGACAAGTATCAATTTTAGTCATTGGTTTGAGTCAACTGGGAACCAAATTCTCGACCTTCCGCACGCGAGGCCCACGCTCTACCGAATAGGCCACTGCGCCCGGTCCATAACCAACTTAAATACTGGTGCACTCATTAAACATGTATTGCAGTTTGGTGCTGCTGTGCTATGCTCAAAAACAGATAACCAAATCCAATGTCCAGCATTTCAATGTGTACAATGTTTTGTGGTGTTCTCTGTGGCGGAGTGGTTACAGTGTCTGACTTTTTTCTATGTCGGACTCCTAATCTGAAGGTCGTCCTAATCTGAAGGTCAGTGGTTCGATTCCCCATGCCCCCATCTCTGCCAATTTAGATTTCCACCGCTGTGTATAACTTACAGCGTCATCAAAGGCCAGTTGCTCTCATACCATGTCTATGTGGTGTGGGAGGTTTCTATCGACAAACTGTCTAATGGTGAAAACAAGCCTATTCAGGCTTATCCATGATAGGCAGTATAAATCTTCGACAACAAAAAAACACCAAAATTAATTTGACATGTTTTCATGTCAAGTATCTCCAAAATTAACTATTAAAAATCAAAAGTGATTTGAAACTGACGTAAAGTAGATTATAGAGATCAAACGAATATAGGATAATGTGACTGAGTGGGATAGAAGAAGCAGACAGAAATGAAGGAAGTGAGAAAGAAAGAAGGAATAAGCAGCGTTAAAGAAGGAAAGGAAGAGAAGGAGAGAACCATGCTGAAGGGAGGAAGAAAGAAAGAACGAAGGAAAGAAAAGGGGGGAAACAGTGCTGAATAAGCCAAAAATGGGGGGCAAATATTGCTAAAGAAAGAAAGCGACAAGAAAGAAAGATAGAAAGAAAAAAAGAAAGAAAGAAAGAAGACGGTGCAAGCCGTGCTGATTGGCCACCTTTCTCATGATGCAGTTCAGAACTTTTCGGCACTCAATAGACACATTACTTTTAAGTTGCGTATTATGATTCTTTTCTATTTCAATACACGATATTCACACGCATGCGCTGCGGCAATGGTCCCACAACCGTAGTGTTCGTCAGATGTTGTGAATATTGTGTATTAATAGTGACTGACTAGTTTGGTACTCTCCTAAAATTTCCAAACGGGTCCAAACATGAAAATATTATTTTTCTTGGAAGCTCCAATGACCCAAAAGCAATATACTTTTGGAATTTTCAAATTATCCCAAAATTTGACTGACATGCGTGCATTTGAAAGTTAGTAATTTCCATAGCTTTTGTGTGCGCTGTGGCAACGGTCCCACAACTGTAGCGTTTGTCGTCGCCGTCAGATGTTGCATGCGCTGTGAATATTGTGTATTAGATTTGTTTCTTTTGTCTCCCACTGTGCCATAATAGAGCCAAGTACTGCCACCTCGGTAAGGACTGCCTGTCAGGCGGCGTGGTGGGGCCTCGGTGCCGCCTAGACAAGCCTAATCAGCCGGGGGGCCGTCCGGAGAGCTGGTGGGGTTTTGACTTTCACAGTCGGCGGGAAAATTGGAAGTGGTTTGAAAATTGAGAGACGTGATGAAGTGCGATTATTACAGAAAATTGAATTTACATCTCTAGTGGTGCTGTCAGCCAGCACAGTCTGCGTGCATGCCTGTATGTTCTCTGAATTGGAATCTCTTAATGGCTATTCTCAGATGGCTGCCGCTGCTTTCTTGATTTTATTTTATTTTATTTTGTTGTTGTGTCATGAGACACTGTTGTTGTGTTGCCGGTGGTACTGTTAGCTATATTGTTGACAGGGATGAAAGATCTCGGCGTTTTTGCTGATTTTTTCGGATAGCCCTTCTTTATAGGATTAACCCTGACTGCCAGAGAATCGGGAAATTCACTGAAAGTCAGGTTTCCACTTTCTTTTTTCTTTTTCTTTTAATTAATCAAATCTTTTTGGCGGGGAGTGGGTGGGGGTCTTAAGTGACTTTTATGCCATGTTCACATGCGATAATCTCCTCCCCTTCCATCCTGTGTATTTACTGTGGACAATTGATGTGGTGTGATAAAAAGTTGCTGGTGGTGGGTGTGGGGGGGGTGAATTGTTAGGTGGACAGTGAGTTTTTTGCTTCTTTATTAATTCATCATGAATCTGCCTCACAATAGCTGTCGGCTTCGATTAGTTCTTAAAGCACCTCGCTGTTCAATTGGAAGCAGTCTTTCTTAGATTTTAAATTACAAATTGATGGTGGCCCTGCGTGTATGGTGGTGAAGGGGTGGTGAGAGTGGTGGTGAAAGTGGTGGTGATGAGGATGAGGGTGGTGATGAGGTGAGTGAGGGTGGTGCTGAGGGTAATGGTAGGATGAGGGTGGTGGTGGTGAGGATGAGGGTTGTGGTGAGGATGAGGGTTGTGGTGAGGATGAGGGTTGTGGTGAGGATGAGGGTTGTGGTGAAGATGGTGGTAGTGGTGAGGGTTGTGGTGAGGATGGTGGTGGTGGTGAGGATGATAGTGGTGGTGAGGATAATGGTGGTGAGGGTGCGGATTAGGGTGGTGGGGGTGAGGATAGTGTTGAGCATGTTGATGGTGAGCATGTGGTGGTGAGGTGAGTGAGGGTTGTGGTGAGGGAGAGGATGGGGGTGGTGGTGAGGAAGGTGAATATGGTGGTGGTGAGGATGAGGGTGGAGGTGACGATGACGGTGGTGGCGAGGATATGGGTGATGGTGGTGGTGAGAATGAGGGTGGTGGTGAGGATTATGGTAGTGAGGATAAGGGTGGTGGTGAGAGGGTGGTGAGGATGATTGATTGATTGGTGGTTGCTTTACGCCGTGTCGGCAGCATAGGCCATATTCACGGCGATTGGTGGTGAGAATGATGGTGGTGAGAATGATGGTGGTGGTGAGGATGATGGGGGTATTGAGGGGGTGGTGAGAATGATGGTGGTGGTGAGGATGATGGTGGTGGTGAGGATAATGGTGGTGAGGATGAGGGTGGTGGTTGGGGTCATGTTGGTGGTGAAGATGATGGTTGTGGTGAGGATGAGGGTGTGGTAGAGACCAGTTGCAAATCTGCATATCGTCAATGGTGCACATACCCAAAGTGCACTGAGGTATTAACTTCGTGACGTCACATGAAAGCAAAACCCAGTATATATGTTGAAACTATATCCACAAGGAAAAGGTCAATGCAACTTTTTTGTTATTATTAATTATTATTGTTATTATTAGATCTATTGGGTTGATTACAAGTCTTCTTCAATATATATTATTTATATATTATTATTATTATTATTATTAATATTGTTAATAAATAATATTGAAAAACAAAATTCACATCACCCAATCCTGCCAGTCGACTAGTGTAACTAAGGAGGGCACAAAAAAGACTTGTACCCATATTTAAGAACTTTCTATGTGTCCGATTATGTCCCAACGCGTAGGTAAAAGAACGCACATTGAATACCGGGCCGAAATAACATCAATCAAGCCGGCTGAAAACACTTCATGTCATCTATTAAACATGAAAAGAAACCAGCGCCATTGCATCAAATCCTGTCATAGTTGTAACATTATGTATGAAATGAAAAGTGCACTGCCTGGACAGAAATAAAAAGAGAGGATGTTAATGGCCACTCCTTGTTCAACGCAGCATCATCTTTTTTTAAAACAATCTAATGTTTTTATATTTATCTAAAAGCACATCATGGATAATTTGAGCATACACCTAAATTGCAATGCTATTATTACCAACGCGCTACTTCATGATATGTTCCTATGCAAAAAAATAACAATATACTTGTCGTTTCCTAGCCGGAAACTCGGTATTATTAGGATAGCCAAAGACCCTATAACACTAAGACGGCTCACTCCCTATCTCTCCCATGGTAATGTAAATTCTGCAGTGCCATTTTGTGGTGGGTTTGATCAGCCCGGCTGCTGGCTGGTGTTTCACATGTAAACACATACAAGGGCTCACCCCTCCCCTCCCCTTCCCCCTCCCATCCCCACCATTCCCTCTCCCTATCTCCCTCCTCATTCACCTTACCCAGCGCTCTCACAACACACATCTCTCCCCTCCCCCTTCCTCCTCCTTCCTCCCCCTTCCCCCCCCTTCCTCTCAGCCGCCCCTCCCCCGTCCCCCACACTCCCTCTCCCCCTCCCCCTCCTCACCCACCTCACTCGGCGCTCTCACACCACCTCCCCCTTCCTCCTCCCTCGCCAGCTCCCCCTCCCCCCTTCCTCCCCCACACTCCCTCTTCCTCCACCGCACTCCCTACCCCCTCCCCCTCCTCACCCACCTCAGTCGCCCTCTCACACCACACCTCATGACCCCCTCCCTGATGTAAGCGAGGGAGGGGGTGAGGGAGGTCCCCACTGGTTGCATGTTGGTGAGGATGGGGGGGGGGAGGTAGGTACCCACTGGTTGCATTTTGGTGAGGATGGAACTCCCACCACCACCGCTACCCCCACTCTGCCCCTCCACCTCTCCACCCCACCCACCCCCGCCACCATACACACATTCCCCCTGCATCCTTCTTCCAGCACACTGACATATGCACACGCTCAAGCACACACATCATTCACACAACCCATTATACCACTATCAAAATGATCAAACCCACCACCTGGTGTGCTGGCTGTTCTCTTGATTACACAATGCAGGCTGAGTGAGCCGTCTTAGTGTTCTCGGGTCTTTGGTATAGCGCAAGGACTGGTTGGCTCAGTGTCAGGATAATGGGACTGAGTGGGATATTATCAGGTCATGGTGCTGGTGGCCTGGTCTCCCAGTGGGGCAGCACTATAAAGTCACCATCAGTGTGCACTGTCACAAGTCGGTACTCGTCCTGATATGACGTTAGATGTTGCCAGGATGTAAAACTCTACCAACCAACCTGGTTATATAAGAGGATGATAAAAGAACAGTTCATTGCAATAGTTTCCCCAAGGAAAGCATCACAAAGCATACTTTGAGTAGTGAGTTTGAAACTTTTCGACGAAGCCTCATAACCAATGTGTTTTTCTATCTTTTCCCTGCATGGGATGACATCACGATACTGGACTATTTGAGGTCAAACTCAGTAAGTAGATCCTTATCTGTCCTGTTGCTAGGACGTAAAACAACAAACAAACAAACCTTCTGTTACTGTGTCTTCTGTTACTGATCAACTACATAACTGCTGTCAAGAACTGTAAAGTTATGGTTCTAATATGGTCCCGCGCAATGCAAGCTGGGTAATTTCGACCGCGCGCGTAAACTGATGACGTCAGTGAAAACATGCCATTACCCTGGGTCAATAGTAGAACCCACGCCTTCTGCTTGTGCCAGAAACCGACCCAGAGCTGACTGCTTCTCTTTGGGATCGAGGCAACCCTCAATTTCCGATAACATTAGGTCTAAGCAATTTGTTCCACTGAGATTTCCTAACCAGCTCCCTCCCTCCCTCCCTCCCTCCCTCCCTCCCTCCCTCCCCTCCCTCCCTCTCCCTCTCCCCCTCCCTCCCTCCCTCCCTCCCTCCTCCCTCCCTCCTCCCTCCCTCCCTCCCTTCCCTCCCTCCCTCCCTCCCTCCTTCCTCCTCCTCTCCCTCCCTCCTCCCTCCCTTCCCACATCCCCCTCTCCTTCTCTCCTTCCCTCCCTCCCTCTTCCCTCTCTCCTCCCTCACTTCCTCCATCCCCCTTCCTTCTCTCCTTCCTTCCTTCCTTCCTCTCTCCTTCCCTCCCTCCCTCCCTCCTTCCCTCCCACCCTTCCTTCCTTCTTTCCTTCCTTCCTTCCTTCTCCTTCCTCTTTCCTTCCCTCTTTCCCCCCACCCTCCCTCAACATTAGGTGTATGTAAGCGATTTGTTTCACTGAGATCTAACAGCTCCTCCCTTCCCTCCCTCCCTCCCTCCCCCCTCCCTCCCTCCCTCCCTCCCTCCCTCCTCCCTCCTCGCTACCTTCCTCCTTGCTCCATCTTCATCAGTCAATAAAAACCTACTTCCCTTTCCCCCCGTTTTCTTTTCCTTTTCTCTATTCTTTCCCTCGTCCATCCCTCCTTCCCTCCGTCCCTTGCCGTCCCTTGCCCTGCTCTTCGTTCTCACCCCCTTTCTCTCTCTCTCTCTCTCCCTCTCCTTCCCCTTCTCCTTCTCCTCCTTCTCCTTCTCTTTCTCCTCTTCCTCTCCCTCTCCACGAGAATCCAGCTATCCCTCACTATTCTTGGACATACTTTATCCTCTATGGAATCAACTTCTGCCAACTTCTATCTCCCATTCAATAAGGCATGGTAAATATCATTTACATAATCATCGGTAAATATCCACCCTATATCTATGTGCATTAACCATTTGGATGATATTAATTTTCCTCCTTTTTCTTTCCAATTCTCCTATTTATTATTTTGTTTCACCTAAGTGTTAATTCTTCTGTCTATGCGCACTGGCTGCCTTTTGACGAGCATGTGTAAGTTGTACAGGGATGAAAGATATCGCGATTTTGCGGATTTCCGCCATTTTTGCTATTCCACGATTAACTTTCACCAAATGGCAATATATAGGACAACCCCATCCTGATATGATCATAGGTGTTGCTATGGTGCAAGACCCCCAACAAACAATATATGACAGCAATTGGTCAGTCCGAATCCAGTTCTTATATGACCTTAGGTGGTAGAACATGAAACCCAAACAAGAAAGTTAGGCATGAGCGATAATATAGTCACAGCAAGCAGAGTTGAAACCTGACTTCCGGCGATTCCCTGACAATGCTAATCCTATAGTGGAAAATCCGCATTTTTACAGGAAATTTATCATTAGCGTAATAACTGTGACTTCTGCTTTTTTTTGGCTGGATACCACTTTCACCCCTGGTTGTAATTTACTCTCGGGTCTCTAACCCGGTGGGATACTCGCAGTCAGGGGAGAGACGACAGCACTTCCGGTCCAAGCAATTAGCATACATTCAACTCGGCCAAGTGAGCTGCTCCGGACCGATCGATCCGGACGGGATGGCCGAGTCGGTAGGGCGCCCACCTCCAGAGCCAGAGGTGGTGGAGTCAGACCCGGCTAAGTAAAACCAAAGACTTGCGCTATTGGTACTTGCAACCACCTCTCCCGGTGCCCAACACTACTGGCATGGGACATTGACTGGTTGGCTCCATGTCATGATAATGCCACTGAGTAGGAACCGGTGTAGCAGGAAATCGCAAACCCTGTAAATCGCAAACCCCCACTTGTGAGTTCCTAGGAAATCGCAAACCCCCATGGCATATATAGGCATGGGGGGTTTGTGATTTCCTAGGAAATCACATATCCCCCCTGGAAATCGCAAACCCCCCCATGTTTGGCAGTATTTATCCTAATGAAAACATATTTGTGATAGTCCAGTTTGTAATTCCGACCGCACATGCACTGAAGATGGCCTTTATTCACAGATGTCGCCACGGTGGCCATTCTAAAGGCCATGTAAAGAGTAGTCGGGTTCCAGTACCCATGTTTTCCACTAGGTGGTGACCTCTGTTGAAACAAAGGCCAGGGGACCAGGCTAGGTAAAGAGGCGCATCAATATCCTGGTTTTATCACTCAGTTTCAGGATTGGCAATGTAGGGCCTAAACAATGTCATTAGCAAAATGGCCTTTTTAGTTCTAACTTCAGCCACTGCATACAGTAAATAAAACCATTTTAATATTCCAAATTCTTATTGTGCATGCACCAAATATCTCAATGAACCATTTTTTACTAGTGTGTTAGTTGAATATTACAAAATGCTATAAAGCATAGGGGGTTTGTGATTTCCTAGGAAATCGCAAACCCCGTGGCGTGCAATTTCCAGGGGTTTGCGATTTCCTGCTGCACCGGACGCGTTGGCCAAAACGGTAGAGTGCACACTTCCCATGCGGAAGGTCAGAAGATCAATTCCTGGTCAAGACAAACCAATGACTTACAAAATACAGGTCACTTTTAGCCAGCCGTTCGGCATTATTAGGATAGGGAAAGGACTGGTTGGCTCGGTGTCAGGATAATGTGACTGAGTGGGATATCAGGTCATGGTGTTGGCAGCCTTGTCTTCCAGTGGGGAGGCACTCTAAAGTCGCCATGAGAGCGCACTGTCACAAGTCGGTACCTGTCCTGATATAACCTTAGATGTTGCCAGGATGTAATGCTAGGTACACACATACCGTATACGATTCGCGCACTAAAACTCCCGATCAGCTTAAAACTGAAGTCGGGCCGATTCATTTTTCGAATCGGGAATCGCAATCGTAGTGCTAGCGCACACCTACCGGTTTAGCCCTAAAAATTAGTTTTTAGTCGTGAATCGCAATCGGTAGGTGTGCTAGGGGAGTGCACACCTCACGACTTTTGGGCAGTTTTAGATCATATACGCTAGGTGGGTGCGGGAAAACGATCGTATACGCTAGGTGTGTACCGGGCATAAAACTTCAACAACCAACCAACTGAGTAGGGTATCGTACCAATGTGCTATTGGCATCCCAATGGTGCAGCACTGTAGTGCCACTTTCGCTGATATTAGTTGGTACGTGTCGTGATGTGATCTTGCATACCGCAAATTCGGATATAATGTGATGATTCATTGGACCCAGAATTCATTAATTCAAAGGTAATTTAGTCAAATTGAAATCCGATTTAGCACGACCCCGATTTTTTTCGTGATTGCATTATATGGACCTGAACAATCACGTTTTAACGGGGCCATACTATATCTGAGTACTTTCCATTCGCTGTCTGGAATTAACTTTTTTATCAGGACAGTTGATACAATCGTGAGTGCTATTTAACGTCAGTAAAAAGAGTAGATGACAAATTATTATTATAGGGGGGTATTAAACAGGGATGAAAGATCTCCGCGATTCCGCGGATTTCCGGGATTTTTCAATCCTGCAGCACCATCAGCGTATACTAATTATTATTATTATTATTATTATTATTATTATCCTCTACTCCGATCGTTGATGCTGATGCCGCAGCACTATCAGCATACACTACTAATATTAATAAATGCTCCAAGCGTTGCAGCACTATCAGCATACACTACTAATACATGCTTCAAACGGTGCAGCACTTTCAGCGTATACCAATATATTTAAAACCCGACTTCCGGGAATTTTCCGAGATTCCCTGACAATGTTAAACCTATTGGGAGAATATCAGCATTTCCGCTTTTTTTCCCGGAGACCACTTTCATCCCTGATTAAAAAAAAAAAAGCACAAGGACGGTTTCTTAGATTTAGTTGCGATAAGAGGTTTGCATTTCGATAAGAAATCTCGCTTATTATCGAAAGTAAGATGACTACACGTTGTAGAAAAAAGGTCTGATATCAGATACTGCTAAAAGGTTTCAGTGAATAATTCATGTTGGAAGTAACACCTAATTCGCGATACCAGGGTGTTCCCCCCCCCCCCCGCCCCCTTTATAGTTAAAGTTTCATAGTCCGATGGTTTTGATTTTCTGAAATTTTCTGAGCTAAATATATTAGATTTATTGTTATAATCTAGCTTACTTTAGTTTGAAGTAACTTTGATTTTAAAAGATTAACTTTTGAGATATTTGATGTGCAAACAAGCAAAATTAGTTTTGGAAAGCACGCCAAAACTCTGACACCATAGGCTTCTGCAGTAACAGGTTCTATTAAATTGACTCCGTATTCCATTCTATGTGGCAACAAATGCTTTTAAAAGTGTATCACTATTTAAATTAGATGTGGAGAATAAATTCTAGATCATTGTTTTGGTTTTGGAAATTTGATGCTTCATCGGATTATGCAGCTTTAATAATTTATTTATTTGAATAATTCATCTTTTCAGCGCTGGGGTACAGGTTGGTTCTTTTCCAACTGTGGTTACATGGAAGGCTTGTGTATTCTTTTACACACAAGCTAGATATCAAGTTTAAAGTAAAGGACCTTAAGCAGCGTTATAATGGTTGATGATACAGTATGGCGACATTTAGGGGGGGGGGGGGCCGATGGGACTTAGATAGTCTAAGCCACGGTTGATGGTGTCCAGACAATGTGGATAGAGTGATGGCTTTTTTTTCTTCAAGATTTATACTACCTATCATGGATAAGTCTGAATAGACTTGTTTTCACCATTAGAAAGTTGGTCGATAGAAAGCCCGAGTCTACACTTTTACCGACCCAAGGGATTTTTAACTTCCCACACCACATAGACATGGTATGAGAGCAACTGGCCTTTGATGACGCTGTAAGTTATACACAGCAGTGGAAATCCAAATTGGCATGAGGAATGTAAGCTGGTTGATGATACCTATAGGATGGTTGTGTGAGTATGAATTTAATATTGATACTAATTATATCATTGTTGATTGTTCCAGTTGTGTACCTACCTGTCTTAGTAGAAGTATGTACTCTAAACAAAGGACTGGGTGCTGAGTTTGACTGGCCACTGCAAAAATAGCAGCATTTGCTCTCATCTCATTACACTACTCCTCTTTGAATGTTGCTTGATACGAGTAAGTGGGTCAGAGCTAAAAATAACTACTTTCACTGTAAAGTAGAGGTCACTAGCTTTAGTTTTGTATCCCTTGTGGCTGACTTCTGGCAGGAAAAATAAAAGAAACGGACGTTTCAACACTTTGGAATGATCATTGGACCTGATGATTTTACTCATGATTTTTCATGAAAGAAATATTACATAGAAAAAGTATTTCTCTACTAAACTGTGTGGATTGTTAAAGCACCATTAAGGATTCTTGCTCAGCAGTGTCCCCTTAACCGTGGGAAAGGTGTAGAAACTTTAGCAAGAAAATTAAAAATCTATATATTTACATTTAAAGTCGGTGTAATCACATTATAGATCTTTTCATTCTGTTTCATTTTGGTATTAAAAATCAAGTCAATAGAACCAACGATGGTTAGTGAGAATCACGTAATTTGTTATGTTTGATGTTAAATTGCTTTAAAAATAAGAACTTTTAAACAAACCTATTATTTGTAGGGTCTGAAAAAAACTGTGATTAGAATTTGTACTAGAAACAATAAGCTTAACCAATAATGATGTGATTAAAATATAATCTGCCTTTAGCAGACAGCCTCAAACATCAGCCTTTGCAAAATCTCGAATAATTTGTGCAAAATTAAGGGCACAAATTAAATATTAAGAAATTCATAACTCAGGGACTTGTATTATGTATCTTGTATTATGTATAATCATAATGGTAGCACCTTTCTAATTGTACAAGTTGCAGATTAACTTCATGAACAAACAAAATATCAGTTTGGAGTATCTACTAGAAGTCATCCATACATGCGAAACTCTTTAGAACATAAGGGCTATGGGCCAGTGTGCTGTCTTTTGAGACTAGACTGTATTGTGTGCGTTTAACGGGATGTGGTTGTGCGTGATATGGGGTGGATGGGGGAGGAAATAAAATAAAACAGATAAATGGGCCACTGTTCTGAATGATAATGTCTTAATAGAATTCTGCTGTGTGAGCTAGGCGAGGAGCCGCCAATTTGTTAACTGTATTTGCAAGATTAAATATTCACACTTTTAAAGGAGCCCATTGTGTGTTCAATATCATATCGGAAACTCCGGTTCTCATCTGATTACCGCCATGTTGAGCCTCGCCAATAATTGGATGAGTTGGTTGGTTGTTGGAGTTTTACGTCCTGGCAACATCTAAGGTCATATCAGGACGGGTACTGACTTGTGACAGTGCGCACTCATGGTGACTTTATAGTGCTGCCCCACTGGGAAGGGAGACCAGGCCACCAGCACCATGAACTGATATCCCACTCAGTCAATTATCCTGGCACGGAGCCAACCAGTCCTTGCTCTATCCTAATAATGCAGAGCGCCTGGCTAGGAAATGACAAGTATCAGTTTTGAAGTCATTGGTTTGACTCGACCAGGGTTCGAACCCATCCCAGGATCTAACAAAATGGGAGACGGACACTAAACTTATTCGGCCATCCCGTCTGGTAGGTAATCCCAGTAGTAGTAGCCTTTGAGCGGTTTGTGTGTAGGATTTGACCAGCGAAGCTGCTGCCGAACAACACCGAAAAACACCAAGGGGAGCAGTTAAGAAGCAGTTTTAGTATGTTTCCCAATGGTGTATTTCAGGCGCGATTGGATGCAATAAAGTTTGACATGAAAATAGTCCCCTCACCGAAGTGTAAAGTGATCAACTGCCAGCCGGGCCGAATCGGTAGAGCGCAGGCTTCGCGTGTCGAAGGTCAGGTGTTTGATTCCTGGTAGAGGAAAGCTAATGACTAGTAAAATTGATACTTGTCACTACCTAGCCTGACGCTCGGCATTACTAGGATAGGGCAATGACTGGTTAGCTCAGTATTAAGATAATGTGGCTGAGTGGGAAATCGGGTGTCAGTGGCCTGGTCTCCCAGTGGGGAAGCACTATAAAGTCATTATGAGTGTGCACTGGCACAAGTCGGTACCTGTCCTGATATGACCTTAGATGTTGCCAGGATGTTAAACTCACACAAACAAACTGCCAGCCTGAACAATCAAGCTATGTGGAGGGGTGTCGATGAGTCATCACACTGGATGGCCAAATCTATAAGAGCGCTGGCTGGCTTGCTATGCAGGTCACGGGTTTGAAACCTGGCCAAGTCAAACCAATGACTTACAAAATTGATACTTGTCGCTACCTAGCCTGGCACTCAGCATAAAAAGGATGGGGTAAGTACTGGTTTGCTCTGTATGAGGATAATGTGACTGAACAAGCTATTGGGTCATGGTCTTGGCAACTCGGATTGTCAGTTAAGCAGCCCTATGAAGTCACTATGAGCACACACTTCAACAAGTCGATGCTCATCATATGACCTTAAATGTTGCTAGGATGATACACCCCCAACAAACAAACGCAATAGACGAGATCACCATTCCGAGTGTGCATGCGCTGAAAACGGCGTTGGCAGCAAAGCAAGGGCGTACAGCCATTGAGTTTGCCGATATGCATAGGGGAAACCTTCGATTTTATTCAAAATTAATAAAGATACATAACAATTTGGCACACACATGGATGGGTGGATGCAATATAATAATATAATGAATGTCTTTAAGACACAACTCTCCATAATTAAACATTTTGAGCTAAGAAACATACAATTTCAGTCACTTTACAGGCTGATGTTTACATCACCATTGATTAGACATAAGTAATTCTTTTTCTTATTATTAAAATGTCAAATGTGTCAACATAACTTGTTTCAAAGAAATATATAACCAATGTCTGATTAATCCTACCCATTTCCTAACCGAACAAATGTCATTAACCATAGGATATAAATAAAAACATGAATTAAATGAGTAAAACTGACTCTGGCTATGGCCCTAACACTAGTTGAGTGCCCAGATTTGTCTCAATCTAAATGCAGATGGTATAAGATATGCTGAGTAGATTGATCTAAATGAAATGCTAGATAAAAGATTAACATCTTAATTTATTATATATATTTTTTTAGTTGGTATTCTATGTTTCAAGCAAGAGCTGAGATGAGCTGAAACTAGCACATTTCATAGCTGCACCCAGTGTCTTAGCATTAGCCATGTGCTTCACGGGGGTTTGTTTATCTTCCATGCATCCCACGATGCACCGTGCGGCTGGAATGGCAATGTAGTCTACTATGTCAGCATGTGAGTGGCAATGAAAGTACCTCGGTGATGGTGATATGGAGAATTTGAGGTAGACAATGATTTAAGGGTGTGGATGATTACACTTCCACC
This sequence comes from Branchipolynoe longqiensis, assembly GCA_030323885.1. NCBI lineage: Eukaryota > Metazoa > Annelida > Polychaeta > Phyllodocida > Polynoidae > Branchipolynoe > Branchipolynoe longqiensis. The sequence continues at coordinate 30,548,725 of CM059192.1, forward strand.
GACAGAGAAAAAGAAAAAAGGCTCTACTAAGAGCCCCACTCGTTCACGAAAGCTTCCGATCAGAAACTCTAATTTCTAAGCACCTTCGCCATGGTTACTTATACTTTAAAGTTTGAGATTAGCGATCCACCATGGTGCCAGTTGGTTATGGCAGAGTGAGTGTGTTTGGCCAAAGTGCTCCTGTCACGGGTTTATGCTTCATGCTCCTAAGTCGCATAGCCTCGTCCATCAAAAGCCACCCTCCACAGCGTAAACTCCCCTCCCCTCCCCACCCCTCCCCTTCCCTCCCCTCCCCACCCCTCCCCTCCCCTCCCCTCCCCTCCCCTCCCTCCTCCCCTCCTCTCCCCTCCCTCCCTCCCCTCCCTCGCCTACCCTCCCTAACGTGTGCTCCCCCTACCAAATTCCTGTCTGTCTCTCCTCGCATTCCCTCTCCTCCCTTCTCCTCTCCTCTTCCTCTCCCTTCCCCTTCCTCTCTCCCCTCCCCTTCCCTCCTCTCCCCTCCCTCCCCTCCCCTCCCTCCCCTCCCTCTCCTCCCCTTCCCTTCTCTTCCCTTCCATTCCCTTCCCCTTCACTTCTGCCCTCCCAAATTCCTACCGCCCATATACCCGTCCACCCAAATTCTTGCCTGTCCCTGTGCGATACCGTGCCTGGCTGAGAACGTCGTTAAAAGGGGTTCTAAACGTCGTTAAGTATTGGCGCTTACCCCTGTCTCTGGGCCCCCACCACAGGGCCGGGGGCGCCTTTGTATCTTGCCTGCACTGAATAGATGTTGCCGGGGTTTGTGTCTGAGAGGCTCCATGCTGCAGGCTTCATCAAAGCACTATCAGGTCTGACCTCTCCCCTCTCACCCCCCCCCCATCCTTCCCCCACTTCCTGCCCTACACACCCTCCTCCCCCTCCTTTCCTCATCCACTCCCATCCCCTGACCTCTCCTCTCCTTTCCTCTCCCCTCCTCTCCTCTCCTCTCCTCTCCTCTCTCCTCTCTCTCCTCTCCTCTCCTCTCCTCTCCTCTCCTCTCATCCCCTCCCCTCCCCTCCATCCCCTCCCCTCCCCCCCCTCCTTCCCGTTCCTCTCTCTCCCCTCCTCACCCTCCCCTCTCCTCCTCACCGTCCCCTCCTCCTTCTCTCACCCTCCCCTCCTCATCCCCTCTCCTCCCCTCCTCTGCCCTCCTCTCACAGTCCCCTCCTCCCCCCCTCCCCTCATGCGCCCTTCTCATCCACTCCTCCATCCTCGCCCCACGCAGGGTGTGTTTTGTAGGCTGAACTGGGTTCTCCATGTTGCAGGCAGTTGCGATGGTACATGTTGCGGAGATGCGGGCTGGGGTATTAGATCTTGAAATACTCCCGGGGTGACCATAATGTGTCGTGGTGTGGGTAGAGGAGGTAGGAACTAAATATTAATAAAAAACTTACTACTTCTACCCATTGTCAGGTCCTCGCTCTCCTTCTCTCTCCCTCTCTCTTCTATCTCTCTTCTATCTCTCTCTTTCTCCCTCTCTCCCTCTCTCTCTCTCTCTCTCTTCCTCTCCCCTCCACTCCCCTTCCCTCCCCTCCCCTTCCTTCCCTCCCCTCCCCTCCCTTCCCTCCCCTCTCCTCCCCTCTTTCCCCTCCCCCTTCCCTCCCCTTCACCCTTCCCCCCCCTCCCCCCTCTTTCCCCTCCCCTCTCCTCCCCTCCAATCCCCTCCCCTCCCCTCCTCTCCCCTCCTCTCCCCATCCCTCTCATCTCTCCTCTCTCTTCTCTCCTCTCTCCCTATAATCCAATGAAAGCAAGCAATTATCGAAATCATATCACTTGCTTGTATTACATCCTTTATATCCTATATAACTTTTGTGCTGGTGCACTTATTTAACATCGAAGGAATATTAAGCCAATATTGCAAGTCATGCAAATTTATGCGGTCCAACATTTTGGTGTGCACAACATATTTATTGTGCATTTTATCACTTCAAATCTGATCAAAGCTAACCATTTATTATAAAGGCTACTCCGATCTAAACTAAGATAGATTCTGAAGATTAATCTTACCTGGGAGGTGGCCTGTCCTTTGCTTATACAGTAAAACCTCTCTAACCAACCACCTCCACAGATCGAACACTCCCCTATATCGATCACTTTATTTGGGTCCCAACAATACCATTGTAACCATATTCTACCTCCCAAAACCGACCACCTCCCTAAATGGACCACTTAATGTCGGTCCCAAGGTCGGTCGATTTAGAGAGGTTTTACTGTACTACCATAATTCATTATAGAGTACACATGTAATTTAAGCGGCAGAAACTAAAAAACCAGCGAAATATGATATGCAACGTTAATAGAGTCAACCCTTCCATCGAGCAACTAGCCTTTTATGGCATTCAGTCGATCAAAACCGTAGCATGTTATGACTTTGTTTACGTCCTAATGATATCAGAGCTGTATGAGAGGCAAAAGAAGGCTAAGTCGTTAAAGACCTATTGAAAAGCCACCCGCGCGTAAAAGAAAACAAATTAGCTGTTCATTGAGTCGCCATTTTTCTGCCTTTAATGTTTTTATAATGGCTTAGATCAGCACTCCGTGGGTGCATTGTTCTGCAATTCCGCTTCTGGCGAACCTCTATTATTGCTCGGCGGCGTATTGTTTCTTGCCACGTGACGTATAATTACGTCACGGTCACGTCACTTCCTGTTTATGCTCACAGCAGGCTTGGTGATTGCATTTCGCTGCGTTCCATTACCCGTCGTGTGAACGTGGATACTATTACCAAAACTTACTCTTAAGGGCGCATTCCATATACGCGTAATGCGTTATGCGTTACGCGTTATGCGAATGCCAGCATTCCATATACGCGTAATGCGTAATGCGTTATGTGGCGCACGACTGGCTATATTTAAAAAATAAAAATAAACAATTATTCTCCATACTGCTCTGTATGTGACCAAATATTGCATGTATATCTATGTAACTTTTTGTATGTCACATGGGGGTTCCTACCTTTATTATAACCAAATTATAGATAAGTATTCATATTTCTGTGCATATGGTAGCATTTTTAGCTTTCCCCTAACCGTATGTCTCCCTGGTGCCCAGCTCACCATGTGTTTCCAATTAGCACCCCTCTGTGAGACTGTTCCGTAATGCTCAGTCGCCTCTCCTGGTGTTAAACTAATGGACACATCAGACTCAGGTTTCTATTCACATCCAGCTTGACGCATAACGCATTACGCACCGATCGCTACATGGAGCGATCGGGATAATGAATTTCTGACGCATTCGCATTTGCATTACGCGTGTATGGAATGTACCTCATAGGTTTCAAGGCATTTCGATTTTTTGTCGCATTCGCATTTGCATTACGCGTATATGGAATGCGCCCTTTAGTTACATCGCAGAGGACCCGGATGCGGTAGAGCACAGGCCTCCCATGCGGAAGGTCGGGAGTTCAATTCCCGGTCGAGTCAAACCAATGACTTACAAAATTGACACTTGTCGCTTCCTAGCGAGGCACTCAGCAAGGACTGGTTTGGCTTGGTATCAGGATAATGTTACTGAGTGGGATATCAGGTCATGGTGCTGGCAGCCTGGTCTCCCAGTGGGGCAGCAATATAAAGTCACCATGACTGCGCATTGTCACAAGTCAGTGCCCATCCCGATATGACCTTTGATGTTGCCAGGATATAAAACTCCAACAACCAAACAACCAACATCGCAGAGGATACAGGGTTGGCAGGTATATCAGGGTTTTGTAGGGGTTTTTTTCTTGAAGATTTGTTGGGATTTTACGTCCTAGCAACATATAAGGTCATATCAGGATGGATACCAACTCCTGACAGTGCACACTCATGGTGACTTTATACTTCTGTCCCACTGGAAGACTGGGCTGCTGGCACCATGACCTGATATTCTACCCTGGTCGAGTCAAACCGATGACTTTAAGATTGATACTTGTCGCTTCCTAGCCAGGCGCTCTGCATTATTAGGATAGGTTGGCTCAGTGTCAGGATAATGTGACTGAGTGGGATATCCCAGTGGGGCAGCACTATAAAATCGCCATGAGTGCACACTGTCACAAGTCGGTAGCCATCCTGATATGACCTAAAGCTAAGATTCCTTCTACACGGTATGCGGCATGTGGTATGCGAATGGGAGGATTCCTTCTACGCGGTAAGCGGCAAGCGTCTCCCCACCACCACCACTACCAGATGTTTCCACTCAGCACCCCTGTGTGTGACCGTTCCGTAATGATCAGTCGCCTCTCCTAGTCTAAAACTAATGGACAACTGCGACTGATGTTTCTATTCGCATGCCGCATGCCGCACCGATCGCTACAGGGACCGATCGAGTTGCCGCATTCACATTCGCATACTGCGTGTAAGGGATGTAGCCCATTGACTTCAAGGCATTTCGATTTTTTGCCACATTCGCATACCGCGTACGGCGTGTAAGGAATCTTAGCTTTAGATGTTGCTAGGACGTAAAACAACAACAAACAAACAAACCTGATATTCTACTCTGTCACATTATCCTGATAGTGATACTGAATAAACCCACTCCTTGCCTGATCTTAGCAACGCTGAGCACCAGGCTAGGTAGCAACAAGTATCAATTTTGTAAATCATTGGTTTGACTGGGTTGGGGTTAAAATAATGAACTTCCACACAGGAAGCCAGTCAGCACTCACATCCGGTCTTGGTTGCAACGGGACAGGAAGAGCACTGACTGGCGTCTTGTGTGGGAGGTCCACCTCCCGTTTTGGTAGGTTGTGGGATTCGAACCCTGGCTGAGTCAATCGTATGACTTACGGCATTGATACTTGTCGCTACCTAACCTGACGTTTGGCATTACTGGGCTAGAACAAGGAGCAGTGGAATGAGGAAGATCAATTGTCCGTGATTGAAATTTCCCCTGCTTAATCAACTAATGTGCAGTGTGATCCCATTATAACGCCATCATTCGGTTCCATATAATGCGATCGTGAAAAAAAACCAGGGTCGCGATAAATCGGGGTTTACTCTACTGAATTACCTTTGAATTTAAGAGTTCCGAGTCCAACAAATCATCGCGTTATTTCCGAATTCGCGTTAAATCAGGGCACGTTATAACGGGGCTTCACTGTATATTGAAAAAAACACCCCAGATAAAAAAACTAAACCTAGTCGAAGTTGAAACTAGTACCCGTCAAAAAGACCAAGTGCGTTAGGAGTTGATTGTTGGGAGTTTTACGTCCTGGCAACATCTAAGGTCATATCAGGACGGGTACTGACTTGTGACAGTGAAAACTCATGGCCGCTTTATAGTGCTGCCCCACTGGGAAATAAGGCCGCTGATATCCCACTCAGTCACATTATCCTGACACTGAGCCAACCAGTCCTTTCCCTTATCCTAATAATGCCGAACGCCAGGCTAGGAAGCGCCAAGTATCAATTTTATGTCATTGGTTTGACTCAACCGGGAACCGATCTCCCGCACGCGAGGCCCACCGGGCCCGGGGCGTTAGTAGGAACAATATAAAGGAGTACCTGATCGTGGTAGGGTGCGGGAAAACGGCCCGTAGGCGTTGGTGGTGTAATAAACTGCGGTATTATCTGGTTCCACATACACTGGGTCGCCCCTAGATAAGGCAGGTCAGCAGTCACTGCATCCATCAGCGGTAATGATTGAGTCGACCCGCCACCTGCCGGGCACGGCAAGAAGCACTCACTGACAGTAGCTGTGGTGTAAACGCGTTTCATTAAATGCCATAGCATTGGTGGCCTCTGTGGCGGAGTGGTTTAGATTAGAGTGTCTGACTTTTTTCTAGGTCAGATTCCTAATCTGAAGGACGACGGTTTGATTCCCCATGCCATCGCCTCTGCCAATTTGGATTTCCATTGCTATGTAGGGCCTATAACTTACAGCGTCATCAAGGGCCAGTTGCTCAAATACCATATTTATGTGGCGTGGGAGGTAAAAGTGTAGGTTCGGGCTTTCTATCAACCAACTGTCTAATGGTGAAAAACAAGACTATTCAGATGTATCCACCATAGGCAGTGTAAATCTTCAAGAATAAATAGCAAACAAACAAATACATTCAGCTTCTCATCTATGGGGCTTTTATGTTTGTTCATTCATTGTTTGTTCATTTATGTAAACAGCCGGAAGGCCAGTGCCTCGGCGCTGAAGAAATTGTATATTCTGATGGATAAACTGTTTTACCAAAAAAAATTATTGATTAAGCAGAGGAAATCTTATTCACAGACCATTGGGTCTTCCTCATTCCACTGCTCCTTGCCCTATCCTAGTAATGCTGAGCACCAGGCTAGTTAGTGACAGGTATACATTTTTACGTCATTGGTTTGACTCGGCCAGGGTTCAAACCCAGAGGTTCGAATTCCATGACCTACCAAAAATGGAGGCAGATCCTCAACTCATTCGGCCTTCCCGTCTGATGTTTTACCTATTGTTATGAATTAATTTGAGGAAAAAACAAAACAACAGCTTGAAAAAAACCTGTAGTGTATTGAGAGATGTGATGTTCTTAAAGCTTCAAATATCGATAGAGCTCTGGCTTCCTGTGCAGTAGGTCAGGAGTTCAAATCCCAGCCGAGTCAAACCAATGCCTTATCAAATTAATGTTTGTCGCTACCTAGGCTGGTGCTCGGCATTAATAGAACAGGACAAGGACTGGTTAGTACAGTATCAGAATAATGTGACTGTGTGGGATATCTGGTCATAGTCTCCCAGTGGGATAGCACTATAAAGTTGCCATGAGTGTGCACTGTCACAAGTCGGTACCCATCCTGTTATGACCTTAGATGTTGCTGGGATGTAAAACAACAACTAAAACTTCAAATAAATTGATTTGGATAAACACCAACAAATCCCAACAAAACCTATAGTGTAATGAGAGATGTAATATTCTTAAAGCTTCAAATGAATTGATTTGCCCCCCCCCCCCCCAAAAAAAACACAACTCGGCATTGTCGTATTAAGAGATGTGGCATTCTTAAAGGCCCAGTCACACCTTACCGGACTGGGGTACCGGACACTGTCCGGTGAAATACGGCAATGTCTGGTACCCATCCGGCGGTGTCCGGTACAAGTTTTGAACATGCACAAAACTTCTACCGGACTGACGTGTCCGGTATGTCCGGTACCCATCCGTACATGTCCAGTACCCATTCGTTGGTGTCCGTTTTATCCGGTACATGTCCGGTACCCATCCGTTATGTGTCCGGTTCTCATCCGGTACATGTACGGTACATGTACAGTACTTGTCCAGTGGCAATTGACCCAATTACGCTCCATTTTGGTACATTTCGATACTTTTTGTCACCGGAGAGAACCGGACTAGACAATTCTTTGTCCGGTGGTGTCCGGCACTCAATCCGGTAAGGTGTGACAGGCGCTTAAGCTTCAGATGAAATTGAAATTGCTCATTTATGATAAATGAATCGTTTAATAGATTGATTGATTGATTGATTGGTGGTTGCTTTACGCCGTTTCGGCAGCATAGGCCATATTCACGGCGAGCGTTGAATAGATCGATTATTCAAGTAGTGCCAGTTGGTATGCATAATACTGTTACGCTGACATGCTGCCAAACTCTTAAATGTTGTCTGGGTAGGGCTTTTAAGCAAACTGGTCTGTGTCCCAATCCCATTCATTTTCAAGGGGTGGTGACATCACCAAAACAACGTCACTTATTCACAAGTGTTACGTTAAAATAGGGCCAGTCATAATTTGTATAGCTTGAAATAACCTATTCTCGAGGAGTTATTTAGGGTCCAAACATCGTTTGAACTGGGTCAATCCAAATAAAACAACCAACAAAAATATCTTTAAAAAGAATTGAGTTCTATATTAGCAAAGAAAACTGCGTGTCTTATTGGTTATTTGGTTGGTTGTTGGAGCTTTACGCCCTGGCAACATCTAAGGTCATATCAGGACAGATACCGACTTGTGACAGTGCGCACTCTTGGTGACTTTATAGTGCTGCCCCACTGAGAAACCCCTTCCGCCGGCATCATGACCCAATATCCCACTCAGTCACATTATCCTGACACTGAGCCAACCAGTCCTTGCCCTATCCTAATAATTCAGAGCGCCTGGCTAGGAAGCGACAAGTATCAATTTTATAAAGTCATTGGTTTGACTCGACCTGGAAACAAACTCCCGATCTCCCGCACGCGAGGCTCGCGCTCTACCAATTCGGCCACTGCGCCCGGTGTAAACGATGGGAATCCCTTTGGCCGCTGATAGCAGCAGGCCCTATCTGTTCTCAGCGGGTGGAGCTGTGGGGCATGGGGGCAAATATGGACGCAGGAGGGGCGGGTGTGACGTTGGTGCCAGACGACTAGGAGCGGGACGTAGCTCAGACGAAGGTGTGGATCATCCGATCGATCCTGCTCAGTGGACCCATTTACAGTTTGGGTTATTTTCTGTTCCAACCAGTGGTCTACAACTGGTTCATCAAAGGCTGTGGTATGTGTTGTCCTGTCTGTGGGAAAGTGCATATAAAAGACCCCTTGCTGCTTATCGGAAAGAGTGGCCTGTGTGGTGGTAGTGGGTTTCATCCAAAGAAATGTGTCAGTTTGATGTCCAATAGCCGATGATAAAAATCAGTGTGCTCTAGAGGCATCAATAAATAAACAAATTTTCCTTTTTTTTCAGACAACTAATGTCAACTCAGCCAACCAGCTGGAAAGCCGGTGTGAGATAATATTCTGACTCTCATAATAAAGTGACGCCCCAGTGAATTTATTATGCGTAATGGAGCGACTCCCCCGATCATATTGTGGTTGGTTGTTGGTGTTTTACGTCCTGGCAACATTTAAGGTCATATCAGCATGTGTACCGACTTGTGATGGTGCACACTCATGGCGACTTTATAGTGCTGCCCCACTGGGAAATCAGGCCCCCGGCACCAGGACCCAATATCCCACTCAGTCACATTATCCTGATACTGAACAAACCAGTCCTTGTCTTATCTTTAGTAATTCCGAGCACCAGGTTCAGTAGTGACAAGTATAAATTTTGTAAGTCATATTTATTAGTTTGAGTCGGTTAGGTTTTTCAAACTCGTGACCTTCCACACCGGAAGCCTGCGTTCTTACCGTTTCGGCCACCGCGTCCGCCCGGTCGGGAGGAAGGTGAATCTGGGCAGATGAGAGCACTGTCGGGCAGGTGGTCTAAGTAGTTAGCTCCTTCCCTTGGTTCCCGTCCTAATATGACCTTAGATGTTGCCAGGACCTAAAACTCAAACAAATAAACAAATCTTCCCTAGGTTAAATCAGGATTTATCTGACAAGTTACGAGTGTGGATTGTATTGGAAGTGCGGGGTATATTATGGGTTTATGGTGGTAGCAAATAGAAGTCAACCTCCACCTCCACCCCCACCTCCACCTCCACCCCCACCTCCACCCCCAACCACCTTTCTAAGGAGAATGACCGAGAGAGTTACTACTGGGAGTTTCTGATGGTTACAACAAAAAAAAGTTTTAAAAAAGTTGGGGAACTGTTAGTGTGTCGCCCCTAGGTGATAATGAGTTGATTGTGTCTCTTTCTTACCTCAGCCGCATCCCTCCTGCCACCGACACCCACATATCCTGTCCAAGGCATTCTAAGGAGGATGTGTAACCAACAACAAAAAAGAAGAAGAAAAAAGTGGGAGATGTGAAGTGTTTGGTGTGAGAACCCTTCAGGTAATTGAGTGGTCAGCCTGCAAAGAAGCACTTAGAGTATAGTAATCGTAAGAACCCCCACCCTCCCACCCGCTCCAAAAGAAACCACCTCCTACTTCCAGCATGGCTTTCTTCCACGCGCTATATAAATAACACTTTATATACTGCTTCTGACAAAAAATTTTTAAAGACGCAGCTTTATTAAGGTGGGCGTATTTTTTGTTAGCTTTAGCTTTCTTTTCTTCTTTTTTCTTCTTTTTTTCTCCTTCTTTTTTTGTTCTTCCCTTCATCTCGGCTCGTCGCTGATCCGAGCTCCCTCGTCCATTTGTGATATTAAGACGCTGGAATGATCTAGAAGCTGGCAGGTTGCTCTGAAACGAGGCATTTGCTAATGAGACGTCAGCCTTCCAGTGTTGAGAACCCCCCCCCCCGCCTCTCCCCTCGAACCTTTCCATCAACACCCACCCCAGCCCCCACACGCCCTGCCAGGCTCTGTGTGTGTGTGTGTGTGTGTGTGTGTGTGTGTGTGTGTGTGTGTGTGTGTGTGTGTGTGTGTGTGTGTGTGTGTAAAATATTCCGATATTCAGCATAGGTGGGAATGCAAATGTTCTATTACTGATCAGTGTATGTGACCAGGCGCATGTATGTATATATATATATTTTACCTCGGTATGCCGCCTCTGGCTAGCCGTAGGCTAGGGAGAAGGAAGCACATCCGGGTCCAGCAATTAGCATAAGTAACTCACAACGGGAGGACGTTTGTGAGTTGCTCCACAGGATTTATCTACTACTACTGCTTTTATCCAAAAGTAAGTACTGTTTTCTTCGATAACTTTGTTTATCATGCTCTATAGCATCCTTTTATGAAAGTTCAGAACTTTCTTCAGTCCTGTTTGGACTTTGTACGTTTTTTAACTTACGGATAGAACATTGCGTGCCGCTGGCACAAACGAAACCGATACTGAGTTCTATCGACACCTGTTTTTCAGACAGGGAGAAATGGCAACCCGAGTTGCTCATTTCCTAAGAAAAGTCTCCCGGATCCTAATAGAGGATGATGTTGGGGATGCTTCTGGGTGTTTTTTATAAACACCCCTGACCGGTTTAAGGCGAACCTCCGAGTTTCGTAATATTTTCTCCAACTTGTTGGCGCTGTAGCCACAGGTGGGAGAAGTGTACGGAACAGAGAGAGGGGCCGATCTCACGATCGATGCCCTCCGTTTGGTTGGTTTCGTTACCACACACCTACGGCAAATTTAGCTTCACGCCTGTACTGACACGTTGCAAAACACGTTCTCTGTACCATGTTCCTCAACCCAGTTTACTGGCTTACACTTGTGTAGTTGAGATGATTCCGGGTTAGTAACGCTTTGGTTTCGTTACAGTTCCCGATGGCCACTCGCCGGAATAAGCCGCCCGCTGCAGCGGTGGGTGTCCCCCCTACGGATTACGATTCGTCTCCACCGGCTACGGCTCCGCCGTCCCCACATCCTGGGGCTCATGCCTCGGATCAAGACAGTGATCACGCCCCTCAACCAGTGGGGTGGGAGGCGAAAATGGCGGAGATGATGGAGGAGAAGATGCGCCTTTTCCAGGCGCAGACCTTTCCAGATCCTTCCCAAATCCCTGATGAGGATTGGGAAGACTTTTCTGAGGACGAAGAGGACACGCTTTCGGCACCTGAGGTTCCGAAACCGAAAGCGCGGGGCAAGAAACGCCGCCCAGTGAGCAGTTCTGGTGACGAGTTCACAAAGAAAGCGAACTCTAAGCGCTCCAAAAAGTCCAAAAAGAAGAAGAAGAAGAAGAAGAAGGACTCCTCTTCAGACTCGTCGTCCGACTCTTCTTCCACCGAGTCGGATTCCGACACGGAACGAGCGGGTGTCTACGCCAAAATAGGCGTTAAAGCTGGCAAGAAGATTGTCAAAAAGAAAGCTCAGAAAGTGCGCACCACTACCATGATGCGCAAAACGGTGAATAGCCATTTCACTACGTTTAAACCGATCGAAGTCATCAACAAGTTGACTGAGCAGATTTCAGGAGTTAAGGGCATTCCTGCTTCGGTTTTCAAAGAGATGGATTCCGGCATTCATCTTTCCGACGAACGCCGTCGTTATGAAACTTCCCTCTGCCTTATCCATAAGGCAGTTTTGGGTGCCTTGACGTCTGTTATCCCTGTGGCTAACAGGATGCAGACAGAGAACAAGTTCTCGTCTTTGGCGCGGGTTATGGACCGGGGCATAGCTTTGTTAGCAGCCGCTAGTAACTACATGACCCATCGGAGATTTGAAAACGTTTTCAAATCGGTCACCACAGATGCCGGAAAAGAGGTTGCCCGCTCTAACAAGGTAACGGACCATGATGGTAAGGAATACACCGTGTATTCCGGACCTACCCCTATCAAGAGCAAACCGCTTGATAAATCCAAGATGTTTGGGGGTCAGCTAGCTTACCTGTACAAACAGGTAGAGGTCGACTACAAGAGTGCTAAAAACACTGAAGCAAAGAGTCGTCGCTTCCAAAACCCAGCAGGGTTCAGAAAGTCTAGGACGGATTTTCGATTCCGCAGAGGAGGAAGGCCGTTCAGGGGCGGACCGTCCTTCCAGTTCAACCAGCGAGGAAGGGGCCGAGGCGACAGGCCGGCCTCAAACTGGAACGACAACCGCGGCTACAAGAGGGATTTCGTTCCCAAGCCCCAGTTCCCGAAACAAGGGAACAAGTAGAGATTTCCACACAAACAGTGCAGCCTCCTGACCCTACAATGGTCACGGAGGAAACTCAAACTGAAGTAAGCCTTTTTCAAGCAGGGAATGTTTCTAATTGTTTACATCAATGGCAACAGTTAACCACTAATCCAGAGGTCCTGAATATTGTTAAAGGCATTCACATCCCTTTCACACAATTGCCTATACAAAAGAGAGCGCCTTTTCCGTATCAGTTTAATTCACTAGAAAAATCTCAGCTAGATCACCAGGTTCTACTGTTTGAGTCTAAGGGCATTGTCAACAGAGTTGAACATACTGAAGGGGAATATATTTCCAATATCTTCTCTACTCCTAAACCTGATGGTTCAATCCGAATGATTTTAGATTTAACTCAGTTGAATGAAATCATTGAATACAAACATTTCAAAATGTTTTCTTTAGAAACAGCTCGTGATTTAATTACCCCAGGGTGTTGGCTAGCGAGTGTTGATTTAAGGGATGCGTACTACACCGTTCCTATTCACCAGACAGATCGGAAATACCTACGTTTTCTCTGGAATGGCCAACTTTTTGAATTTACATGTTTACCTAATGGTTTGGCCTGCGCACCGCGTCTGTTTACTAAGTTGTTGAAACCAATTTTTGCACACATGGCAAAATTGGGGCATTGTATGTTTCCATACATAGATGATTCTTTTATTATGGGCCAATCTTTCACGCAATGTGAACTCGCTGTTAAAGATTTATGCAACATTTTCACCAAATTGGGTTTCTTCATACATAACAAGAAATCGGTTTTTTCTCCTACTCAGGAGCTTAAGTGTCTCGGGTTCATTCTGAACACCACGGCTATGACCGTTTCGCTTACACGCCAAAAGAAAGATAAGCTTTACCGCACAGCGATACAGCTGTTAGACACTTCTAGGCCAAAGATTAGACAGGTCGCGGTCCTTATCGGGGTCATGGTTTCGTATAGTCCAGCTATTCTATACGGAGCGGCACACATAAAATCCCTCGAAATTGATAAAAATTTGGCGCTGGCCCGCGCAAAGGGAAACTTTGAAAAGACCATGTTTATTTCGGAGAACGGCCTAGCCGACATTGATTGGTGGCTAAACCACTTTGACCATTCCCCCAATCCCATTAGAATGGGAGAGCCTGACACTACCGTTACCACTGACGCGTCTCTCCAAGGGTGGGGAGCACATCAAAATGATGTAGCAACGGGAGGAAGATGGCTAGAATCGGAACTCCCCGATCATATTAACGTTCTAGAACTAAGGGCCATTTACTTGGGATTAACCAGTCTAGTAAAAATACCCAAAAATAATGTACGTATCCTCACGGATAACACCACAGCTATGGCTTATGTCAGAAATATGGGAGGTACAAAATCGATTAAATGTAATGCAATGGCACTTCTCATTTGGAACTGGGCTCAAACCTTTGATGTCTGGTTAACTGTTAATCACATTCCAGGCACACAAAATTGTCTAGCTGACAAGATGAGTCGCCAGTTCCATGATCACTTAGAGTGGTCACTTAATCCATCCATTTTCAAACACATTTGTCACACATGGGGTTCACCTCAGATCGATTTGTTCGCTTCGCGTAATAACTTTAAAATTCCAAAATATGTTTCGTGGCACCCGGAACCCAATGCTTGGCACATTGATGCCTTCTCCCTAAAGTGGCGACATCATTTCTTTTACATTTTCCCCCCCTTTACTATCATTAGCAAAGTCGCCAGAAAGATTCAAATGGAGGGGACACACGCCATACTCATCGTCCCCGAGTGGCACACGCAACCGTGGCTACCGACGTTACTAGCCACAGCCAAAAGCAGCCTTCGCTTCCCAAGATTCCGAGGAAACCTCAAACATCAGGGACCACTAGAACGCCACGGAAACGTGTCGACAACTCCGTTAGTGGCATTCCTTTTTTAAATAAATATTTAGAACAGTTTGGCTTAGACAAAATTACACAACAGCGTTTGGTTGATGATGCGTGGAGAAAAGGAACGGTGAAAATGTATACTACGTATTTAAAGAAATGGGGTATTTATTGCCTGCTTAAGAAAGTCAAGCCAATGACTCCCACAGTATCCCAGGTAGGACTCTTCCTACGTTACCTAGAGGACGAAGGCCTAGGATATGGCGCTATTAACGCTGCCAGATGTGCTCTGTCGATAATCCTACCGCGGGTTAATGGACAAACAATGGGTAAACACCATGTTATTTGTTGGATCATACGATCAATTTATCAGAGGAATCCGCCTAAACCCAAATATAATAGGTTTTGGGATGTTTCTCTAGTGTTCAACCTCTTCAAGAAATGGCCAGAAAATAAGTTTCTGGACGTTAAACTTTTAGGTTTCAAAGTCGCAGTTTTGCTTCTCCTGGTCACTGGACACAGAGGCCAAACTATAGTTGCCCTGTCGCTGAATGGTCTAGAAATTGACAGTAAAGAGGCCACGTTTGATTTATCAACTTTATTAAAATCAAACCGATTAGGTGACCCCCTTTCTACGATAGGGGTGTCCAGTTTCACTCAGGATCGCAAGTTATGTGTCGTATCTGCGATACGAAATTATATATCCAAGACAAGATTAATAAGAAACTCAAGACAGCTATTGGTCAGCTTTATTAAGCCACACAAGGCCATTTCCAGGGATACCCTCGCCCGATGGACAATGAATGTGTTAAAACTGGCGGGAGTAAATACAGACAGGTACTCATCGCACTCTACACGTGGTGCAATGGTGTCCAAGGCAAGATTGCTAGGCATCTCCGTTAAACGGATCCTAGCTCACGCGGGATGGAAAACCGCTACTTCGTTTGCTAGACATTACCACAAACGACTAGAGAAGCCTCAGCCGATAGCGCACAGGCTACTCACCAACTGAAAGAGAGAGGTAAGAAAAACATTGGTTTTTCCTCTTTTTTGCCATACAAATCGCTTTTCCATTGTTGCATACATAAGACATAATCACTAAAGAATAATAACAAAACAAGAATATCAGGATAAAAATTATTTTACGTAAAGGTCTCCCTAGCCTACGGCTAGCCAGAGGCGGCATACCGAGGTAAAATAGATTAGTTAGACGAATCTTACCTGATGGATAACTATTGTTTTACCGAGGTAGAAGCCTCGGTTAGACGTGGGCGAGGGCCCACCCACCACGCCCTGCCACGTCTAGTCAATCACTCAATTTAGCATGAGGTCACTTGACCTTAGGTTGTTTTTTAGAATCATTTTTATCCTGAATTAGTAGGTAAAGATTGCTGGACCCGGATGTGCTTCCTTCTCCCTCGCCCACGTCTAACCGAGGCTTCTACCTCGGTAAAACAATAGTTATCCATCATCTATACCCAGGTAAGATTCGTCTAACTAATCTATATGGGTTGGTGGTGCCTGAGTGGGATGTAAATAGACATAGTGGTGCTGTCAGGTCTGGGTGTGAGTGCACTCACGGCCTACTCCCTCTGCTGGGTTAGGGATCACCACACTCAAAGGTCAAGGTTGGTGGTGGCCATGGGGCAATACAGCTTGTGGTGGTGGGCAGACCACTGGTATCCATGGGGACCAGGAATGCTGGATCCCTATTGGTAGGGCCAAGAATGCTTGTTTCCCATTGGGGGAAAGGGGTGGGGTGGTGGTACTCTACAATGAACCCATGTAACCATATAAATAATAAACCAGAGGGCTGGACTCTCTCTTCTCCTTTACATTTTATACTCTTCCTTTCTCTTTGTCTGTATTGATTTCACCATAGCCTGGCTACACAGCCACAGATTCAAGCATTGGACTCTACATGTATGTGTGTGTATAGAACGACTCTAATGTGTACTACTAAAGGCCCTGTCACATTACGGCGTATGGCGGGAGCGTATTGAAAACCTACGTAGGTCCTGCGCGTGCCGGCCTATGATGACCGTTGGTGACCTTTCGGGTGGTTTTGAGCGTATGTGGAACCTATGAGGAGCATACGAGGAGCGTATGAGAAGCGTATAGGAGCGTGCTGTGACATTTTTTGACGGTTTTGATTGGCATGTGGAGCATACGAGTAGCGTACGCATAGCGTATGCGTAGTGTATGAGCGCATGAGTAGCATATGAATAACCTAAGCAGAACCTATGCTTAGCGTATGCAAAGCGTATCTTATCTTAAGTAAACTGAATAATTAGTGTTCAATATTTGTGTGGCATCCAGAGTAGGACGGTCCAAACATGTGTTCCAACCACTATCAAAAGCGACTACCTGTTAGGAAGCAGTCTCCATATGAAATATGAAGAAATGGGACGGTGCAAACATGTACACACACACCCACTACACACACATGTACCTAGATTTTATCCTACATATCGACCTTAGTTTTTTATTATTATTATTATATAATACCATATTGGGGGGTTTGTGACCTAGGGGTCACTGGCTGCAGAACTGCAGCATTAATAAAAACGGCGGACCTGTTAGGAAGCAGTCTCCATGAGAAATATGAAGAAATGGGACGGTGCAAACATGTAGGACGGTGCAAACATTAAACCTGATTGTACATGCTTCCTACATGTTTGGACCGTCCTACATGTTTGCACCGTCCCATTTCTTCATATATCATATATGGAGACTGCTTCCTAACAGGTAGTTGCTTTTGATAGTAGTTGGAGCACATGTTTGGACCGTCCTAAATACAAAAAATACAGTCCGGTACCTGCCGGATTGACCCGTCTCAGCTCGATGTCGAGACCTATGGCATACGCTTTGAATACGCTGTGGATACGCTAGGAGTACGCTCCCATACGTAACTCGTAGGTTATGCATACGCTACATACGCTAGAGATACGCTAGAGATACGCCGGTGACGCAAGTTGAGCGTATGAAAAACCTATGCCAGTGTACGAGGAGCGTATGCTGGCGTATGAGTAGCGTATGAGCAGCGTATGGGCCATATACCCTCATAGGTCGAGATTTTTTGAGCATGCACACAAAAATTTGGACGGACAGATTTATGAAAGCGTATGGCGGCGTATGCCTCATAAGCCGGCATCTTGCGGCGTATGTGTAGCGTATGAGTAGCGTATACGGCGTATGCCGACGTATATGACGTAACGCGCCTACGCCGCCATACACTCCCGCAAAAAACCCTAATGTGACAGCCCCTTAAAAGAGAGAGGTACCGGTAGGTCGGTATATGACCATCATCAAAGGTAGCCAAATTAATCATTTCCAAAATAATCATTTCCACCCACATTTTACTGTCTTGAGCTTTCCTAAAAGTTGATGATGATTACTTAAAAAGTAGCCAGTATAGACCTGTTTGACCAGAACTGCACTTTGACAAATGCTCCTTTTTTGTTGTTTCTTTTGTTGTTGTTGGTATATTAGTTGATTAAGATGGGGACATTTCAGTCGCAGACAATTATTCTTCCTCATTCCTCTGCTCCTTGCCCTATCCTAGTAATGTTGAGCGCCTGGCTAGGTAGCAACAAGTATACATTTTTAAGTCATTGGTTTGACTCGGCCATGTTTCGAACCCTGGTGGTTCGAATCCCAAGACCTACCAGAACGGGAGGGGGACACTCAACTTATTCGGCCATCAGGTCTGGTTAATCTTTTTTTCTTTTTGGGTGGTACATTAGTTGATTAACCTGGGGAATTTGTACAAATTTGCATGAATTCGCATCCCCGATAGACGATGTCTACTTTTTGAGCTGGGGGTGTGGGGCGGGGGGGGGGGGGGTCGTTAAACAAACAATGAATTCCCATTGTATTTCTTTTATCAATCGCACACTTAAGAAAAGATTAATACTCATTTGTATTCAAATTAGCTAATTAAAATATATATTTAACCCTGAATTGAAAAATGGCTGGAAGACCAGTGCTTCGGCACTGACAAAAGACTTATTCAGCAGAATAAACATATTTACCAACAAAAAAAGAAAAGAAAAAAATGGCGCGTTGGTGATGGGAACCATTACCAATCAATCAATCAATCAATATATTGGTCACTAGTTTCACCCCCGTCCTGATATGACCTTAGATGTTGATAGGACGTAAAACAACAACAAACAAATAATAAAAACTAGTTTCACGAGTGGCAATACAAATAAATAATTGATTAATAGTACACTCTGGTGGTATATTTATAAATATTGATTAATATTAACTTACATTAATTAATATTAATTAATAATGGATTAATAGTACTCTGGTGGCATAAAGAAATTTTAACTAGTAATAGCTGTAAAAAAAAGAGCCGTTAATTTTAGCCACTAGAATTTCATGAAAATTATACTTTTCTTTTTAAGTGCAGCTTAGCGCTGTTGAAATGGGACGTACCTAGATAACAGATTCACCCCGTACTTCCAGTACAGGGGTGAACGACAATGTAGTCTAAATATGGTCGAAAATATCTTTAGTATTGAACAAGAAGTAGAATGCCTGGCACCATTGTCAAATGGTTACTTATATCAGCACAGAGTTGGTGAAATGGGAGAGAATGCAAAAAGACAATATGGCGGCCAGAGAACGCCGTCGATTTCACTTTTAAATTCCATTAAAGTATCTGTTTTATTATATTTTCCAACTCAAAAGTAGCGGGTAAATATGAAGACATATACAAAGAATAAATGTTGCTTCTTAGATTGTGAAATTAGGCTCTCATAAAGACTCAGTTCATTAGCCCGATTTTTCGACCGTTTTTATATAAGGCTGGTCTTCACCCGTGTACTACAAGTACCGGGTGAATCTTTTATCTAGGACGTACCCTACTGCACCAGCCGTCCAATCACTCACCAGGTCTCACCAACTCTTATCTGCCACGTCGATACCCACTCCATTTGTTAGTTCTCGACGAATGCTACCCCCCCCCCCCCACACACACACAATATATATAAAGTAACTGCACTAGTTTTAATTAAAGTTCCATCGATCGATGGCTTTAGCATTTTCCCATTATCTTTTAGATAAATATACCAGGTTGACAATTATAGCCAACTATTAATTAATCTGGAGTAACTTTGATGAAAAATGGCTAACTTTAGAGCAATTTGAACTGAAAGAACAGACAATAATTTCGAGAAACTTTCAAAAATGTTGTAGTTATGATTCAGCAGATCTCCATGTACATCTACTATTGTAGGTAGACTCCTGGAACCTGTCTAAGCTACACATTGTACTTAGAATCAAAGCAGGGCTAATGTAGTAATGACGTCACGAGATTTATGGAATGTGTTTGTGATACCCCTACTTGATGGCTTTGTCAAAGTAGGTGACCAAGGGGATGGTTTCATAAATTCCCCAATTATTCTTTCTGTGCTGTCCCAAATCAGATGAAATGAACAAATCAAAATCTAGGGTCAACACGAAAGCAGATCCAACAATTAGAGGGAATAACAGGTGATGTCAACATAGATTTCCGTTTGGGGAGTCTAATTTTTAAGCGAGTGGTACAGGCGAGAGGCCGATGCATGACAGCTGAATAGACCAGGTGGCAGCACCAGGCGAGGAGGGGAGCCTGACCAGTCCGATTGAGTTGTTAAGTGTCAGTAGTCGAGAAGTGTCAGAACATGGTGCAGCAGGGGCACACTTAGAGGATAATCAGTTTACGGATAATTATACTGGTATAATGCTTATACAGCACATATATAGTTATTTTGGGGCACAACTGATGAATAGAAAATAGTTTTAGCCTGAAATAGAATTGGGTAAGCATTGAATAGAGGATAGGTTTAACCTTGAAT
Source organism: Branchipolynoe longqiensis (assembly GCA_030323885.1). Taxonomy (NCBI): domain Eukaryota; kingdom Metazoa; phylum Annelida; class Polychaeta; order Phyllodocida; family Polynoidae; genus Branchipolynoe; species Branchipolynoe longqiensis. The sequence continues at coordinate 30,568,811 of CM059192.1, forward strand.
AGAATGCTTAGCCTTGAATAGAATAGGTTTATCCTAAATAGAATAGGGTTGAATAGAATCGGTTTAATCTTGAATAGAATGTTTAACCTTGAATAGAATAGGTTTAATCTTGAATAGAATAGGTTTAACCTTGAATACAATATGTTTAACCTTGCATAGAATCGGTTTAACCTTGAATAGAATCGGTTTACCCTTGAATAGAATATAAAAGATAAACCTTGAATACAATAATATATGTTTAACATAGGATATAATGGGGTTAACCTTGACTAGAATAGCTTCATCGTTGGACTGTGTTTACTCCACTGCTGTGTGCCTGTCCCCGGTGTGTCACTAATGCGTTGATCACCCTCTTTCACGACACCCAATGTAGACCGAGCTACACGCCCCCGCCTACTTCATGCCAAGCCCATTCCCCACTATAGACAGGGACACCAAGAAATGGAATGAACACATCTCTTTTACCCACCCTGTCTCTCGGGCTTTGTCATTAGCTTATTTACAGACTGAAATTCCCAAAATAGCATAGTGTAAATTTTTGTTTTTGTTTTTCAAATTAATTTTCACATTGCAGCTATAGCACACACAACGTGGAAGCATGAATGGGATAACATAACTTTATTCCAAGCAGCCCCCAGTGGCAGTACATGATGTGCTGTGGCCGCACGAGAGCTGAAGAGAAGAAGGTCATGGTGTGATCGCGGTCAAGTATGGCATTGGTAGTGAGATGGATGAGGCGAGACAAATGAGCAAGGCAATTATGTGAGGCGAAGTAATATGTATAGATATATATATGTATGTGGTAACTAGCGGGTGGCATATAGTTACCTAATATGATAAGTATAAAGTATATGATCAATGATAACTAGGTTAAATGTTAGTTAGATAGGTATAATTATTAATATACGATGATATAATATATTTGATGTTATATAATATATTGGGGGGGGGGGGGTAAAAACGTTGTTGTGGTTAGTCCGGCGGATGGGAGTGGGAGGTGAGGAGCTCCAGTGATGGAGGGCTGTGATTGGCGGAAAGGTGGAGAGCATGTTGGAGTGAGGAGAGGGAGGAGGGACCAGATTGTTGATTGGCAGGTGGTGTAATGAGGACCTCCGCCCGGAGGGGGGGGGGGGCGGAGCAGCCATGGCGGGGGGGAGGAGGGGGCGAGGAGTGGGAGGGGGCCCAACGGCTTCGCTGCCATGTGCGCCCCGGAAGGACCCCGAATGAGTATACTCATTCAACACAATTAATTTTTTAATTAATTTCTTTAATTCTTTTGTTAAATTCTGAATTCTCCCCATAATTTGTATATATATATATACATATTTATATATATATATGATATATGTGTATATATATTATATAAGCCCGACAGATTAAATGAAGAGAGAAAAAAAAACCCGAAAAAGCTTAACGTGGAAACACTGCTCGGTGAAAGAGTAAGTCAATGCCCCATTTGCCACCGAGCCGAACCCTTGCGTCCTTTAATGCTGGTTCCAGGCCTGTCCGTTCGCCCCCTATTATCGCCCAGTTGAAGCCAAGAAGTGTTGCCTGTCGCCGCCTCCCGGCCATACACAACGATCAGGTGGCGACCCTGCTGGGTACCAGTGCAGCCGGAAATTACGCTTCCGTTTCCGGTGCTCAATTGCTTATAGGCAGCAGCGTGGTTTCTTTCATTTTATCTTTATTTTATTTTGGTGAGTTTTTTTTCTGGTTAGCTTCTGCGCAAGTGCAATATGTGCTGGTGGCCGTTGGGGGCACATTTAGCGGAATTGACCCGCATGTGGGAGGGTGAGCACTGCTATTGCCGTTCTATGGTTATCTATGTGCAGTTTTGTTCATATTGTGATAGGCTGCGTCCGACCGGTTCCTCCCTGGTCTCTCCTGTAGTCACACGTGGAAGAACGACAAAAGACAGGAATGTACTCTTCCAACATTTATTCTAGCACTGCGACGTAACAGGACCAAGTGTCACCCCCTGACCAGCCAGGTCGGAGGTAGCCTCTTACTGTAGGGGGAGCCGCTAGCTGGGCGCAGTACGGACAGGCCGCACACATACCTGCCCACCGGCTAGTGTGCCACCACCTGACGCAGGAGAACTGCGACAGTAGATGGCGTAGTCTCTGCAGCCACCACGTGGTAGCGGAGCTCATGTTCGGCCTACTACAATATGTACTGTTCTCTTGAACACCATGTCAAATTGAGAGTGTTCAATGGCCACCATCTTGTTTTTTTTGCATTCTCTCCTATTTTATCAACTCTACTTCAATATAGATAAACATTACATGCTGGAATTAGAGACTCCACAGATGGCATATGGTGATTCATATCAAGACAGTTTCTTCTTCGGTTTGACTATGTTGTCATTCACTCCTACTGTGGTTAGTGGGTGAATTTTTTTATCTTCATCTTCCACCCAATAGCTTTGACAATATGTATTTTAGATTGGAAACATTTATTAAAAACAGTTTGGAAATCGAGATTCTTCAAACCGTCGTTGTATTCCTAGAACTGAAAATAAATCTCAAAGGAATGATAAATACTTTTTGAAGTGCTATTAACCTAGAGGGGAGGGCATACTAAAATATTGGCATTGCCTCTTTCGATACCTTTTATTTTCTGCCATATCTCTTTTTATAGATGCATTATCTTGATAATTATATTATATTTTACCTTAGTTTGAATTAACTTTTATTTTAAAGGGTTAACATTTTAGATATTTGAAGTGAAAACATGCCAAATTCATTTTGGCCTGCACATAGAAATGCTGGACACCATATACTTCGACACTGATAGGTTCTACTAAATCGACGTACCATTCCTTCTATGCTGCAATACATATTTAATGTGCTCGCCTGTATCGAATTTCATACGTCGGATCAAATCTTGGTAAGTGTTGTTTTTTTTTGTTAAAAAAAAAAAGATTTGATGCTTTCATCGGTTTATGCACCTTTAATGAGTTAATTATTCCATTGAACTCAGAATCACGAAGAACAAAATAGTTTCATTCTTGTTGGCATTTTCGGTACTCTGAGAAGATTGCATCCCAAATTGACTTTGCACAACGTTAGGCCAAATAAAAAAAAATTAAGTTGGGGATCGTGCTTTTGAAATAAAAATCTGGGTCGGGCGGGCGGTTTTTAAATTTAAGGGGGGGGGGTGGGGGTGGGGGTTTGGGGGGTGGGGGGGTGTGGTTGGGGTGTTTGGGGTTGAGAAGCAATAGTGTTTAAATGGTATATTAGCATGGGGGGGGGGGGGTGGGGGGGGGGGGGGGGGGGGGGGGGGGGGGGGGGTTGGGGTGGGGGGGGTGGGGGGGGGGGGGGGGGGGGGGGGGGGGGGGGGGGGGGGGGGGGGGGGCCCGTCCAATGACCATTCTCGCCACGGCCCATTCACACGAAAACAGGCCAATCCCAGTCTCGTACGATCCTCCCCCCCTTCCCTTCCCTGCCCTTCCCTACCCTCCCCTCCCCTTTCTCTCCCCTTCCCTCCCCTCCCCTTCCCCTTCCCTTCCCTTCCCTTCCCTTTCCAGTTTTCTTTCCCTTCCCCTTCCCTTCCCTTCCCTCTCTCCCCTTCCCTTCCCTTCCCTTCCACTTCCCTTCCCTTCCCTTCCCAGTTCCCCTCCCAGTTCCCTCCCTATCACCCCTCAAATCCCTGTCCATTCCTTTCCCACCACTGCCCTGTCCATTCCTCTCCCTTCACTCCCCTATCTATGTCTCACATCCAACCACCCCACTCTCCACTCCCCTTTCCATCCCTCACTCCACCTGCCCTCTCCATTTAACAGTTAAACAAAGAAAATCAGAGCGGGCGATTTTTCAGGCACGGGCGGGGACGATCACCAATCTTTTAAATTATTTGGCCTTATGTCGCTGGCACCAGCAGGTTTCAACGACTGCTGATACTTGTAGGTTCTCCTTATGGTGTGGGTCAGTGCCCCCCGAGGAAATACAATTGGCCGACCCCAACACCTATTTAAACCAAGGGCTTCTAGCAACACTTTGCCGGTAGTTGGTTGACCTTAGCGGTGACCTTAATATGTATCCAGTGACTCAGGCTGAACTTTGTGTCGTGAGCTAACCCTAATCTGGGATACGCAATAAGAAAATGTCACCCTGCACACACAGCGGTAATTAATTACATGCAAAACCTCTCTTAACAGTAAGATCTCCTTCACCGACCACCTCCCCAGATCGACCACTCCCTATATTAATCGCTATATTTGGGTGCCAACAATACCATTGTAACCATATTCTAACTCGCTAAACCGACCACCTACCTAAATGGACCACTTAAAGTCGGTCCCAAGGTGGTTTTACTGTATGTATGTATGTATGTATGTATGTATGTATGTATGTATGTATGTATGTATGTATGTATGTATGTATGTATGTATGTATGTATGTATGTATGTATGTATGTATGTATGTATGTATGTATGTATGTATGTATGTATGTATGTATGTATGTATGTATGTATGTATGTATGTATATATGGTGAGCACAGTATCAGGATAGTGTGACTGTAGGATATTGGGTCATTGTGCTGGTGGTCTAGTCTCCCAGTGAGTCAGTACTATAAAGTCGCCATGAGTGCGCACTGTCACAAGTCGGTATTTGTCCTGATTTGACCTTAGATGTTGCTAAGATGTAAAATAACAACAAAAGAACAAAAAATCATTTATGTAATATATGTTCTAAAGGGGAACTACCTCCAGAAGGCAATGGGTGTCAAGTGTCCACTAACACACCCACCCTCACGCACGCACACACACACACACACACACACACACACACACACACACACACACACACACACACACACACACACACACACACACACACACACACACATATTCTATCGATTTCACGGCCTTTGGTCAACTATTGTTTAATGTAAATAACTTGTGATACCTGTTTACCAATATATAGCAATAATAAATATTAGCGTTCTTAAGAACAGCTGCACTGTATCACCTCTTGTAATTTTGCCTATATCTTGGGAGTGAAATTTTGCCGTCATTTGGCACAAATTTAACCACTTCACAATTGCATCTTGAGATCAATTTTGTTATTGTTTGTTCAAAGTTTGACCATTTCAGAATTTCATCATAATGTGGGCGTAAACATAAATGTGGTGGAGACATTTGTTCAAAGTGACAGAGTAAATTCTCCTAGATTTTCACTGTGAATATGGCCTTAGCTACTGACACGGCATTAAGCCGTCACCAATCAATATTTATCTATTACCTACCAGGCTATCCATAGTTCAGGGAGTGGGAACCACTTCCTGTTTAAGTAATTCATATATCCAGCGCAGGATTCTCACCCTAACCCTCGGGTCAGCAGGTCACTGCCTTGTTTTACTAATTAACTACAAGTTTTTTAAAGTTTTTTTAGCAACTCTACTCCTCCCACCAAGAGAACTCAGATAAAGCAACAGTTCTTACTTGTATTATGGACAGTACCGGCTTGTGACAGTGCGCACTCATGGCGACTTTATAGTGCTGACCCAGTGGGAGACCAGGCTGCAGACCAGGCTGCTGACACCATGACCCGATATCCCATGTAGTCACATTATCCTGATACTGTGCTAACCAGTCCTTGTCCTATCCTATTAATGCCAAGCACCAGGCTAGGTAGCGACAAGTATCAATTGTATAAGTCACTGGTTTGACTCGACTGGTCTTCAAACTCCTGACCTTCCGCATGTGAAGCTTGCGCTCTACTGACGCAGCCACCGCGTCCGGTATGCTTGTGTTATGCTAAACTCTTCATCATGTTTACCAACTTTACAAGTTCCTTTCATCCCAAACAGTTTAATGAGTATAACGTTGATTGGTGGCAACTTTAGATTGCAATTAGTGTACCCACTCTTTTTTGTTGTTGTTCCAGTGCGGCGCCCCCTATGAGTTCCATTTGGTACTAATGAGCAGCTCCTTGGTTCTGACCCAATTACTCTGGAGCGGCTTCCAGTAGTTGTCTTACATTAATGCAATTAACACTCAGTGACTCTCGGGATTGACTACTTGTGGGAGTCACCATGGCTACACTGCTGCATTGTGAATAGGCCAGGACTTATTTCCAGATGCGGTGGCCAAATCGGTAGAGCACAGGCTTACCGCGCGGAAGGTCGGGAGTTTGAATCCCAGCCGAGTCAAACTAATGGCTTATAAACACACCTACACCCCCACCACACACCTACACCCCAACTACACCCCTAAACCCTAACCACACACCTACACCCCCAACACCCCCACCACACACACCCCCACCACATCCCGAAACCCCCACCACACACACCCCCACCACACACACCCCCCACCACACACCTACACCACCAACACACACCTATACCCTTCTATTCAACCATGATGGCCGACTTGGACCGGGAATAGGTGCTGCCACCAAGTGTATGGCGAGAGAAATGGCTCATGAAAGGTCCCCATTCCATGTCACAAAAGTACTACCCAGTTTCTGAGAATGACCCATTATGTCCCTGTCATATTACGACCCTTCCCGCCAACGCGTGTCGACGTGTGTGATTTTTTGCCGCAACGTCGTGATACGTTAGGAAGCCTTACGCGCGCGTTGGTATTCGTTGATGGACGGCGGTGGTCGACGAGGGTCAGCGGCGCGCGTCATCGCACAAGCACAAAACTTTCGATGTGCGACAATGCACAGGTGCTAACATTATGGCGTTGTTAGGGGCGTATCGAGATACGTTTAACGTGCTGGAATAACGTGATGCGAACGTTATGCACATGCCACACGTGCGTGAGGGTCATTCCCACACGTTGCGCCAAACTGTTGCTTTGTTGTTTTACGTTCTAGCTACATCTAAGGTCATATCAGGACGGCATGCCAAAACTTTCGGGCGCACGCTACCAACACATTGCGCTGACATCAAACTTTTTCCCAACGAATTTGAGGTGTCTCGACTTTTTTGCGCGTTGGCGGCGGGCCGGTGAAAAGCGTCTTAATGTGACAGGGGTATTTGATAGGATATACTACATTCGCTTGCAGAGGATGCTCGATGGGCTTTGGAATGGTGCAGTTGTGTACCTTTTGTGTAGAGTGTGTAGAGTGTTCCCGGCCATATTGGTGAGTCGGTATATTTATCTTATTGTTATAGTTCAGTTGCCGAGGATGCGCCTGTCGGTGAATGACCTTGAGACTGACCTTAATTAGGTCACTACAAGCCATCTTATACCCCTGTCACACTACGACGTAACGAGCCAACGCAAGTCTGACGTGCTCATGTTTCGTCATTACGTTGACGTATGTTGGGTTACGTTATGATGACATCAGAATGATGTTAGACTGACATCGAGCTACCGGTTTACGTTCGCCATACGTTCTGTGCACGTTTGGTGAACGTCAATGACATTAGGCGGACGTTAGTCAAACGCTGCTCACTACTTTCCACTACGTTGACCCACATTAAAGCCGGTGGAAACGTCCACGCGGCATAATGGGAACGTCAGGAGAACGTACGCCCAATGTACGTTCAGCGTTTCGCCACCGTGTCATGACGTATGTAACGTCACGTAACGTAACGCAACGTAGTTCTGGCGATGGAATAACATACATAACGTTCCGTGAGCGTAATTATGTTGTCCTCTCTCGTTGAATGACGCTATCACTATGCTTTACCGACGTTACGCTCTCGTAATCTACGCTGCATCCACGTTCAACTTGTGCCCAAATTTTCATACTACGCCGAGAAGTTAGACGTTTTTCACGGTATCCCTACGCTGACGTCGTTACGTCATAGTGTGACAGGGCCTTAACACCCACAGCCATGTTGTCTTAATTAAAATTGCATAGTCCGATGAAAGCATCAATATTTTCAAAGCCAAACCACTTATTACCTAGGCTTGGTCATACACATCAAACCTAGATACTGGTGCGCTTATTAAGCATTTGTTGTTCTATCGAAGAGGATACTGTCGGTCGGGTGATTAAAGTGGGAAATATTGCGCCTAGAGCAGGATTCGAACCCACACCTCTTGTATTGGGGCTAGTGTGCCTACCAGACTCCTATGCCAGAGAATATATTATCTCAACCCACTTATTGTCTTGTCCATTTATTGTACTGTAGTCGGCCTTTATATATAATATATATATGAGTCAGCCTCACGAAAACGGGCCAATCGGTGGTCAAGTGAAGATGTCGGCATCGCAATTCTTAAAAGTGTAGTGCATTTCTTTGTTTCATATTAAATTATCCTAGAAACAAATCAAGTTGTTTTATTTTCTCGACCTTTACATTCAGGATAAATTTAAAGACTTTCCAACACCTCTGTCAATGCTAAATCATAATTATCCTGATCGACGCCGACATCCAATCATCGATGCCGACAACTTTAACAGATATCGGCGTCGCAATTCTTAAAGACTCGTACATTTCTTTGTTTTATATTATATTATCCTAAAAACAATTCAGGTTGTTGTACTTTCTCGACCTTTACATTCAGGATAAATTTAAAGACTTTCCAACACCTATGTCAATTCTAAATTATAATTATACCGATCGACGCCGATATCCAAGCTCGACGCCGACATTGACCACCAATTGGCCTCTTTTCGTGATCCTGACCCATATATATATTGTAGAGATTTGTATAGGCATAGGTTAACAGTTATTGAGTCGGATGCACCTAGGAGGCTCCACCAGTTAGGCTAGTCGAGTCAACGTGATGCAGACATGAGGTTTAGTTTACTCCCGGTATTCATACTCGTATAATTCTTATATAGCACATATATACACATATACTTCAGGGCTCATGATTTTGTTTTATGGATTATTTTGTTTATAAGGGGCAGTGGAAAGAATTTTACCATTAATGGATACACTGTTCCTGCAATTTCTATTGTTAACAGAATAGTATATGTTTGTGGAATAATGTAGAAATTGCGAATAACAAATGTCAAAATATCTATGTATATATATTTGTTATGAAAGTCATTTTGAACGACTTACGCGAGGTTTTGATGCACACAGATATCGGAGGCTTTTTTTGTTTGTTTGCCTTATTTTCATGTACAGTGGGGCCCCACGGATGCTCACATGACGAGTCAGAAGGGCTTAGGCGTCAGGCTGAACGTCACAGCCAATCAGCGTAGTGCTCATGTTCGTGACGCTAAGTCAATCAGTGCATGCATTACTCACTCGGTGGAATCACCGTGTGGCCTGTGAGATCAGGTGCGATGGCCTGACGGTTATAGTGTCCGCTTCCCATATCAGGGGTCATGGGATTTGATTCCTGACCGAGTCAATGCTAGGATTCAAACAGTAGTTGTCGCTACCCTGTCTGCCACTTGACATCCTTGGGATGGAGACGACAAGGGCTTGCTGGCTCAGTGTCGGTTAGGATTTTTTTTGTGGTAAATATTTTTATTCATCTGAATACATATTTTGTCAGCGCCGAGGCACTGGTCTTCCAGCAGTTGAAGCGATCACATTTGATTTGTACATAGTGAAAGTGGAATGTGTTGCATTGTGTGCAGCACAACCCATTATAGTGGTTTATATTGCATGCAATGCTGGTTGAAGATGTAGTTATTCAGTGGTGGTAGTGCGTCTTGAATGTTATTATGTCATTGAGTTATTATAGTTGTTTGTCAAAATGTGGAAGGATAATGTGGATAAACAGGTTGTATGGTGCAGATGGGACTGATATACAGTAAAACCTCTTTAAAGTGACCGACCTTGGTCCATTTAGGGAGTTGGTCGGTTTATGTAGGTAGAATAAGGTTACAATGGTATTGTTAGGACCCAAATAAAGGGATCGATATATCATATGGGAGTGGTCGATCTGTGGAGGTGATCGGTTAGACTTAGAGAGGTTTTACTGTATATTATATATCACTGGGTCTACAGTATATATTGCTGCCACGAGTGTGCGATCCTGATGTGGTATTAGATGGTTCTAGGACACAATCCCTCAAACAAATATTCCAGGTTATGCTGGTCCCTCAGGAAAAACTGAAGCCGTGACCCAGCATGACGGGTCACAGCTTTCACTTAGCCGGCAGAATGTGCGGGAGGTGGTGAACACACACATCATCATCATCATGCTGTCGGTCGCGATGCGACAAAGACTGCTTTCATTACTTGACTGCCGCTCTCCATTTAGCTCTCTGCTGTGAGAGTTGCGTCCATGAGTCGGTCTTAATGTCTCTCAGCTTCAGGTTTCTCTTGATGGTATCTTTGAACCGGAGACGGGGGCGCCCTCTCTTTCTGTAGCCAGAAGACAGTTGAGAATAGAGGATCTGCTTTGGTAGCCTGTCTGATGACATCCTCATGAGGTGTCCAGTCCACCGGAGATTCTTTTTGATCAGAAGATCTTCCATAGAGGGCAGCCCCATCCGTTCGAGTATTTCCTTATTCGTCACTTTGTCCTTCCAGGTTAGCCTCATGATTGAACGCAGATGTCGCATCATGAAGGCATGCAGCTTTTTCACCTGCTGTCTGTACACTGTCCAGGCCTCGGCTCCGTATAGTAGGGTGGATAGCACGATTGCGCGGTAGATCTTACCTTTGACCCGAATGGACACATGGTGGTTGTTCCAGAGTCTCTGGCGTAGTCGGCCGAAAGATGCGCTAGCCTTGGCCATCCTCCTCTGTATCTCAGCATCAATGCGTCCATCACTTGATATAGTGCTTCCGAGATAGGTGAATTCCGGAACAGAGTTCAGCTTGTTTCCGTCAACCATGATCTCCTCCTCTCGGGTTCTTGTAGAGTTGGGTTGGTACAGCACCTCCGTCTTCTTGATGTTAATTTTCAGGCCAAACTTCTTTGATGCATCGGAGAAAGCGTCCACTATTTTCTGGGTCTCTTCAGCAGAGTGGGCAACCAGTGCACTGTCATCTGCGAATAGTAGCTCTCTCACCAGTATCTGAGTAGTCTTGGTCTTCGCTCTGAAGTGTGCGACATTGAATAGGTCAGCGCTCTGTCTGGACTGTATATAGATGCCATCCCCCATGTCTCGGAAAGCCTCGTCGAGCATTGCTGATAGGAAGATGGAGAAGAGCGTGGGGGCCAGTACACAACCTTGCTTGACCCCATTGGTAACCCCGAACGATTCCGAGACTTCCCCTCCAGCACTAACGTTCGCCATCATTCCTGTATGTAGAGCCTCGATCATAGTTGTGAACTTCTCTGGGCATCCATACTTCCTCAGTAGCTGCCATAGCCGGTCCTCCCGACTGTATCAAATGCCTTAGTGAAATCGACAAATACCATGTACAGTGGTCGGTCCTGCTCAATGCACTTTTCTTGTAGCTGTCGGAGACAAAGTATCATATCCACAGTGCTCCGGTTACCTCTGAAGCCACACTGTGACTCCGGAACTACACCAGGTGTTATGTGAATAGATAGTCTGCTAGTAGGATCCTGGCGAAGATCTTCCCTGAACACACACAGACATACACAAAGTGGTATTTTATCTGGTGGAAAATATTTGGTTAGATAATTTCACTGCAATCGACATTTGAAGCAAATGCACGGCAAGCATCGTACCAAGTTTTGGTTATCCGGAGGCATATGGTTATAGGTGGAATGTCCTCCAAAGAAATATGTCAGAATGACCATATGTTTGACATCCAATAGCCGGTAATACGATAACAAAATCAATGCGCTCTAGAGGCATCGTTAAATAAAACAAACTTTACTTTACTTTATAGGTGGGAAGTGACTTTAAAGTATACAGTGGAGAGGGGTGGGAGGGGCATCAACCCCCAACTTCTGCAGTGTAAGCTGAAGCTGCGACTTGACATGTTGGGGCATTGGGTCACAACTTCACACACTCATTCTCCCTGGTCTGGTTTATGTCTATATGTTATCTCATGCTTATGATTACATACATACTTACATACATACATACATACATACATACATACATACATACATACATACGTACGTACGTACGTACGTACGTACGTACGTACATACATACATACATACATACCTACATACATACATACATACATACATACATACATACAGGCAATACAATGTACAAGGTAGGCTCATCAACCATACAGCGCATAGCTGATTGATTGATTGGTAGTTGCTTTACGCCGTGTCGGCATCATAGGCCATATTCACGGTGAGAAATGTTTGTTTTTTGTTCAAACCATTGCTTTTACATGTAAAAGCAGACAATCAATTATGTGCCAATAGACACTCATTAAATTAGAAAGCTCACAATCATATATTTGTGGTCAAGGGAAACAAATTCCCATAGAAAAAGAAAAGTTTTATTAATAATTGATAGAATCTATTTAGTAAACTATATGAGGTGGTACAGTCCAGCTGCCCTCAAAAAGGCTAAAATGTTTTCCTGTTTTACCTTAGTAAAAAGGTCATGCATACTGTCTGCAGTGTAGAACTGTTGGCGCAGGGCCAAAAAAATCAACGCAACTTAGTAAAATGTGTTTGAGTGTCAGCGGGGACTGACACCCAATACATTCAGGGGGAGGTTCCCCCTTGAGCAGAAAAGCATGTGTAAGCCACAAGTGGCCAATACGGCAGCGGCTAAGGACCACTTGGTCCCGCCGACCTCCCGCATGAGTCTGTGGTGGCTTTCCCACAGATGGACAGTGCATAGCTTGTACAGTATCTAGGTTGCGGAAACCAGTGTCGTGGGGTTGATGACAGCGGGAAATATTGCACCTAGAGCAGGATTCAAACCCACACCTTTCTGAAGCTAGCGTGCTAACCATTACATGATCTAGGTTCCATAATGAAATCACCCTATCCACGCCTACCTGTCTATGCGGTTCCTAGCCTGAGAGGTGAGTGCAGACTATTATATTTGTCCCCCATGAATTGTAAGTCTTTTAAATGGTCATTTAATGCTTACAATTACATACATACAGGCAATGCACTTACCTATATACACACACAGTGTAGGTTCAATAACCATACAGCCTGTAGCTTGTACAGGATCCTGGTCATGGCTACCAGTGTCATGTGGGGTGATGAAAATGGGAAATATTGCACCCAGAGAGGGAGTCGAACCCATATCTCTTGTATTCCGGGCCAGTGTGCTAACCATTACACCACCTAGGTTCCCTAATGCAATCACCATATCCACGCCTAAATGTCTATGCCACTCCTTGCCTGAGAGGTCAGTGCAGACTACTACAATAACAACGGTACTGAATATTACTCCAACCGACTTCCTGGAACTCCGAAAGGATGGTCTGGAAAGTTTTCACTTCTCAACACACATCCCTTTGATTGCACTCTGAATTTAAAGTTGCATAGTCCGATGAAAACATCAAATTTTCAAAACGAAAACAATTATCTAGTTTTGATTCTACATATCTAACTTAGCCACTGGTGCACTTATTAAACATTTATCACAATATAGAAGGAAATAGAGACAATTTAATATAACCTATTACTGCAGAAGCCTATAGACCTATTTCATGTGACGTCAGCACGGGTATTTAGGCCAGCATGCGCGCTGCTTGGCTGCAGGACGACACAGACACACTGCAAACTCAATGTCTATGAGCAATCTTCATAGAGAAAAGGTGACATATCTCTAAAACCACACCACTTAGAAACAAACTGTTTAGAACACATATAGAAAACATATTCAACGAATAGATTATATTAAATTTATAAGGTTAGGATTCTGCAATTCTATTAATTTAAAATAAAATAAACTTTTTGCACTGTGTGTACCGGCGAACTCAATGCATTGTCAATGGTCGTGTGCAATCTTCATACAGAAAAAGTGAAATATCTCTAAAACCACACCACCTAGAGACAAACCGCTTGGTACACATATAGAAAACATATTCAACGAATAGATTATATTAAATTTATATGGTTAGGCTTCTGCATTTCTATTAATTTTGAATAAAATAAACATTTTGCACTGCGCGTACCGGCAAACTCAATGCATTGTCAATGGCAGTGAGCAATCTTCATACAGAAAATGTCAAATATCTCTAAAACCACACCACCTAGAGACAAACCGCTTGGTACACATATAGAAAACATATTCAACGAATAGATTATATTAAATTTATAAGGTTAGGGTTCTGCATTTCTATTAATTTTGAATAAAATAAACGTTTTGCACTGCGCGTACTGGCAAACTCAATGCATTGTCAATGGCAGTGAGCAATCTTCATACAGAAAATGTAAAATATCTCTAAAACCACACCACCTAGAGACAAACCACTTGGTACACATATAGAAAACATATTCAACAAATAGATTATATTAAATTTATAAGGTTAGGGTTCTGCATTTCTATTAATTTTGAATAAAATTAACGTTTTTCACTGCGCATACCGGCAAACTCAATGGCAGTGTGCCTTCATTCTGCAGCCAAACTGCGCGTGCATAAACAATGTTAGTAAACATTGAAATAGGTCTATGGTGTCAGAGATTTGGCGTGCTTGTCAAAATTAATTTTGCATGGTTGCCCTTCAAATATCTCAACAGTTAGCCATTTAAAATAAAAGTTACTTCAAAATAGAGTAAGGTAGATTATAAGATCAACCTAATATATTTATCTCAGAAAATGATAGAAACTCAAACCTATCAGACTATGCAACTTTAATCATAACACTGCGGTTATTTTAAAAGTTAGCATATCAAGCAATGCCATTTAGTTGGCACGCTTTTCAAGGAGCGGCTATGAATGGTTTCCATGGAAACTAGCATGGAAATGGAAGCCGCAATCACATTTATGTGTACATGTAATTACAGATGGTCTGATCAGAAGTGTGCTGTTTACCAGACTTTAAGCCTGCCATACACACGGCGACAATTTTCTCACTATGGTTTTGTTTGTTTGTTGTTTTACGTCCTAGCAACATCTAAGGTCATATCAGGACGGGTACCGACTTGTGACAGTGCGCACTCATGGCGACTTTATAGTGCTGTCCCACTGGGAAACCAGGCCGCCGGCACCATGACCTGGTATCCCACTCAGTCACATTATCCTGACACTGAGCACACCAGTCCTTGCCCTATCCTAATAATGCCGAGTGCCTGGCTAGGAAGCGACAAGTATCAATTTTAAAGTCATTGGTTTGACTCGACCGGGACTCGAACCCACGACCCCACGATCTACCAGCACGAGAGACAGACGCTCTAACTCATTCGGCCATCCCGTCTGGTCCTCACTATGGTTCTCTGGTTCCTGCTTTGCTTTCCCACCCACCTTCCCTCCCCATCCCTCCCTCTGAAAGGGATAGAATGAATGGGGCAGGGATGATAGAGAACCAGAGAGAAAGGGATTGGAGAGAGAATACAAGAGGGAGAGGGGAGAGAGTACAAGAGAGCGCGGGGAGAGAACGAGATACAGAGCAAAGAGAGAATGAGAGAGAAAAGAAAAACACTGGGAAAGTGGGAGAGAGAACTAGAGAAAGGGATAGACGACAGAGAACAAGAGGGAGAGAGGGGAGAGAGAGAACAAGAGGGAGAGGTGAGAGAGTACATGAGGGACAGGGGAGAGAGAACAAAATGGAGAGGGGAGAGAGTACATGAGGGGTGGGGAGAGAGAACAAGATACAGAGGAAAGAGAGAATGAGAAAGAAAAGCGAGCGACAGAGAATGTAGGTGTTTTGTGTGAATGCATGTCTTCTTAAAGTTGCATGGTCCGATGGCACTTGAATTTTTGTCTTATTTTTTAGATAAATATATCAAATTGATCGTTACAAGCTACTAATCATTAGTCCGGAGTGATTTTGATTAAAGATGATTAGTTTTGAAGTAATATGAGCTGAAAGAACCAAAAATAATTTCGACAAGCTTGCCAAAAGTCCTGTGGCTATGACCCAGATGGTCATCTCGCACTGACCACGTGATGTGAGATGACCTGGAACCTTACAGGACTGTAGGTAGGTATTTCTGTTTGGGTGGGCACATTCTGGGAAAGGATTAGTGCCATAGGCCCATGTCACTATGGTTTTTAACAAAATATAATGTGTGTCTGTTGTCTGCTTGTGTCTGTCTATGTATGTCTGTATGTATCTGTGTGTATCTGTCTGTGTGTATATCTGTGTGTGTGTCTATCTGTGTGTTTCTGTGTATGTGTGGGTATGTATGTGTGTATGTGTCTGTCTGTCTCTGTGTATGTGTGCATGTGTGTGTATGTATGTCTGTGTGTATGTGTGTATGTATGTGTGTATGTATGTGTGTGTATGCCTCTGTCTTTGTGTGTCTGTCTATGTGTCTCTGTCTGTGTGTGTGTCTCTCTCTGCAAACTCAGGTCGGGTGTATGTGTGTCTGTATGTCGGGTGTGTGCATGTCTGTGTGTTTCTGTGTCTGGTGTGCTGTCTATGCATGTCTGTCGGTGTCTATCTATGTGTGTCTGTCTGTGTGTGTCTGTGTGTATATGTATGTATGGTAATGTCTGTGTATGTCTGTCTGTGTGTATGTATGTGTGTGTCTGCCTCTGTCTGTGTGCATCTGTATATGTGTCTCTGTCTGTGTGTGTGTCTCTCTCTCTCCAAAGTCAGGTCGGGTGTATGTGTGTCTGTGTATGTCGGGTGTGTGCATGTCTGTGTGTTTCTGTGTCTGGTGTGCTGTCTATGCATGTCTGTCGGTGTATATCTATGTGTGTCTGTCTGTGTGTGTCTGTGTGTATATGTATGTATGGTAATGTCTGTGTATGTCTGTCTGTGTGTATGTATGTGTGTGTCTGCCTCTGTCTGTGTGCATCTGTATATGTGTCTCTGTCTGTGTGTGTGTCTCTCTCTCTGCAAAGTCAGGTCGGGTGTATGTGTGTCTGTGTATGTCGGGTGTGTGCATGTATGTGTGTTTCTGTGTCTGTGTGTGCTGTCTGTGCATGTCTGTCTGTGTGTGTCTATCTATGTGTGTCTGTCTGTGTCTGTGTGTATATATATATGTGTGTATGTCTGTCTGTATGTCTGTGTGTGTATGGGTGTCTGTCTGTGTATGTCTGCATGTGTGTGTATGTATATGTGTGCATGTATGTGTGTGTCTGCCTCTGTCTGTGTGTGGCTGTCTATGTGTCTCTGTCTGTGTGTGTGTGTCTCTCTCTCTGCAAAGTCAGGTCGGGTGTATGTGTGTCTGTGTATGTCGGGTGTGTGCATGACTGTGTGTTTCTGTGTCTGGTGTGCTGTCTGTGCATGTTTGTCTGTGTGTGCCTATCTATGTGTGTCTGTCTGTGTGTCTGTGTGTATATGTATGTGTGGTAATGTCTGTGTGTGTGTGTGTGTATGTATGTGTGTGTCTGTATGTGTGTCTGTGTGTATATGTATGTGTGCATATGTCTGTGTGTATGTGTGTGTCTGTCTGTGTGTGTCTGTCTGTGTGTGTGGCTCTCTCTCTGCAAAGTCAGGTTGGGTGTATGTGTGTCTGTGTATGTTGGGTGTGTGAATGTCTGTGTGTTTCTGTGTATGTGTGTGCTGTCTGTGCATGTCTGTCTGTGTGTGCCTATCTATGGGTGTATGTCTGTGTGTGTATGTCTGTGCGTGTATGTCTGTGTGTATGTCTGTCTCTGTAAAGTCAGGTCAGGAAACACACACACACAGACACATCCACCTCATATCCCCTTCCCCTCTATGGCCCTGCACAGTAGGCCTACTTGGTTGGGGGGAGGCTAATGAGGTCACGAGATTGGCCTAATTGGTTAATGGCCTCCCTGCATAATGGCTGTTTCAAACTGAGTGTTCAAAGGGGTGAGGTTATAAAGTCACTGGTTATGCTGTATATACTGTCCCAAATCATTAGCTAATGCACCAGTATCTAAGTTGGATATATAGGATCAAATGTAAGTAGTTGTCTTAGTTTTGACAAAATTATATTTCATCGGACCATGCAACTTTAACGCTCATCTAATTATTGATGAGTCATCAGTTATTTGTCCTACAGTCAATTGTTTATGCCTACAGCCTAGTTTAAGAAAATATTTAGTGACAAACTGCTCAACTTCGACCATAAACTATTTTGTTGTGGTACGGTTTGGATTCATGGGCGTCCTAAGGACACTCAACAGCGACACCTGTAACAAACAGTTCTTGTATGATGTCAGTAAAGCTTGTTTTATTTAACGACACCTCTAGAGCACATTGGTTTTTATCATCGGCTACTGGATATCAAACATATGGTCATTCTGACATATTTCATTTGGAGGAAGCCTACTGCTGGCACATAGGCTACTCTTTCCAATAAGCAGCAAGGGGTCTTTTATATGCACTTTCTCCTAGACAGGACAGCACATACCACAGCCTTTGATGAACCAGTTGTGGATCACTGGTTGGAATGGAAAATAGCCCAAACTGCAAATGGGTCCACTGAGAAGGATCGATAGGTTGACTGACACCTTCACAGGTGGACACTCTACCGTCTAAGCTACGTCCCGCTCCCCCTGTATAATGTCAGATGCTGACAGTAACATCTTTCTGTGAAACTCATTTGGGCTCTTACGAGTTGGGATGTATATTTCAAGGGACCTGTCTCATGTTGTCGGCTAATTTCCCGTCTGATTGAGATAGGTTGCAGCGTTCTTCCTCAAATCTGATATCCATGAAAAGATGTGATTTGATGATCAATATGCACTGTCACAAATCGGAAGCCATTCTGACATGACATCAGATAAGAGACCGTTAGGATGTGCAATCCAATGCGCCCTTCATTGTTATAGGATTTGTACTGGTCATACCCAAAAAAAAACACTAAAAAGTACCAACTTTTGAAAATGCAAAAATTAAACACCGAAAAGTCCTACAATTATACAAAAAGTATTATAAGTCATTTGAAATTATGGATGTCAATCAATATATTGGGGGGGAAATGTTTTCAAAATGTTTGACTTGTTTCTAAAAATCGATCTTTATTTTGTAAAAGATTTATATCCCGACATTTCAAATGTTCTTTGAAAGGTGAGCAACATATATTTATATTATTTTTACATATCATTAATACATTTACTTGTATTCTATATTCAGGCATTGTCATAGATACTTGTTTAGATTAGCTTTAGTGTAATATTTAAAGGAATATGTTCTTACGTTGGAGCAGACGACACATCGTTCCGAATGTTGCTTGTGTCACGTCACAAGAACAAAGAAATAGTCCCGACTAAGTGATATCTCTACGCCGTTTCATGCAAGTGACCCTTAAATGTCACTAGTACGTGTGTAAGAAATTGATTATGTGAAATACTTGTTTTTTAACTGGAGAAAATAGTACAAATGCTTATGTATGTATGTATGTATGTATGTATGTATGTATGTATGTATGTATGTATGTATGTATGTATGTATGTATGTTTGAATATAGATCTAGGTTTGATCTTGGACTTATATAACTGGTTCCCTTCTAGTGCTCGCTAGACACTTTCTGGGTGAGGCTGGAATACGATATCGACGCTGGGACCCGGCAGGCGAATAATCAGGCGCCTAGCCAGGCTGGGGTGGGGTGGAGGCACACTGCATCAATCCAGAGAACTGATGCAGTGTACATGAGCCAGGTGCAGGGAGCATAAACCGTCGTAGCACACGTGGGGCGTAATCGATTAATCAACTCGGGTCACCCGAGCCACCTTTTGGCGCATGCGCACATCCTACAGACTCGGGTCGAATAATCGAATAGGCTTCTCCACGCTCGGGGCGGAAAAAAATGATGGCTTAATCCCAAACTTTTTTTTTTTTTTTTAAATATCCGATAAAACTACAGCAAAATAGGATTTAGAGTATTTTATGATGGCCTAGTTTAGCAATATTTCAATTTCATTAATCTAGGTTATTCTTTAAAAAAACAACATGTATGACTGGTACTGGTAGCTGAATGCCTGGTGAGCGTCAGTTGTGTGAATCGGTAGAACGCAGGATTCCAGTATGGAAGGTCAGGTTTCAAAACCCCCGGCCGAATCAAATCAATGACTTACAAAATTGATACTTGTCGCTACCTAACTTTGTGCTTGTGGCACTAGTAGGATAGGGCAAGCACTGGTTAGCTCAGTATCAGGATAATGTGACTGAGTGCGATATCACATCATGGTGCCGGTGGCCTGGTCTCCCAGTGGGGCAACACTATTAAGTCGCCATGAGTGCGCACTGTCAGAAGTCAGTGCCCATCCTGATTTGACCTTACATGTTGCTAGGACATAAAACTCCAACAAACAAACACAAAATAAATTATGTGTGTTGCATGCTCGGCGATTTGTTAGGGAAACTGCCCACTAAAGTCGGTAATATGACTGCTCTAAAGTCGTCTGCCTTGAATGTGCTCCTCCAGGACATTTGAATCTGCAAGTCAACTATTAGTGCAGGCGATAAATACATTGCTCACACCACTGGTGCTCGAACTTTGTTTACCTCTTGGTGAAGAGCAGTAGAAGCAGAGGTGGCAGTAGAATTAAAGGCTGTCTAATCACAGTCCGGTGAAAACCTACTTTTTCTAAACCAAGCCCGGCTAACAAAAAACGTCACACTGACGTCAGTATAACGTTATTGAATGTTACAATAACATTATTAAAAAACGTCATATAAACGTTATTTTGTATGCCGTAAATAATGTTATATAATGTTATTTTATAAAGTTATAGATTTTTATAGATGTTTTTTAACGTCACTATGATGTTTTCGTTTAATGGTTAGTGCAACATTTTCTAACATCAATAGGACATTTTTTTTATAATATTCGAGAATTCTTTTAACCACCTTTGAGTGATTTGATGAAGATTTTGTAGAGAAATCTGTGCTCTATGTCATGAATACAAGACCTAAAATGTAGCTAGAGAAGCCTCCTTTTGAGGAACTGAAAGATAACGTCTACCGCAAAGCATGACACTGGAGGAGTAAACTCCAATTTATAAAAAAAAATCAGTTTAATATCATAGAGATGCATGCACCTCATATCAGATATTAAGATGATAAGACACTAATCTTGGCTAAACATTTATGCTAAAAGGTGATGCCTGCTGTACAAAACCCAGCACTCCTCACTAAAACAATTTTGCAAATAAAATGGTGTTTCATGAGCACTGTAGCTTTTCATGAGCACTGTAGCTTCTGACTCTCTACCGACCTGTTCCGAAAGCAACCGTATTACACCTCACCTATGTTTGTTAGTTAGGCACATTTTAACATCCTTCTTAACCATATCTTTATACTGCTTGACGGATGGGGCAGATTCTAGACCTGAACAGAGGCTCTGTAGTTGCCTGTCTGTTGGCATGTCATAATTTGGTACCCATATGCGACATATGTGAGTATTGGGTCATGGTTTTGGTGGCCTTGTCTCCCTGTGGGGCAGCACTATAAAGTCGCCATGAGTGTGAACTGTCACAAGTTGGTACCGGTCCTAATATGACGATAGATGTTGCTAGAACAAAGAAAATCCAATAAGCCAACTTGCTAGCCACTACGCCCACACACTCACCAATGTCACCCCTCTCCCGAACACACCTTCCAACCGCCATCCTCCACACACCCCTCAACTACCCCCTCTCCCCCACCAACAATGGCACCAGTCACCAGCACCTACCGCCATCCTACCCGCCACAAACCACCTCAAACAGCGCCTCCTCAGGCCGTGGTGAGCGGGCGCCCGGGTGGGGGCGCTGCGTGAGACTACTTCCGGCGGAGGCGGCCTGTGGGGGGACCGGCAGCGGTGATGAGGCCGACGTCTCGGCGGCGCTGCTTCGGGCATGATTTGTATTCATACGCCGCTCTCGCCGCGACCCCTTCCGGCGCACGATGTATTACGGCGCCGCAAGTGGACTAGCCTAGATGGGCGCGTGCAGGCGCAGTAGGCAGCGGCTTGGATCAGCGTCTCGTGACGTTGGTGACTGCTGGGCGCGTGGGCGAAGGTGGGAGGAGAGAGGGGGTGGGGGAAGGAGGAGGGTGAGGGAGGGGAAAGAAGGGAGGATAGAGAGATGGGGCGAAGGAGGGCGGGGGTGGTAGCAGAAGGGAGGAAGGATGGAGGGGGGAAGGAGGTAGGGGGAATGGAGGGGGGAAGGATGGAGGAGGGAGGGGGGGGGGTGGAAGAGCGGGGGGTAGGAGGAGTGAACAGGGTACAACTACAAGTGTCGGTCGGGGCGGAGTGGAGACGAGCATGGGATCGGGGTGGGTCATGTGGTGGGAGAGGGGTAGGTAGGCAGACAGGATGGCTGAAATCATATCCAAAGCAGAACCGGGCAGGCCACGGTCATGCATCCGATTCACCCTCAAATACAAAATGGCTAACCATACAACGCAACCATCCCACCGAGTCGCAGTCCTGAAGGGTCCAGGAGTGTTCTGGCACACTGGTGTACTATCTAAGGAGAGGGCATGGGTGAAAGGATGCTGTAACAAACCACAATGGGATGGGATCCTCTCCCACAGGCCTGTATGTCATCTGGGTAGATGTACATAGTAGGCTAAGTTATCATATGCAGGTTAGGAAAAAAACTTTGAAAATTCATAAAAACTAAAATAGAAACTACTAACACCCAAAGCCGTAAAAGATTGGCCCGAGAAAGATCAGGTAAACACTCCTGAGTGTGGGACCAGACCAATCCAGTATCACAGCTGTCCAGCGTTGAAAACAAGCACCCTCACGGGAGTTTATACTTTATGCGCAGAATAACAAACTTATCACACACAAAAATATAATAAAATTGCCCAAGAATCAAGAAAGGTGCTTCATCTTGTTGTTGTTGTCATTGTTGTTTCATTTTAGTTTTTGATGTCACCCTTGAATAAATGCCTAAAGCTATGATTCCATATACACGATATGCGACATTTGATGCCCGTGCGATTTTGGGGTTTTATTTGCTCCAAATTTGTGAAGGAAAGTCAAAGTTCCTGTTTGTTCAATGGCAAATGCAGCAGCATTCGCATTCGCACCAATCGGTACATGTAGCGATCCACTTGCCACATTCGCGTTCGATTTTGCATTCGGACAAATGGAAGCACTACTGTGTGTTTAAATGATTTTCCTTTTTTTCCCACATTCGCATACCGCATACCGCATATATGGAATCTTAGCTTTAAGCTGAGATTCCTTCTACGCGGTATGCGGCATGCAGTATGCGGTATGCGAATGGGAAGATTCCTTCTACACGGTATGCGGCATGCCGCAGACGGCACATGACTGGCTATATTTAAAAAATAAAAATAAACAAGTATACTCCATACTGCACTGTATATGGCCTAATATGGCATGTATATCCATGTAACTCTTGGTACTGCACATGGAGGTTCCTACCTTTATAATTACCAAATTATAGATAAGTATTCATATTTTTGTGGCTCTGGTAGCATTTTTACCAACCCGAACCCCCACCACCACCACTACTGCACTTGGTGTAGATACAGGGCTAAAGACTATCAGTCGCCTCCTCCAGCCTTATATCAATGGACAAATGCGACTGATGCTTTTCTATTCGCACCACCTTGTCCCGGCTGTCCGTAATTATCAGTCGCCTCCTCCAGCCTTATATCAATGGACAAATGCGACTGATGCTTTTCTATTCGCACCCCCGTGTCGCATGCCGCATGCCGGACCGATCGCTACAGGGACCGATCGAGTTGTCGCATTCGCATTCGCATTCGCATTCGCATACCGCGTGTAAGGGTTGCAGCCCATTGACTTCAAGGCGTTTCGATTTTTTGCCGCATTCGCATTCGCATACGCATAACGCATACCGCGTGTAAGGAATCCTAGCTTAAGGAGACATGCACAAAGTACTTCACAGCGTGGTGTCTGGTTACTAAGCGGTACGTGGTGGCACGGAGGGGTGCGGGTGTTGCGGTGGTGGTGGTGGTGGGGGGGGGGGGGGGTTGTTATGCACCTCCTTTAAACAAAGCAAACAACCTATTTACCACGCCACCTGCCTATCAACCCCATCCCCTCTCTCACCACTACCACCACCACTAACACCAACACCACCAACACCAACACCACCGCGGCCACCACCACCAACACCACTCTACCACCACTAACACCAACACCACCAAAACCAACACCAACACCAACATCACCGCGGCCACCACCACCAACACCACTACCACCACTACCACCACCACCACTACCACCACCACCACCACCCACACCACCACCACCACCACCACCACCACTACTACCACAACCACTACACCACTACCACCACCACCACTACCACCACTACCACTGCCACAACCACCGACACCACCACCACCATGACCACCACTGACGTCACCACTACCGCCAACACTAGCACTACCACTACCACCAACACCAACACTACCACGACCACCACCAACACCAACATCCCCGCGGCCAGCATCACCACCACCACCATCACCAACACCACAACCACCAACACCAACACCAACACCACCACTACCACCACTACCACCACCACCACCACTACTACCACCACCACTACCACTACCACTACCACCACCACCACTACTACCACCACCACTACCACTACCACTACCACTACCACCATGCACCACCGCCGCCGCCACCTTAGACCCTCCCTCATTTTTAGGACTAACTTAAGTTCAGTCCCAACCAACACCATCTTCTGACACTAATACTCTGCATGCTCTCCCTCCCCTCCCCCTGCATGCTTCCTCCTCCCCCTGCTAGCACCCTCCTCACCCTTCCTTTATATTCACTCCTGTGAAAGTTATATGCGACAACAAATGATTAATAAATTCACCAGTATCGAATTTGGATATATATATAATCTAGCTATAAGCTAGAAATGTGATGTTTTTACCTGATTATGCAGCTAGCTTTTAAGGGTTGCGTAATAAAGTGTGAGATGGGATTTGTTAAGCGTGTAGGGGGGTAGAGTAGGGGGGGGGGTGAGTTAAACCCCAGGAGAGATCCTGCTGGAGAGCGGACGGCGGAGCTGATAGATGTGTTAGGCTCGGGTAAGATTGTGCAGGCAGTGTTGCGGCTGATTGGCGGGGCGGGGCGGGGGCGGCGAGAGGGGCGGGGCGGGGCGGGGCGGGGCGGGGCGGGGCGGGGAAAGGCGGGCAGCCTGGGAAGTGATCTGCCAGAAACAAGCCGAGCAGACGACACTCCTCAATACTGACCCATATAGCCGTTATGCAGACCCGCCGACAACCATTTGATGTTTTGTTTTATTTTTTATATTCTGCGTCATTTAGTCCCGAGTGAGAGGGTGGGTGATTCGGGGTTTTGGGTCCTAACAACATTTTTGAGGATGTGGGTACAGGCTTTTGACAGTGTGCACTCATAGGGGCTTGCACATCATACACAGTGAGTTGCCACCCACAACATTAGTTCTTGCCACGGCCACCAGAGGGCAGGAGGTGGTGGAGACCTCTTTCACAATGCACGTTGTACAGTGAGTTGCAACCCACATTAATTCTTTCCACTGCCATCAGAAGGCAGGTTGGTGGTGGAAATCGTCTATATATATATATAAGACCTCTTTCACAGTGTCATGTATTTACCCTCCTATAAATGTTCAAACTATTCCATATGTAAGAAGTCTTGAAATGGATAATATTGTCATGTACTAGCTTTTGATGGGCAATATCAAACTACATATATATATACATATATTGTAAATAACTGTATTGTGTCACAACACTGGCAACAGACTTTATTCAATAAATAAACAATATTTACAACAAACAAAAACAACAAACAAAAAAACACCTGCCGTCGTCAATGTCTTCTGTTTTGTTTGTTTGTTGTTGTTTTACGTCCTAGCAACATATAAGGTCATATCAGGACGTGTAATGTCTTCTGAGTTAGTGCTGTAGCCCTGAGATATATGCAGTGTTGCCAGCACTATGACATGATATCCCACTCAGTCATATTCAGCCGTCACTGAGCCAACCAACCAACCAACCAACCAGTCCTTGCCCTATATTAGTATTTCCGAGCACCAGCGCAGTAGTAAACAAGTATCCACTATGTAACTTACAGTGTAATGCCAGGTACACACCTACCGTTTGTGCGCACCCACCTACCGTATACGATCTAAAACTGCCCGTTTCGCACACAAAAATCACTAGGTGTGCGCTCCCCGCGCACACCTAGCGATTGCGATTCCCGACTAAAAACTCAGTTTTAGGGCTAAGACGGGCCGAATACGATTGCGATTCGCGATTCGAAAAATGAATCGGCCCATTTTCAGTTTTAAGCGGGTCGGGTCGAGTCGCGAGTTTTAGTGCGCGAATCGTAAACGGTAGGTGTGTACTTGGCATTAGTCTTTGGTTTGACTCGGCCTAGAATTGAACTCACGACCTCCCTCCATGGGAACTGGACGCCCTAACGACATGGCCATCTCGTCCAGTTCAGCCCGGGTGAGGTAGCGACAAGACAGTGTCAATTTTTGTTGATGAAAAAAAGAAATCTTTGGTTTGTGACGACTGAGCATCAAACCACCAAAGCATAGGAGAATATTAGAGCTCAGTTCTGAACCGGAAGACCCCTTTACGGTGCGTGGTGGATTCTGGGAGACGCAGTGCTTGGTGAGATCAGTGAATAAGAACCAGCACTACTAAGCATCACGCTACAGTTAATATTTACCCTCTTGTGTTTTTATGTGTTTTAACTTTTTTTTTTTTTTACTGTAATGTTTTCTTTTTAGTTTGTGCATGTTAAAGGTGTGGTGCCAAACAGTAAAGGAACGACAAATTCCGACCTAAAAACATACAAAAAATATCTGTGCAAAATAAGGTAGGAACCCCCAACTAAGCTGCACCGCAAAGGGCAGGTGATACATGTCACGGCCCACCAGCGAGACGCCCAATGGAAGGTAACCATACCAAAAGCACCCAGATAACACACCTCACAGCTGCGTACAAGCCTATGATATGTAAATAGGAGTAGGCTAGTCTAGAAATAAGAGTAGAAAAAATAAAGCACATATATGCCAAGAAAATCAAAAAAAATTAACATAGACTACTATAGTACTAACCAGACCAACCAACTATCTATCTGCTACTGAAATACAGGCAATCAAATACCTTATCAGCAGCTACTGTGTGATAAGACAACACCAACACTACAGCTGGCCAGCATTGAAAACAAGCCTGAATACCCAGGCTTATATGCTATGGACAGTATAAATACAGCCTAAATTAAAAAAAAAAAATGACGTGTTCTGTACTAACATAGAAGAAGAAAAAACGACAGAAAGAAATCATTAGAATTTGCATATAAATTAGAAATCTCCTTATGTTTTAATATGCCAGACATATTTTTTGCCTTAGCCAAACCTGCCTTGAATACTCTGCCAAACGAAGCAAGTCTGAACGTGCTTGAGAAGTTTATGATGTGAGATGTTAAAGAAATAGACCTTAAATTTTTAAAAGCAAAACATGTATCTAGATTTTAACCTACAAATCCAACTTAGATTCTGGTGCAGTTATTAAGTATTTGATGCTGCATAGAAGATCGTGGGATTCGAACCCATGGGTTCGAACCCTAGTTGAGTCAAACTAATGACTTAAAAATTAATACTTGTCGCGTCCTAGCCAGGCGATCGATATTATTAGGATAGGACAAGGACTGGTTGGCTTCGTGTCAGGATAATGTGACTCAGTGGAATATTAGGTCATCGTGCTGTCATCCTGGTCTCCCAGTGGGGCAGCACTATAAAGTCGCCATTCGCGCGCATTGTCACAACTCGGTACCCGTGCCGATATGACCTTAGATGGTGCCAGGATGTAAAACTCCAACAACCAACCAGTGAACCAACCAAATTCTCATGGGTGGGCGGTGTGATTTCAAATGGGCCTCACACTTACTCGTGGGGCCCATTTGAAATTAATATACCTATTAATTAATGTATTATTAAACAAAATAAACAATTTAACAATATTGGTATTTAGTACCTGTAGCCTGTAACCAAGATTGTATCATCTTTTATTCTGGAGATATATCCATAATTAAAAATAATAAAACAGGTTGACGCAATAAATAAATAAATGCCTCAGTAGAGAGAAAACACTGTAAGAACAATGATGAGCAGACAGTCCATTGCAAAGCTAATGGGATTTTGATGGTGCTAGAGGTTACACATGACGCGCAAGTGTGCGAATTAAGTTATAATAATAATAATAATAATAATAATAATAATAATAATAATAATAATAAAATATTTATTTACAGTGAAACCTTGTTAAAAAATCTCGTCACGGAAAAAACCCCACAGGGTCACGCTAAATCAGGGTTCAGTTTACTGAATTACCTTTGAATAACAAGATTCCGTGTCCAATAACCTATTATGTTTTATCCGAATTGGGGTGAGTAAAATCGGGGTTTCACTGCAGGGCCTTTTTTGTTTGTTTAACTAAAGTAAAACAATAAAACATTTTAGCCTTTTTGAGGACAGTTGGCCTGTACCACATCATATAGTTATTAAACCCATTTGATCAATTAATGACAATAAAACATTTAACGTTTATCTAAGAATTTTATTTCTCTTGGCCACACATTATATAATTGTGAGCTTTTTTAATTCATAAGTGTCTATTGACACATATTTGATGATATTCTTTTGTGTAGAGGTGATGATTGAATAAAAATCTAAAACAATTCTCGTCATGAACATGACCTATGTTGTCGATTCGGCATAAAGAAACCACCAATCAATCAATCAAACCAGGACTTGAATTAAAATCTAATGTTGGTAGGAATCTCATAGAATGAACAGGCAGTGCCGCTGTGTGTCTTTGTTGGATTCTGTAGTGTGTTTGGGTCACGTGATCTACTTGTTCATCAGCTTACTCATTGCTCAGCGAGGCACCTCATTAAGCGCAGGCTGGCCTGATTAAAGCAGGACGCTGATATTTCCCAAATCTGTTAAACCTGTAGGCGCTGTCAATCAATCAATCAATAGGATACAGCTATAATAGGCCTGGGATCTGTTAGCCACTCTTGATTAATAGAAATCGAGACAGTTCTTCAGATGTGGTGGAGTATACCAACTGTCACTAGCTCCAAGATGTACGTGATGCTTGACCAGTATGCATCCAGTCGGGACTTGAAACCGTTCACTGTCTCTGCTGGTACGACACTCTCCGGCAAGAGTTTTCACACATCAACCACTCTAAAGCCAAAAAGGTTGTGTTGTAGGTCCAGTCTAAAAGGCTTCTCCTCGAATTTGTCCACTTAACTGTTGAATATCTGGCGATTCTCTTTCATGAAACAGAGATCAAAATCGCCTCTGGTAAAAAAAGATTAACACTTTAAAAAAAAATCTATTTAATAAAAGAAAAAAAATATTGGAAATCTGACATACAGTCAATTTCCGCGCGATTCTCTGTAAGTGCTAAGCCTTTAATGGGCTGCTTCTGTGTGTGTGTGTATTTCTTTTTCTCTAGCAGAAGTCGGTGAAATCACAGATCTTTCAACCGTGACATTAAAAGCGTCAGTATTCTGTTGGGTATCGGTTGATTAAAAAAGTTTAAAAAGTTGCAAAGTATTGCAAGAAGGGAGTAGAAATAATATAGAAATATTTCTCATAGTTAATATAAAAAGTCAAAAAAAATTCTTTCTAGAATTGAATCAGATGGGATGACTGAATGGGTTGAGGACCTGTGTTGCAAGTTTTGGGATTCGCGTTTCAATTCCGATCCTGACCGCTGACTTAAAATAATATCGACACTTGTCGGTGGAATGCCAAGCGATCGGCATTACTAGGGTAGGGCAAGGAACAGTGGAATTGCGGAAGACCAATTGTCCATGAATCAAATTCCCCGCCCTTGCTTAATCAATGAAAGTTATAACCACATTATATTTTACACCCGCCCCCGCAAATTTTTTTTGGTAACCGCATGAGAACGCGCTTTGGTTTCCCCGGACGCGCTTTGGTTTCCCCGGACCCATTTTTAAATCAATGCACTGTCACAGGGTGACTCGATCTGTGCCACAGCAAGCTTTCCCCTCCCACACAGCGGCGTCCTTCACCAACCAAGTCACGTGACGTCTATCCCACGAGTATGCGTCGAACAGGAAGTGGTTGTCAGCGTCGGTTGTCCTGCTCAGTGTCGGTGCCACTTTTTAACCAGTTTGTGTCTGCCGCCAGGGGGCCTGTGAGTGCGGGTCATGTGTGGTGGGTGGTGGGTGGAGGGAGGCTGGAGCGAGGTGTGTGTGTGGGGGGGGGATGAGGGTAAGAAGGCCAAATCGATCTGTCTCCTATAAATGCCATTGGGGTGGTGACCATTGTGCACTGCCTATAGACCCCTTTCAATGTTTACAAACATCGTGTGTGCGCGAACAGCTTGGCTGCTGAACGAAGGCACACTGCCATTGA
Source organism: Branchipolynoe longqiensis (assembly GCA_030323885.1). Taxonomy (NCBI): domain Eukaryota; kingdom Metazoa; phylum Annelida; class Polychaeta; order Phyllodocida; family Polynoidae; genus Branchipolynoe; species Branchipolynoe longqiensis. The sequence continues at coordinate 30,599,042 of CM059192.1, forward strand.
GTTTGCCGGTATACGCAGTGCAAAACGTCTATTTTATTAATAGAAATACACAAGCCAAACCTTATGAATTTAATATAATCTGTTCGTTGAATATGTTTTCTATATGTGTTCCAATCGGTTTGTTTCTAGGTGGTGTGGTTTTAGAGATATTTCACTTTTTCTGTATGAAGATTGCTCACGACCATTGCCAATGCATTGAGTTTGCCAGTATGCGCAGTGAAAAACATCTATTTTATTCAAAATTAATAGAAATGCAGAACCCTAACCATATAAATTTAATATAATCTATTCATTGAATATGTTTCCTATATGTGTTCCAAGCGGTTTGTTTCTAGGTGGTGTTTAAAAAGAATTGATTGATTGATGGTTGCTTTACGCCGTGTCGGCAGCATAGGCCATATTCACGGCGAGAAATGTTTGTTTTTTGTTCAAACCCTCGCTTTTACATGTAAAAGCAGACAATCAATTATGTGCCAATAGACATTCATTACATTAGAAAGCTCACAATCATATATTTGTGGTCAAGGGAAACAAATTCCCATAGAAAAACAACTTAGTCAAATGTGTTTGAGTGTCAGCGGGGACTGACACCCAATACATTCAGGGGGAGGTTCCCCCTTGAGCAGAAAAGCATGTGTAAGCCACGAGTGGCCAATACGGCAGCGGCTAAGGACCACTTGGTCCCGCATGAGTCTGTGGTGGTTTTCCCACAGATGGTTCAATTTCTTTAAGTTTATTAATGTTTTCATCCCAGTCATGTTGCCATTTGGATGTTATGTGGGTGGCTATTAGTGGTTTCAGATCAGAGTGAGGGACCAGACACGGTTCAAGATCACAGTTCAGGGCCTTCTTTGCAGCCTGATCAGCTCGTTTGTTTCCTTGTATGCCGGCATGGCCAGGCACCCAGCACAGGTGGATGTCATACCCATCCTTTGCCAGTTGGTTCATTTTATAAATGACCGTAGCTAGAATAGGGTGATTCGTTTTCAGTCCAGCAACAGCCAGGAGGCAAGAGAACGAATCACTATATAACATAGTTAGTGTAGTTGGATACCTCGATACACTCCCGCGAGAAGGAGTGCTCGGGCTTCGCTGTGAAAATCGAGCTCTGATCGGGCAAGCGTACACCAAATTTTTTTAAGAGATATTTCACTTTTTCTGTATGAAGATTGCTCATAGCCATTAGTTTGCAGTGTGACCGTGTGTAGTCCTGCAGCCAAAAGGTGCGCGCACTGACCTATATACCTATGCTGACATCATATGAAATAGGTCTATAGCCGCAGCTATGCAATTACTACATGGCCACTTAGCCTTTCCCCTCTCCTCCTCCTCCTCCTCCTCCTCCTCCTCCTCCTCCTCCTCCTCCTCCTCCTCCTCCTCCTCCTTCTTCTCCTCCTCACCCAGCCCCTCCACTTCCTCCTCCTCCTCCTCCGCTTTCCCTTCCTCCTAATGCTCCCCCACCTTCTCGGCCTCCTCCTCCTCATCCCCTTGTCCTCCTCCTCCTCATCCTCCTACTCATCCTGTCCCCCCTTCCCCCCCCATCATCCCTTTCTATCTCCTCCTTCCGTTCCTCCTCCACCTCCTAATGTTCCTACTGCTCCTCCACCACCTTCTCCTGTTGTTCCTCCACCTCTTCCTCCATCTCCTCCACCTCTTTCTCCCTCCTCCTGCGCTTCCTCCTCTTCCTCCTCCTCTTCTTCTACCTTCTACTGCTCCTCCACCTTATCCACTACCCCCTCCTGCCCATCTCCTCCTTCTTCTTCTTCTTCTTAGCAGGCAGTTGATCTTCCCCATTCCACTGCTCCTTGCCCTATCCTCGTAATGACGAACGCCAGCGACAAGTATCCATTTTTAAGTCATTGGTTTGGCTTGGCCAGGGTTCGAAGCCAAGGATTCAAGTCCTACGACCTACCAAAAATGCGAGGCGGACCCTCAATTCATTTGTTTAATTTGTATTTGTTTAAATCTTCTTTTTTTTACCGGGCTTAGAAAGTCTGGAGGTGATGTAGTAAGCAGGAAAATATCCAGGTGGAGCTAGTGGTACAGAACAAACTGAACGGAACAATTGAACTTTGAAGTGAAACAGTAGATGGTTGAGATACAAGCGGACCTCCAACAGTACTCAATTAATCTAATAAAATAAGTGAGTATCTTTATTTATATTCACATTATTCATTAAGGAATTTTATGGCATATGTATATGAGTATATACACTTATTTGATTTGATTAAATTACTACTATTAGAGATATGCTTGTACCCTCACATCTGCTATTTCGCTTGACTTGTTCGGTTCCGATTGTCTGTACCACTAGCTCCACACACACACACACACATATATATATGTGAGTCAGCCTCACGAAAACGGGCCAATCGGGAGTCAAGTGAAGATGTCGGCGTCGCAATTCTTAAAAGTGTAGTGCATTTCTTTGTTTCATATTAAATTATCCTAGAAACAAATAAGGTTGTTGTATTTTCTCGACCTTTATATTCAGTATAAATTTAAGGACTTTCCACCATCTCTGTCAATGGTAAACTATAATTATGCCGATCGACGCCGACATTCAATGATCGACGCTGACAACTTTAACAGATGTCGGCGTTGCAATTCTTAAAGTCTCATGCATTTCTTTGTTTTATATTAAATTATCCTAGAAACAAATAAGGTTGTTGTATTTTCTCGACCTTTATATTCAGTATAAATTTAAGGACTTTCCACCATCTCTGTCACTGGTAAACTATAATTATACCGATCGACGCCGACATCCATGCTGGACGCCGACAACTTCCACCAATTGGCCTCTTTTTGTGATCCTGACCCATATATATATATATATATAGAGGTGGAGCTGGTATTTAGACTGGTCTACGTAGAACAGATCAACAAGACCTTAATGCATCTTGGCAGGGGGATCAAATGGCCCTGCTGGGGCCTAATCAATTATTCAACTCGGGTCACCCGAGCCACTTTTTGGCGCATGCGCACATTCTACAGACTCTGATCGAATAATCAGATGCACTTCTCCACGTTTGGGGTGGTAAAAATGGTGGCTTAATCCAAAACTTTTTTTTTTTTTAATAACCGATATAACTACAGCAAAATAGGATTTAAAGTATTTTTTTAATGGATAGTTTAGTTATTGGGGTGACTCAACCGGGAACCAAACTCCCAATCTCCCGCGCTCTACCGATTCGGCCACTGCGCCCGGTGTGTGGCTAGTGAGTGTGTGTGTTTAGTGAGTGTGTCTGTCTAGTGAGTGTGTCTGTCTAGTGAGTGTTTCCATGCATGGAACTGTACTCTTCGAAGCGACCACTAACTGCAACTAAAGAGAATGCCATCCAAGATGCACGATCTTCTAATCAGCTGACCAGACGGGATGGCTGAATGAGTTAGAGCGTCCGTCTCCATTGCTGGTAGATCGTGGATCATGGGTTCGAACCCTGGTCGAGTCAAACCAATGACTTAAAAATTGATACTTATCGCTCCCTAGCCAGGCGCTCGGCATTAATAGGATAGGGCAGGGACTGGTTGGCTCAGTGTCAGGATAATGTGACTGAGTTGGATATCAGGTCATGGTGCCGGCAGTCTGGTTTCGCAGTGGTGCAGCACTATAAAGTCGCCTGAGTGCGCGCTGCCACAATTGGTACCCGTCCTGATATGACCTTAGATGTTGCCAGGACGTAAAACAACAACAAACAAACCTAATCAGCTAAACTGAGCACTCGACACGTCTGGGGGTTGGGCGTGGGAGGGTGGAGGTGGGGGGGGTGTAATTGGGGGGTGGGGGGGGGGGACATCTGAATGGGGGACATCCGGGGTAGTTCATTTGTTGACACTAGATGGCGCATCGGTACCAGTGGTCCTAAACGGCCATTGACAATGCACTGAGTTCGCCGGTACGCGCAGTGCAAAACGTCAATTTTTATTCAAAATTAATAGAAATGCAGAACTCTAACCTTATAAATTTAATATAATCTATTCGTTGAATATATTTTCTATATGTGCCCCAAGCGGGTTGCTTCTAGGTGGTGTGGTTTTAGAGATATTAAACTTTTTCTGTATGAAGATTGCTCACTGCCATTGACAATGCATTGAGTTTGTCGGTACGCGCAGTGAAAAACGTCTATTTCATTCAAAATTAATAGAAATGCACAACCCTAACCATATAAATTTAATATAATTTATTCGGTGAATATGTTTTCTATATGTGTACCAAACAGTTTGTTTCTCAGTGGTGTGGTTTTAGAGATATTGCCATTGACAATGCATTGAGTTTGCTGGTACGTGCAGTGCAAAAAGTCTATTTTATTCCAAATTAATACAAATGGAGAACCCTAACCTTATAAATTTAATATAATTTATTCGTTGAATATGTTTTCTATATGTGTACCAAGCGGTTTGTGTCTAGGTGGTGTGGTTTTAGAGATATTTCACTTTTTCTGAAAGAAGATTGCTCACGGCCATTGACAATGCATTGAGTTTGCTGGTACGCGCAGTGCAAAACGCCTATTTTGTTCAAAATTAATAGATATGCAGAACCCTAACCATATAAATTTAATATAATCTATTCGTTGAATATGTTTTCTATATGTCTTCCAAGCGGGTTGCTTCTAGGTCGTGTAGTTTTAGAGATATTTCACTTTTTCTGTATGAAGATTGCTCATAGCCATTGAGTTTGCATTATTACAGTGTGCAGTTCAGGCCCACTCGTTCAGTGGCGACGCGAACGGCAGGAATTTGAACTAAAAAGTCGGAGGTCCCCCATTAGTGTGGCTGGTCCCTGAGGAACCTTTGAAGCTGGCATGTTTACGTGTCACGAGTAAAGGGGCTGTCACATTAGGGTTTTTTGCGGGAGCGTATGGCGGCGTAAGCGCATTACGTCATATACGTCGGCATACACCGTATACGCTACGAATACGCTACGAATACGCTACTCATACGCTACTCATACGCCGCCAGATGCCGGCGTATGTGAAGCGTATAAGGCATACGCCGCCATACGCTTTCATAAATCCGTCCGTCCAAATTTTTTTGTGCATGCTCAAAAAAACTCGACCTATGAGGGCGTATGGCCCATACTGTCAAAAAATGTCACAGCACGCTCCCATACGCTCCCATACGCTCCTCATACGCCCTCGTACGCTCCTCGTAGGTTCCACATACGCTCAAAACCACCCGAAAGGTCACCAAATGTCATCATAGGCCGGCACGCGCAGGACCTACGTAGGTTTTCAATACGCTCCCGCCATACGCCGTAATGTGACAGGGCCTTAAGGACTGAAGGGCGCATTCCTTACACGCGGTATGCGGTATGCGAATGCGGCAAAAAATCGAAAAGCATCTAAATCAATGGGGGTGATTCCTTACACGTGGTATGCGGTATGCGGCATGCGAATACTGAATCGGTCCATGTAGCGATCGGTGCGGCATGCGAATGCGAATGCTGCTGCGTTTGCCATAGAGAACAGTGGTGAGGAAACCTGACACTGTGTTTGGGTGTGGGTGTGGGTGTGGGTGTGGGTGAAAGGACCTAAGCACGCCGCATGCCGCATACCGCGTGTAAGGAATCCTAGCTTTAAGCTGTGACCTGGCATGTTTACATGTCACAAGTAGGGAGTGAAGCTGTGTGACCTGGCACGTTTACATGTCACAAGTAGGGAGTGAAGCTGTGACCTGGCATGTTTACATGTCACAAGTAGGGAGTGAAGCTGTGACCTGGCACGGTTACATGTCACAAATAGGGACTGAAGCTGTGTGACCTGGCACGTTTACATGTCATGAGTAGGGAGTGAAGCTGTCTGACCTGGTATGTTTACATGTCACAAGTAGGGAGTGAAGCTGTGTGACCTGGCACGTTTACATGTCACAAGTAGGGAGTGAAGCTGTGACCTGGCACGGTTACATGTCACAAGTAGGGAGTGAAGCTGTGTGACCTGGCACATTTACATGTCACAAGTAGGGACTGAAGCTGTGTGACCTGGCACGTTTACATGTCACAAGTAGGGAGTGAAGCTGTGTGACCTGGCACGTTTACATGTCACAAGTAGGGAGTGAAGCTGTGACCTGGCACGTTTACATGTCACAAGTAGGGAGTGAAGCTGTGACCTGGCATGTTTACATGTCACAAATAGGGACTGAAGCTGTGTGACCTGGCACGTTTACATGTCACAAGTAGGGAGTGAAGCTGTGACCTGGCACATTTACATGTCACAAGTAGGGACTGAAGCTGTGTGACCTGGCACGTTTACATGTCACAAGTAGGGAGTGAAGCTGTCTGACCTGGCATGTTTACATGTCACAAGTAGGGAGTGAAGCTGTCTGACCTGGCACATTTACATGTCACAAATAGGGACTGAAGCTGTGACCTGGCACGTTTACATGTCATGAGTAGGGAGTGAAGCTGTCTGACCTGGTATGTTTACATGTCACAAGTAGGAAGTGAAGCTGTGACCTGGCACATTTACATGTCACAAATAGGGACTGAAGCTGTGTGACCTGGCACGTTTACATGTCATGAGTAGGGAGTGAAGCTGTCTGACCTGGTATGTTTACATGTCACAAGTAGGGAGTGAAGCTGTGTGACCTGGCACATTTACATGTCACAAGTAGGGAGTGAAGCTGTGTGACCTGGCATGTTTACATGTCACAAGTAGGGAGTGAAGCTGTGTGACCTGGCACATTTACATGTCACAAGTAGGGAGTGAAGCTGTGTGACCTGGCACGTTTACATGTCACAAGTAGGGAGTGAAGCTGTGACCTGGCATGTTTACATGTCACAAGTAGGGACTGAAGCTGTGACCTGGCATGTTTACATGTCACAAATAGAGACTGAAGCTGTGTGACCTGGCACGTTTACATGTCATGAGTAGGGAGTGAAGCTGTCTGACCTGGTATGTTTACATGTCACAAGTAGGGAGTGAAGCTGTGTGACCTGGCACATTTACATGTCACAAGTAGGGAGTGAAGCTGTGTGACCTGGCTTTACATGTCAGTTTAAGAGGTTTACATGTCATGAGTAGGGAGTGAAGCTGTGACCTGGCATGTTTACATGTCACAAGTAGGGAGTGAAGCTGTGTGACCTGGCACGTTTACATGTCACAAGTAGGGAGTGAAGCTGTGTGACCTGGCACGTTTACATGTCATGAGTAGGGAGTGAAGCTGTCTGACCTGGTATGTTTACATGTCACAAGTAGGGAGTGAAGCTGTGACCTGGCACGTTTACATGTCACAAGTAGGGAGTGAAGCTGTGACCTGGCACGGTTACATGTCACAAGTAGGGACTTAATGACCCACGGGTTCGCACCCTGGTCGAGTCAAAAGAATAACTTAAAAATCAATACTTGTCGCTTCATAGCCAGGTGCTCAGCATTATTATGATAGGGCAAGGACTGGTTGGCGCAGTGTCAGGATAATGTTTGTTTGTTTGTTTGTTGTTTTATGTCCTAACAACACCTAAGGTCATATCAGGACGGGTACTGACTTGTGACAGTGTGCACTCATGGTGACTTTATAGTGCTGCCCCACATCAATAACAGCATTTTAATTACACACAACAAATCCAAACAAGATTTGATTGATTACACTTAAGCAAGCAAGATGTTGTGTTACAAGAATAATGTTGAAAAAACAGTTTATGGGGAGCATGGTTTTGATATGCCAAATTTTCATATTTTTCACTTTAGCACAACATATCATTTTTTGGATACATTTTGTGGGATAGATTAAATACATGTAGTATTGCTAACATACTTAATACACAGAAGCAATAATAACTATTTGACTTGGTACTCCCCCCCCCTCCCCCCACCAAAGAAAATGATGGCTTAATTATTAACAATGTAGGGTGGAAACCAAATATGTAATACACAGTTTCTGAGAACAACTTATTTACAAAATACTGAAACATGAAGCTGCATAGTCCGAGCAAATTTTCCAAACCAAGACACTCACCAAGATTTGATCCTACACATAAAGTTGGCTACGAATTAAGGGAGACAAAAAAAGGACAGCAAGACGAGGAGTGGTGGAAGCCTACCTATATTTCCGGAGGCCCATTGGCCGGGCAATAAAGAGCCCCACCTACAGAACAAAGTTAAAAATTCGGAGCTAATGTGATACTGACGCGCTCTGGCTGGCATCTGCCTAAACAGTGGTGGTGCCAGCCGCGTGCAGCAGAAACCGGCCCGCAGCAAATGGCACTATAAATAATACGTAGATACTAAATAGCAAAGTTCCATAAAACCATATAGAATACCTGCTCCGCCACTTTATACTCATATAATAAATTATATATCACATCCATCTTAAATATTGGTGGCCTTATTAAATACAACATTTGTTGCTGCATAGAAAGGAAACACTAAATCAATGTGGCGTTCTCTTTGGCGGAGTGGTTAGAGTGTCTGACTTTTTTCTAGGTCAGACTCTTAATCTGAGGGTCGGCAGTTCGATTCCCTGTGCTCCCAGCTCTACCAATTTGGATTTCCACCGCTGTGTATAACTTACAGCGTCATCAAAGGCCGGTTGCTCTCATATCATGTCTCTGTGGTGTGGGAGGTTAAAAATCCCTTGGGTCGATAAAAGTGTAGGCTCGGGCTTTCTATCGACCAGCAGTGGAATGAGGAAGACCAGTCGTCTATGATTGAAATTTCCCCTGCTTAAACAACTAATGGACCCACACAAAAAAAAAACAAAAAAAAATGTACCTGTTACTTTTGAAGCCTTTAGTGTCCAACATTTGGGTGTGGACATGAAATGCAATTTTGCATGGTTTCACTTCACATGTCTTCAAAGTTAGCCATTTGTAATTAAAGTTACTTCTGACTAAGGTAGATTACGATGGCTAACCCCATATATTTCACTGTGAATAAAGCTTTTTCTGCCAACACGAGGTAAAGCAACCATTAATTAATTAATTAACATAATATAGTTTGACCTGACGCGGTGGTCGAATAGGTAGAGCGCAGGCTTCCCGTGTGAAAGGGCGGGAGTGTGAATACCAGCCGAGTCAAACCAATGACCTACAAAATTTATACTTGTTGCTACCTCGCCTGGCGCTCGGCATTAATAGGATAGGACAAGGACTGGTTAACACAGTATCAGAATAATGTGACTGAGATATTGGGTCATAGTGCCGGTTAGTCAGTCTCCCAGTTGGGCAGCACTATAATAAAATTGCAGTACCCGTACTGATATGTCCTTAGATGTTGCTAGGACGTAAAATAACAACAAACAAACAAACCTAATGTAATTCAATTTACCTAATATATTTATATATAAAATAAAATATGGCAGAAAAACTCAAAGCCATCGGACCATGCAATTTTAAACACCATGGCTTTTGTTGCAAATATAATGTAAAGCAAGAAATGGACTGAAACGCTGAATACTTGATGTTTAAATGGATGTTTCAATTCATAGCCCAAAAGAAAACATGTAAATGTAGTTTCTCACAAAATAGTGCCTGATGCCCTTCCAAACGGGACATGCGTATTGAAAGACGAGAAGCGGGAGAAGCCCTTCATAGCTCCACAAGTCTCAATCACATTTCAGCAATTGTAGTCTATTATTGCTAATATTTGCCTTCCATCACTGTTTTTAACTTCTGAACTTCTGGATAGGTCAAATTTTACCATAGATGTTGCTATGACGTAAAACCCAAGGAAACAAAACATCAAAACTACACATGTTGTCCAGGTACACACTGAACAGCGTATTGAGGTAGCGGAATCATTTGGGGTATGCTATATCGCGTAATTGTAGAGTATTATGCGTGTTTATGCTAAGAAGGTTGTACTCATTAACAATGTAACGTTCTTTTTCGGGGTAGTAAGTCAAATAGTTATTGTTGACCGTGTGTATTAATTATGTTAGCGATACAACATGTATGTATTTAATCTATTCCACAAAATGTATCCAAAATATGTTGATATGATTTTGTGTGAAAGTGAAAATATGAAAATTTTGCATATCGACACCGTACATCTACCCAAACATTTCTTTCAACTTTTTTTCTTGTTAGAAACAATTCTTTTGTCTTAACTGTAATCAATAACACCTCGCTTGAATGTGTAGTGTGTGTTAAAATAATGTTATGAATGTGTATTAAAATAATGTTATGGATGGATATTACACAGTTAATTTTAACAGCTTTCTCAATTTATATAACATCAACATAAAAAAGTGAATAGAAAAAATGCAATGCTGGCATACGCAGAAAATGTAAACGTGAATGTTTGTACGTTCACAAATGGAGAGGACCAGACTGGATGGCTGAATGAGTTTTGGGAGATCGGGGGATCCGAACCCATGGGTTCATGGGTTCGAACCCTGGTCGAGTCAAACTAATGACTTAAAAATTGATACTTGTCACTTCCTAGCCAGGCACTCGGCATTATTAGGATAGTGCAAGGACTGGTTTGCTCAATGTCAGGATAATGTGACTGAGTGGGATGTCAGGTCATGGTGCTGGCAGCCTCGTCTCCCAGTGAGGCAGCACTATAACGTCGCCATGAGTGCGAACTGTCACAAGTCAGTACCCGTCCTGATATGACCTTAGATGTTGCTAGGACGTAAAACAACAAAGAAAAAAATGGCGCCCCACACACTTTTCTTCTGCCCAGAGACACTTATTACAATATTAGCAGCGTGCAGTGTTTATACGGATGAGGCAGACGGTGTGTGCACGGGTGGGTCAGAGGTCACCGTGTATGCAGGTGCCGGTGTAGGACGTTCAAAACACTACGCCGTTCAAAACACTACGGTAGTGTTTTGAACCTACATTCAAAACACTATGGTAGTGTTTTGAACTTAAGTTCAAAACACTACTGTTAAGTTCAAAACACTACCCCTTTTTGAACTTAGGTTCAAAACACTACTGTTAAGTTCAAAACACTACCCCTATGTACATTCAAAACACTATCCAAGTTCAAAACACTATCATGACAAGCTGACACTGCTGCGGCTTTTGAAGCAGGAGGTAACGAAGCTGATGTAGGTGACGTTTCGTCATTACGTTGAGGTACGGCGGGTTACGTCATGCTTACGTTAGACTGACGTCGATTTACGTCAAGTTACGTCAGGTTACGTCGAGTTACGTCAGCGCATGTCCAAGTTTTGGACATGTTCAAAACCTTTGACAACGTTGGACAATGTTGGACAACGTAATAGGCCTGTCACACTACGACGTAAGGAGGTAACATAAGCCGACGTAGGTGATGTTTCGTCATTACGTTGAGGTACGGCAGGTTACGTCATGCTTACATTAGACTGACGTCGATTTACATCGAGTTACATCAGGTTACATTGAGTTACGTCATAAGTTACAACATAATAGGCCTGTCACACTATGACGTAAGGAGGTAACGTAAGCCGACATAGATGACGTTTTGTCATTACGTTGAGGTATGGCCGGTTACATCATGCTTACGTTAGACTGACGTCGATTTACGTCAGGTTACGTCGAGTTACGCCAGGGCGCGTCCAAGTTTTGGACATGTTCAAAACTTTCGATGTACGAGTGGGATATCGGGCCGGTGGCCTGGTCTTTCAGTTGCATGAGTGTGCACTGTCACAAGTCGATACCCGTCCTGATATGACCTTAGATGATGCTAGGACATGAAACAACATCCAGCAACCCTACTGACCCACATTACTACATACTGCTCCACCCTAAGAAAATAGAGTAGTGTTTTGAACTTAAAGGTAGTGTTTTGAACTTAAGGATACTGTTTTGAGCGTGGCCACAGTAGTGTTTTGAACTTACCGTCAACCAGGTTGAAAACACTATGGTAGTGTTTAGAACCTAGGTTGAAAACACTACGGTAGTGTTTTTGTGGGGTAGTGTTTTGAACTTACTACACCGGGCTGATGATGAGTTACCAGTAATTAAGCAGACCGCCGGTACCTGGCGGCGGTGTCCATTATGGGCGAGAATAGGAGGATCTGAGATGCTGGGCAGTATGCCCTAATAGGAGGGTCTGATATGATCGCCTATATAGAATTAGCGTGTGACTATTGGATCATGATCCTTGTAGTTGGAGTATAATAAATGTGTGTATGTGTGTGTGTGTGTGTGTGTGTGTGTTCTAACCCTGGTCGACTTAAAAATCTATACTTGTCACTTCCTCGCCTGGCACTTGTCATTAATAGGATAGGGCAAGGGCTTGTCGGGTCAGTGCCGGGATAATGTGACTGGGTGGGATATCAGGTCATGATGCTGGTGGCCTGGTCTCCCAATGTGGCAGCACTATAATATCGCCATGAGTGCGCACTGTCACAAGTCGGTACCTGTCCTGATATGCACTGTGCCATAACTAGCAGGTCCAGGACTGGGTGCCTTAGTCTAAGGCGTATCTAGTAACCTGAACTGCAAGGGGGAAAAACAGGGCCGTTAAATATATTACCACAATGGCAACAGTGTAGACTCGCTGTGCATGTCGACAGTGCTTCCAACAACACACCCCGCAGAGGGGCCCCATGGGCCCATGTCTCCGCCCACCAGCCTTATAAAGTGTGCATGCGCATACCCCAGCCATAAATCAGGCTGCAATCCCAGCATACACCGTAAGCCTGCCCTCCGTTCCCCTCCTCCCCATCCCTGGGTGATGTAGTAAGGCGACTTAGGATGGTGGTAGATGTATGCATTCTTAACATGTTCAGTGCATATATAACCACTGTCATGGGGTGTGTGTGTGTCGGGGGGGGGGGGGGGGTGACAGTGTTGCCACGGGATGCTGCTGTCACAGGTGCCGTCTTTCCAGCATTTTCAAGTCAGCCCATGGGTTCAAACCCTGGTCGAGTCAAACCAATGACTTGAACATTGATACTTGTCGCTTCCTAGCCAGGCACTCAGCATTATTAGGATAGGGCAAGGGACTGGTTGGCTCAGTGTCAGGATAATGTGAATGAGTGGGTTATCAGGTCATGGTGCTGGTGGCTTTGTCTCCCAGTGGGGAAGCACTATAAAGTCGCCATGAGTGGTTAGACTCGACCAGGGTGCACTGTCATAAGTCGGTAGCCATCCTGATATGACCTTCCATGTTGCCATGATGTAAAACTCCAACAACCAACCGACCAACCGATCAGTGTCAAAATAAATATGCAGGAATGAAAGATCTCCGCGAAATCGCGGATGTCAGTGATTTAGGAAAATGTGTTTTATGCACGGATTAACATTCACAAATGCCAATATATATGACAGCAATTGGTTAGTCAGAATCCCGTTTTCATAAGACCCTAGATGTTGCTAGAACATAAAACCCAAACAAGAAAGATTGGCATGGGCGATAATACAGTCAATATAGGGACAGTAGAAGTAGGTATCACAGATGATTTTTTTAAATGCAAAATAGTGTTACACTTTTGCAACCAAATTAAAGAGGGTCAATTATGAAATTTATTAGTTTTTATTTCATCAAGATATCTCAAACGGTTTAGTTTTGAGAGACATTAAATGATTTAATAAATTGGGGTTGATTTCAAACTTGTAAAAAATAGGACAAAAAGCCATTTTCAGGGACCCATATCTTAAAAAGTAAGAGAAATATACCATCAAGGCTCTGGAATTGACTTGTATATACTACATTCATTTTATTAAGCAAATTACAGTCATCACACAATTCATTTGTTGAAGTTACAGGCATACGAGAAGCCTGACTTCTGGCACATTCCGGCGATTCCCTGGCAATGCTAAAATCCTATATTGGAATATCAGTTTTTGCTAGGGTCTCCCGCCTAATTTCTGCGTTGTTTATTTTTGGCGCCCCGGCTTGGTTCTGGCGTTTTGGGGTCTAAATGAGGCTAAATGTGTAACTAAAACGAATGTTAATTTCTACACGCAGTGTTTTAGGTCACTCACATGGACATGGGTAGGAAAGCAGGCGTTCAACACTAAGTTTAAACCGCGAGAAATAGGCAATGTTCTTAAGGATTATACGATCATTTTCTCTTGCAGTAGACTATTACTTAATCTTTTCTGAGAGTAAGGATCATATATATATATAGAAGGGAGAGAAAGAGAGAATGTGTTCTTGGCCATGGTAGAGATTCTCGGTCTGTCTGTCACCCACCAGACGGGATGGCCGAATGAGTTGAGCGTCCGTCTCCCGTTTTGGTAGATTTGGGATTCGAACCCTCGTTTTCGAACCCTGGTCGAGTCAAACCAATGACTTAAGAATTTATACTTGTCGCTTCTTAGCCAAGCACTCGACATTATTAGAATGTTGCAAGGAATGGTTGGCTCTGTGTCAGGGTAATGTGACTGAGTGGGATACTCTACCCATAGTGTTGGCAGCCTGGTCTCCCAGTGGGGCAGCACTATAAAGTCGCCATGAGTTGCGCGCTGTCACAAGTCGGTACCCGTCCTGAAATGACCTTAGATGTTGCCAGGATGTAAATTCTCAAAGTACCAACTATATATATATATATATAATATATATATATATATTATATATATATATATATATATATATATATATATATATATATATATATATATATATATATATAAATAAACACACACACACACATTCGTTTGTCGGGCTCTATGATGAGAATGTGATGAGAATTAATTGAGTTGTTCCTCAAGTTACTCTGGTGGACATTGCAGATGAATCACAGTTACATTTCCACTGAAGTCAAATTTAAGAAAATAATTTGTTTTAGCTATGATGGTTGGTGAAGTGTTTGTCAAATATGTCCATAATTGGCTAAAACGGTCGGTGAAGCGTTTGTCAAGCATGCCCGTGATGAACTGTTAGGACTCTCTTCTTTAAGAACTTGAGAGGGGAAGGGTATTTGAATGGCGAACATTCAGCTGCTATAGACTAGTTTTGAGCTGTTCCATTTAGGTGGCAATATCATTCACTATTATTACTCACTATTAGTATTACTCACTGTTGTCTCTATTATCGGAGCCTGCACTAGCCTTAACTCTCCCATTCGGAAGGTCAAGAGTTCGATTCCTGGTCGAGTCAAACAAATGACTTACACAATTGATACTTGTCGCTACCTAGCCTAGTGCTCAGCATTACTAGGATAGGGAAGTAACTGGTTAGCTCAGTGTCAGGATAATGTGACCGAGTGGGAAATCAGATCATGGTATTAGTCGCCTGGTCTCCCAGTGAGGCAGCACTATAAAGTCGGTACCGTTCCATATATGACCTTAGATGTTGCCTGGATCTAGAACTTCAACAGTCAACAACAAACAAATTAAGCTCACCTGCAAGGACCGACATGGACAGACAGGCATCAGGGAGCCTAGGTGGGCTTGTGGTTAGGACACTGGCTCCTAAACGCTATAGATGTGGGTTCGAGTGCCGCTCTATGCGCGATGGCCCCCCTTATTTTCAACACTCCCACAACATTGTTGTTACTGTAAATTATTATTGATCTTATGACTTTAAGACGATCGTAAGAAGATCTAAACTGCAGTGGTATGGCAATATTTCCCGTTCGTCAGGTCTGGCTAAAACCATCTTTCAAGGTACAGTGAAAAGGGTTAGATGACAAGACGGACAAAGGAAGGGGTGCAAAGACAACATCAGGGAATAGACAAGCCTGGAGTTCGGCAAGTCCCAGAAGGCAGTGGAGAGCAGGGGAAAATGGAGAGAACTGGTTGAAAAGTCATCTGTTGTACGATGCTCACAGTAATATTAAGGGATTGGTGATGATGACCTACAGAAAACAAAGAAGTTTTTCAGTAATGATAGTTGGTTTTGGAGACTATTAGTATAATATCATGAAATTTTACTCCAGCCTAATACTGGAATATCTATTGTCAGTGTCATTGATATTGATAATTGTAATCTTAATGTCCATATCTGTCTGTGCGACAACTCTCCCCAACGGACCCACGGTATGAGACACAATGAGCCCAATGATTGGTCTATTTATCGTCCACTGTCTGTCACTTGCTGTGGGAGTAGGAT
>CM059192.1:30617470-30691770 GCA_030323885.1 Branchipolynoe longqiensis
CCAACATGCGAGACGGACGCTCTAACTCATTCGGCCATCCCGTATACTTGATTTAACCACAAACACGTCGTAAGGTGTGATCTTCCAGCCAAGCAACACATGTTATACAAGAGTTATTGGTCTTCAAGTCATACATATTTAACCCTTTTGAACCCAATAACTTGGAATGACAATTCAGTAATAAATGTAGTTTGTTTGTTTGTTGTTTTGCATCCTAGCAACATCTAAGGTCATATCAGGATGGGTACTGACTTGTGACAGTACGCACTCATGGTGATTTGATAGTGCTGCCCCACTGGGAAATCAGGCTGCCGGCACCATGACCCGATATCCCACTCAGTCACATTATACTGACACTGAGCTAACCAGTCCTTGCCCTATCCTAATAATGCTGAGCACCAGCCTAGGAAGCGACAAGTATAAATTTTTAAGTCATTGGTTTGACTCGACCGGGAACCGAACTCGCGAACTCCCGATCTTCCGCACGCGAGGCCTGTGCTCTACCGAATCGGCCACCGTGCCCGGTCTTATTAAATGTAAGATTGATTGTTTGAAAATTGAACAATTATTAAGTCAAGTATGCAAGAGTTATCAGAGCAATTGAATATTTATGAAGTAGAGTATACAATAATTATCGGAATGACAATTGTGTAATTATTAAGAGTTATTGAGATGATAATTGAACAATTATTGTATAAATTGATGTATGCAAGGGTTATTGGGACACTTAAATATTTGTGTAAGTTATGAATAAAAATCCTCCAATAACCATATAGCAACAAAAAACGCCGAAGAACATGGGTGTATGTATCATTATGGTCCTCGGGGAGGGAGGAGTGCTTGTCGCTTCCTACTCTGGCGCTCGGCATTATTAGGATAGGGCAAGGACCGGTTGGCTCAGTGTCAGGATAATGTGACTGAGTGGGATATCAGGTCACGGTGCTGACAGCCTGGTCTCCCAGTGGGTCAGCACTATAAAGTCGTCACGAGTGCGCACTGTCACAAGTCAGGACCTGTCCTGATATGACGTTAGATGTTGCTAGGGCATAAAACTACAACAACCAATCTTCAACTGACAATTTGTATGATTGTGCGCTTTTAACTTGGACACATACTTGATTGTATCCTTGAACATTCTATTTAAAGGAGATGGTTGAATAATGGATCAAATGTAGGCAAGTGTGTTGGTTTCGAAAACTTTATGCTTTCATCGGGTTATGCAACTTTCAATAGCAAGGTACTTAGAGAACATGAGGAAAAAAACATTTGAAAAAACTTCTAAAAACTATCCATCGCCATGACAACGGTCAAGTAGATTGTGTGTGTGTGCTTCTTCGTAGCTTAGTGGCTACTTCTCCATTTCAATAAATTCATATCTTCAGATATATATCTTCTCTTGGGCCTACCAAATTTGTGATTCTCGTGGGAGGAAAGAAAACCGGACGAAGATGAATTCCAAATCTGTGTCGTGGTCATCCATTATAAGTGTAAAAGACAAGAAAGTGTCAAGATGCCATCTGTGTCAGTTCCAACCCCGCGGTGTGACGTCACAGTGTAAGACACTCTCCGAGCTGAGCCGTGATTACTCGATAACCGTTGTGTACCCGAAGACTATGTCCTCCCTTCCGTAAGAACAGACACGCGTTGCAGAGCGCGCTTTGGAAATACAATGCTATTGCTTTTCCGCCCTGGTCTGATTTGAACTTCATTGTGAACTTTGTCAGCCATTGCTTCTCTAGTCCTTTTTATTATGGTCTCTATAAGTGATGTATAACTAAACCCTCGTAAAACCAAAATATGTTAATCCAGTGTCAACTACGTCCCAGATAGCACACAGCCGTCGGGCCGACGTCGGCTATTGGTCGCACCGTCGCGATCGACTTTCCACCGTCGGGCCGCCGTCGGGCCACCGGTGGATTTCCGACATTAGGGTTCAATCCCTTTCCACTTTTGAGCCACCGTCGGGCCGCCGGTAGTGTTCCGACGTTGGGAATCAATCCCTTTCCACTTTTGAGTCACCGTCGGGCCTTCGTCGGCCCGACGGCGGTGTTCCGACGTTAGGGTTCAATCAAAACTTCCACTTTTGAGCCGTCGGGCCACCGTCGGGCCGCCGGTTGTGTTCCGACGTTAGGGTTCAATCCCTTTCCACTTTTGATTCACCGTCGGGCCTTCGTCGGCCCGACGGTGGTGGGCCGCCGCAGGTTTGCATTCATTTTCCACGTCTCGTACACCGTCGGGCCACCGTCGCCCCGACGGTGGTGTCCCGACCTTAGGTTTTAAACCTTTTCCACTTTTGAGCCACCGTCGGGCCACCGTCGGCCGCCGGTTGTGTTCCGACGTTAGGGTTCAATCCCTTTCCACTTTTGATTCACCGTCGGGCCATCGTCGGCTCGACGGTGGTGGGCCGCCGCAGGTTTGCATTCATTTTCCACGTCTGTTCCACCGTCGAGCCACCGTCGAGCCGACGTGGTGGGCCGCGCATGCGCAGTTCTTTAAATTTGGATTCCGGCTCGAGTCGCCCGCGGAACACGTGCGATTGTTGATCAGTGTTCTTTTTCTACCAGTAACTCCAGAAATAACCGGAATTTTAAGGAATTATTTAACAGGTATGTTTATTAATATGTTTAGATTATTTTGTAAAAGTTTTGTAATTTATTACGAAGTATTAGTGGAATTATTCGTGTTAATACGATTTGAATCATCCGATACGGTTTGTTTACTTCGAATCGCCACCTGACTCGAGTCGCCGGCTCGAGTTGCCAGCACAACACGTGCGATTGTTGATCAGTGTTCTTTTTCTACCAGTAACTCCAGAAATACCAGGAATTTTGAGGAATTATTTCACAGGTTTGTTTATTAATATGTTTAGATTATTTTGTAAAAGTTTTGTAATTTATTACGATGTATTAATGGAATTGTTCGTGTTAATACGATTTGAACGGTACGGAATGTTGACGAAGGACCGCCATATTGGTTTTTCCGAGAAGACACTGTCACTATAGTGTCAATACGTACAGACTATATTAAATTTATTAAGTATGGGTTCTCGATTTCTATTAATTTTGAATAAAACTAATATTTTTGCACCTGTAGGCTGTACGTACTGACACTACAGTGACAGTGTCTTCTCGGCTCGTCGGGTCGACGGCGGCAGCAGCCGTCGAGTCGACGGTAGATGGTTGGACAAAACAACGTCAGCCCGACGGCGTTTGTCGCCGTCGGGCCGCCGGCGGCAGCCGCCGTCGAGTCGACGGTGGATGTTTGGACAAAACAACGTCGGCCCGACGGCGTTTGGCGCCGTCGCCCCGACGGCGTCGGGGTGACGGCGGCTGCCACCGTCGGGCCGACGGCGTTTGACGCCGTCGCCCCGACGGCGGGAGGTTGGACAAAACAACGTCGGCCCGATGGCGTTTTCCACCGTCGGGCCGCCGTCGGGCCGACGACTGTGTGCTATCTGGGGTAGGTCACTTAATAACTGCATAGGGCCTAAGACCTCACTCAGACAGAGTACAAGCAATTATAGAAATGCCCAGCCCTCCAGACAAAGGTGCAGTACAAAGATTTTTAGGGATGATTGGGTATGTAAGTAAATTTATACCTAATATGGCTGAGATCACTAAACCATTGCGGACGGTGATTCGAAAAGACATAGCATGGTACTGGGAAAAACCTTAGATAAACGCAGTCAAACAATTAAAAGAATTATTAAGTAATGCACCAATCCTAAAGTATTTTGACAACAGTGAAAAGAATTGTCATTTAAGTAAATGCTTCAAAATTTGGCTTAGGATCCACCTTATTTCAATGTCGTCAGCCTGTTGCCATGGCATCAAAAGCATTAGACAAAACACAAATAAGCTATGCAGTTATAGAAAAAGAATTGCTGGCAATATGCTTTGGCCGCAAGAAATTTCATGATTATATTTATGGAAACGAAATAACAGTAGAAACAGACCATAAACCATTCGTATCAATTATGTTAAATTATCAGCCTGATGCAACACATGCGAATGAGATTGCAAAATTATAATTTAAACGTCATGTATGTCAAGGGGTCAAACCTCTATTTTGCAGCTACTCTGTCCAGGGCACACACAACTAACATAGAACCGAACGATCTCTCCGATAAAGAGATTTTGGTAGCTACTGTTGATATCAACACAGACATGATACAGCTCATCAAATTCACCACCATCACGGATAAAACACTACAAGAAGTAAAAAGATTAACAATAAACGGTTGGCCTATTAAGAGTGACCAGCTAACTCCCGAAATAAAACCATTTTTACACATACCAGCAGGACATAACCACATACGATGAGATATTATTCAAAAACGGAAATCAGATAATAATCCCTAAATCATTACAATCGGAGATTTTAGAGAAACTACATGAGTCACCATTAGGTATAGTAAAATGTAAACAGCTTGCAAGGGACAGTGTTTTCTGGCCAGGCCTGAGCAGCCAATTAGAGGATAACATTTTGGGATGCCAGACGTGGCAAGAATTTTAGAAACTTACAACATAAACTAGACGTGCAACGAAACTAGTTGCAGTTATAAAGGACTTACCCTATGAACAAAGGCTCAGGAAATTGAAACTTCCTACCCTTTCCTACAGAAGGAAAAGAAGTGACATAATTGAAGTATTTAAAATTATGAAAGGTTTTGATAAAATAGATATGAACCAATTTTTCACCTTGAATAAAAGAGAAGGCAGCCGGGGCCATACTCTCAAACTAGTAAAACCCAGAGCCATTTCAAAATTAAGGCAACACAGTTTCTCAAACAGGATCATAAATATATGGAATAGTCTCCCACAAAATGTTATAGATGCCGGCTCAATAAATTCATTCAAGAACAGATTAGAAAACGCATGGGCTGATGATACAGGGAAATTTGACCACTTATTCACCACATGCTACTAATTTATTCCTTGTGTTGCATATTTACTTGCACTCAAGCAAAAATGAGAGACAAATAAGTGTTCACACTTCCTGTCTACCAATCACTATATCACTATATAAAGAACCCTTAATAGACCACACATTTACAGAAATGCTATTCCAAAAGGTAGGAGTCAATTTATTCCATGCAAATAACAAAAACTACATACTAATTATCGATTATTACACTAAATTTCCAGAATTACTAGAATTACAACATTTTTCTAGCCAAGCGATCATTAATGCTTTGAAACAAGGCTATAAAAGATAATCGGGACAGACACATGTCTGTTAAATTACAGAAACACTACAAAACAATGCCTTACTGCATCACCAGCACAGCTACTGATGTCCCGAAAATTAAGAAATTAAGAACACGAATACCAACATTAGATGTGTATCTGAAACCAAGAATACAAAGTTCAAAATTAAAAATAATAAAACAGAAACAAAGGTTACAAAAACTGTATTTCGATTAAAAAAGCAGGAACAGCACACGAAAAAGTAAAATCGGGTGATAGAATACGATACATAAACCACAAGAATGAGTGGAAAACCGGAAAAATGGTGAAGACAAATACTCCTGGGGAGAGAGATTACGAACGAATAAACAGCGAACAGAACATATTACGCAGAAATCAAAAATTTATTTTCAAATACCCCAGCGAACATACCAAGGAAATCAGTAACAGCAAAAATGATGAACGATACAATACAACTGACACAAACAACATACCTAATACTTACATAGGACGATACGGAAGGCAAGTTAAGCCAACAGTCCGATTCGGATACAAATAAAACATTAATAAATTAATAAATTAATTGCAATATCTTAACTTGTTAAGAATATTGTTACAATTATAAGAACCCAGGTTAGAAATATTTAGCATATTGAGTCAATAATACACAAAAATAGACTCATTTAGCCAGAAGACAGAATGTGAATATTAAGACGTGTGATTATATATATATATATATATATATATATAATATATTTTATAATATATGTATATATATATATCAAGATAGAAGTTAATAAGAATATAAAATATTATAAGTATTATAGCTGTAAAAGCGCTATCATAGATATTAGGATATAAGGTAACAATGAACCACATAATAATTTAAGCTCACGGAGTTCACACGTTTATTACAGGTAGAGTGATTGCATCACGAAGCCTAGGTAGTCCCAATGTTTAGGATGCTGGCAAAGAGTATGTTTTGTTTGTGTGTTGTTGTTTTACATCCTAGCAACATCTAAGGTCATATCAGGACAGGTACCGACTTGTGACAGTGCGCACTCATGGCGACTTTATAGTGCTGCCCCACTGGGAAATCAGGCTGCCGGCACCATGACCCAATGTCCCACTCAGTCACATTATCCTGACACTGAGCTAACCAGTCCTTGCCCTATCCTATTAATGCCGAGCGCCAGGCTAGGAAGCGACAAGTACCAATTTTAAAGTCATTGGTTTGACTCGACTGGGAAACGAACTCCCGACCTTCCACACGCGAGGCCCACGCTCTACCGATTAGGCCACCGCGCCCGGTTCAAAGAGTATGGATTCGAAAATCTGCTCTATGTATAATATTCCCTTTGTTTGCATCACCCCCTATGACAATCGTTACAAGCTATTCCCAAGTAACTTTTATTTTAAAGGACTATCTCACTTGTGACTTTATAGTGATCCCCCACTGGGAGACCAGGCCGCCAGCACCATGACCTGATATCCCACTCCGTCACATTATCCACACACTGAGCCAACCAGTCCTTGCCCTATCCTAATGATGCCGTGTGCCTGGCTTTGGATATATTTGAAATGAAAATGCGCTCACTTAATTTTGATGTGCACACCAAAATTCTCGACATGGGTTTTGTTTAGCCGTTTTCGAGCATAGCAGTATGACACAGGACCACCAAACTGTAATAAATGTGCCCGTATCTAAGATGGGTATGTAGGTTCAGTTGGTTGGTTGGAGTTGTACGTCCTGCCAACATCTAAGGTCATTTCAGGACGGCTACTGACTTGTGACAGTGTGTACTAATGGCAACTTTATAGTTTTGCCCCACTAGCAAATCAGGCTGTCAGCGCCATGACCCGATATCCCACTCAGTCACATTATCCTGACACTGAGCTAACCAGTCCTTTTCCTATCCTAATAATGCCGAATGCCTGGCAATGAAGCGACAAGTATAAATTTTGATCTTATTGGTTTGACTCGACCGGGAACCAAACTCCCGATCTCCCACACGCGAGGCCAGTGTTCGACCGATTCAGCAACCACTGTGCCCGATCCAAACTGCAATAAATGCTTAATGAGTGTACCCGTCAGTGTGTTGAGGGTTTATGAAATTTGACGCTTTCAAGTTTCATCGGAGTATGCAGCTTTAAAACTGAAGTGACATCGAAGTGACGTCCACCCGAGCGCGGAGAAGCGTATTCGATTATTCGACCCGAGTTTGTAGGATGTGCGCATGCGCCAATAAGTGTCTCGGGTGGTCCGAGTTGATGCGAAATCCGCGCATGCGCAGAAGCAACGGGAGACGGCTGAGCACGGGAACACGCTGAAACCGCCACACCGGATAAAAGAATCACCCGATCTAATCTTAGAATAAGACATTGGATGGCTCTGGAAGGTTGTGTCTGTGTGTATGTGTGTCTGTGTGTGTGTGAGGGGGAGGCGTGGGTGGTTACTAACCAGTCTGTGGCGGTGGAGGTGGAGGAAGTCTGGAGAGGCGTTCGGTCGATTAGCAATCTGGCTTCACGTGATGTGATAGTCGCTCTCCTGATTGGTTGCCCGTTCACTGCACCGGCCTCTGATTGGCTAGCTGGCCGGCCGAGTCGCTGCACCACGGAAGTCGAGGCTTTGTCACTGTCTCCATTACAATTATGAGCACTTCCATCACAGCTCGGCTAAAAGTTGACCATTTTTGGTATTATTATGAAAGTGTGTTGGTTTATTTTTTTATCTCTAATTTTATTTCAGGGTGGCTAAAATTGATTTAGTTTCTTTCCACTTGATTAATATGGATATTTCCGGTTAGTGCCCCTTACTCCATCAGCTGCTTTCACTTTCAGCTTACATGCCGGTGTGGTGGTTTCAGCGTGTTCCTGTGCTCAGACGTGTCCCGTTGCTTCTGCGCATGCGCGGATTTCGCATCAACTCGGATCACCCGAGACACTTATTGGCGCATGCGCACATCCTACAATGTCGGGTCGAATAATCGAACACGCTTCTCCGCGCTCGGGTGGAGAATTTTTTTTTTTTTTTTAATAGCCGATAAAAAATACAGCAAAATAGGATTTAAAGTATTTTATGATGGCCTAGTTTACCTATATTTCCATTTAATTAATCTAAGTTATTCTTTTTTGGCACACGGCACGTGTATTTGTCGACTCCACTCGCCGTGTTCTATTTGAAATTCTGACGACTGGGATGACCCGAGTCGCCCGGGTAGTGTTAATCGATTACGGCCATGTTTATTAGATTCTGACGCATGCGCAGAAGCGAGGGACACGTCTGAGCACGCGAACACGCTGAAACCACCACACCGGAAGTTGGGGTTGGTGCACCTTCCGCCTTTTTTGTTATGGACCCTATTCTTTAATTCACGTTGCTTCTATAACGACATGCCTCCTCTCCTGATGACCAACTTTGACAAGGTCCTTGTCATACAGTTTTTTTCTAATCTAGGATTCAGTGATATTGTATTAGGGTTTTGTTTGCACTAGACAAAATACCACTTCCTCTATGTGTGTTCGCCCGCCCTGCCACCTCTGACAGCCGACCCCAACTACAGAGCCTGATTCTGGTCACCCACACCCTGACCTAATTAGTAACCATAGTAACCCCACTGGCTATCTCTGTGCAGGCAACATGATCTGCTGCTGGTCAACCCGTCTACCACACACACACACACACACGCACGCACGCACACACACACACACACACACACCCACACACACACACACACACACACACACACACAAAAGCTTTTTTTGTCGGTCTTTTTTTTTTTTAAAGCAGTGCTGGATACTGGAGACAGGACTGGGTAGCACAGCGGTTGTCCCAAGGTCTGTGTTTTGTTTGTTTGTTTGTTGGGGGGTTTATGTCCTAGCAACATCTATGGTGATATCAGGATGGGTACAGATTTGTGGCAGTGTGCACTCATGGCAACTTCATAGTGCTTCCTCACTGGTAGGCACATGCATAACAATTTAGAATACTTTTTTTTCTTATCTGACTGGTCTAGAATTAAAGAGCTTAATTTAGAGATAAAAACACTTCTTAGTTAAAAAAAAAAAAATCACTATAGACAAAGTTATTGCGAGTTTAAGTTGTAAATAATGATGGCTTTTTGTAGTGTTATTATAGTGAGGCAAGTGAGACCAGGCTGCCAGCACCATGATCTGATATCCCACTCAGCCACAGTTATCCTGATACTGAACAAACCAGTCCTCGCCCTATCCTAGTAATGCCGAGCACCAGGCTAGGTAGTGACAAGTATAAATTTTATAAATCATTGGTTTGACTCGGCTTGGATTCGAACTCCCCACCTTCCACACGGGAAGCCTTCGCTCTACCGTTTCGTCCCAGGGTCTGTGACTGTGAAATGAGGTCAGTGGGTCAGTTGTGACCTGGGAAGAACTGGAGAAATGGCAGTCAGGAGGGAGACATGGATCGGATGTGAATGAAACATTGTTAATCTGTATTCTTTAGTTTGTGGGCCTTTGCTGTGAGATAATAAGGGGACAATAACATGACCAACACAAGTTTACTGGTTCATTTGTTTGTTGTAACTGACCAACATAGCTTTATTCGTCCACTTCTTTGTTTGTTTGTTTGTTTGTTTGTGTGTTTAATGGGGTTTTATGAAAACATGAATAAAGAAAAACTAGTCATAAAAGTAATTTACAATTTTCTAGATATAAGGGTTATTCTCTAAAACTGGGCACCACAAATTTGGTTTTCATGTTACCATTCTGATAATTCATTCTTTCTTTCATTGATAGCAAGTCAAATAATTATTGTTTGCTGTCTATTAAGTATTTTAGCAATGCTACATATATTTAATCAATCCCACAACATATATCAGAAGCAGACTTGTATGGTTTTGTGCTAAAGTGAAAATGTAAACATTTACACAACAACAGCATGCATTTACCCCAACTTCCTTTCAATCTTTTTCTTGTAAGACGTAACCTTGTTTGCTTAACTGTAATCAGTAAAATCTTGGTTGACTTTGTTGTGTATGCTAAAATGTGTCTTAGATTTCTATGTTACACAAGTGATATTGACGTATTGCTCAATTTGTATAAGATCAAAATCAAAAAGTGAAATAGGTTTTTTATTTCAATTCTAACATATGCACAACATGCACGCCTTCATAGGGACGTGAACTCTGATATTATGTGGAATGTTTTTTGCTGTTATTTGGAAGGTTTTCATTTTTCGTTCCCATGTCACACTTTAGTGACCAGTTTCAGAGAATTTCCCATAAATGCATGTAATATTTAATGGAATGCCCGGCCGTCAGAGTCCCAGAAATACCACTTACTCCGATCGAAGACCTTACTTTTCTAAAATGTGTTTTAAATTTGGGGATTATATTCTGATGTCCCGTACTTTATACTGGCTGTTGTCCTGAAGTCCCATCTAGGACACACGTTCCTGTCATTGCCGTCAGAGGGCGGGCGGGTTGGTAGTGGAATTCGTCTATTCAGTCTTTCTAAAGCTAGGATTCCTTACACGCGGTATGCGTTATGCGAATGCGAATGCGGCAAAAAATCAAAACGCCTTGAAGTCAATGGGCTGCAACCCTTACACGCGGTATGCAAATGCGAATGCGACAACTTGATCGGTCCCTGTAGCGATCGGTCCGGCATGCGGCATGCGACACGGGGGTGCGAATAGAAAAGCATCAGTCGCATTTGTCCATTGATATAAGGCTGGAGGAGGCGACTGATAATTACGGACAGCCGGGACAAGGGTCAGGGAGGGGGGTTGTCAAGGCTGCTGAGTGGAAACATATGGTAGTGGTTGTGGTGGGGGTTCGGGTTGGTAAAAATGCTACCAGAGCCACAAAAATATGAATACTTATCTATAATTTGGTAATTATAAAGGTAGGAACCTCCATGTGCAGTACCAAGAGGTACATGGATATACATGCCATATTAGGGCATATACAGTGCAGTATGGAGTATACTTGTTTATTTTTATTTTTTAAATATAGCCAGTCATGTGCCGTCTGCCGCATGCCGCATACCGTGTAGAAGGAATCTTCCCATTCGCATACCGCATACCGCATGCTGCATGCTGCATGCCGCGTAGAAGGAATCTCAGCTTAATTCCGTTGTTGTTGTATTCTCTCCACAGGTGAGCATCTATTATCTCAATATGTAAGCTTCTGAGATTTGTAAGTACGTTTACATTAAGGTATTCCACTGTTATTTAGCAAATTAAGGGATGTAAACTAGCATTTTAAAATAATTATTTAAAAAAGTCTGAATAGATTCTATGCGGTACCTTTTAGTGGACATAATTAGAAAATGTATCCACTAAAATGTACCTAGTCTTGATGACGTTTATAGGGTCCGTACAGGACCTGGAAAGTCTTGGAAAGTCTTGAACTTCCTTGGCCCAATTTCAAGGCCTTGAAAAGCCTTGAATTTAGCCTATTTGGGGTAATTGGTCTTGAAAAGCCTTGAATTAGATTAAACTGTCCCCACTGATCTTAATTAGTTCGAAATCGCCACTTGACATTGTTGTTTTTTCCTGAAATCCAAATGAAAATAGTCTTGAACCCATATCCCGCTCAGTCACATTATTCTGACACTGAACTAACCAGTCCTTGCCCTATCCTATTAATGCCGAGTGCCTGGCTAGGAAGCGACAAGTGTAAATTTTGTAAGTCATTGGTTTGACTCGCCTGGGAACCAAAGTCCTGATCTCCCGCACACGAGGCCCGCGCTCTATCGATTCGGCCACTGCACCCGGTGATGTATCTGGTGTATCTGGAGTATCTGGTGTGGAGGGACCGCGGGTACCAGCAGCGCCCATGACTGCCAAGTCTCACGGAGTTCCAAACAGTCGAATGCGCATGATGGGATTATGCAAATTGATGGCGAGATTTATTCACAACGCAGCGTGATGGCTTCATGGAAGGATTAAGGAGTGAAGTTTGGTGAAATCCAAAAAGGTGTGGTCCGTTACATTGGGGCTCCATGAATGTCGAGGTGTTTTTTTCATCATGGATGAAGGATCTCCGCGATTTCGCGGATTTCCGCGATTTTTGTAATATTCACTGATTACCGTTTACAAAATTCCTAGGAATCAGAATATATATGAGAACAATTGGTTGTTCGAATTCCGTTCTTAGATTATGACCTTAGATGTTGTAAGAACATGAAACTCAAGCAAGAAAGTGTTAGGTGTGGGCGATAATATAGTCATAACAATTATATTTCAAACCTGACTTCCGGCATTTTCCCCACGATTCCCTGACAGTGCTATGTCTATGGGAGAAGATCAAAGTTTTCGCGGAAATATGCCATTAGCATAATAATCCCCGCGATTTTAGCAGAGACCACTTTTATCCTTGTTTCATAATCCTAAAAATGTTAGGATTAGGTTTCACCCGCCCACACCCACCTTCTCTATGATCCTGCCATTAATCCTAACATAAAGCCATCGATAAAGAAAGCTAGCTCCCAAAACGTCCTAGCAACATCTAAGGTCATATCAGGACGGGTACCGACTTGTGACAGTGCACACTCATGGTGACTTTATAGTACTGTCCCACTGGGAAACCAGGCCACCGGCACCATGACCTGGTATCCCACTCAGTCACATTATCCTGACACTGAGCACACCCGTCCTTGCCCTATCCTAATAATGCCGAACGCCTGGCTAGGAAGCGACAAGTATCAATTTTTAAGTCATTGGTTTGACTCGACCAGGGTCGAACCCACGATCTACCAGCACGGGAGACGGACGCCCTAACTCATTCGGCCATCCCGTCTGGTCTCTGTTGTACGAGAGCTGTAGTATACAATAACACGGTTGTACTAGAGCTGTGTTATACAATAACAGTATTAACACTGTTGTTCCATACTGGTGCTGTATGGTAGCACTGTTGTATCATAGCTATGTTATACAAGAACACAGTTGTACTATAGCTGTGTCATACAATAACACTGTTGTACCATATCGGCGTTGTACAACAGCGCTGTTGTACCATAGTTGTATTATATTATAGCACTTGTACCATATCAGGTTGTATGATAACATTGTTGTACCAAAGTGGTGTTATACAATAGCACTGTTGTACCATAGTTGCGTTGTACAATATCACTTGTAACATAGCAGGTTGTATGATAGCACTGTTGTACCATAGTGATATTGTACAATATCACTGTTGTACCAAATGGTGTTGTGCAATATCACTGTTGTACCATTGCTGCGACGTACGATAGCACTTTTCTACCATACCTATGCTGCACGTACCATACCTCTGCAGTATGTACCGTTCGTCTGCCGTATGTACCATAACTACACTGTTGTGCCATAACTCTGCAGGCATGTACCATACCTCTGCAGTATGTACCATACATCTGCCGTATGTACCATACATCTGCAGTATGCACCATGCCTGTAAAATGATGTACCATTCCGCTACAGTGCTATGCCGTACATCTACAGTCCTGTACCATACCTCTGCAGTATGTACCATATATCTGCAATATGTACCATACCTCTGCAATATGTACCATGCCTCTGCAATATGTGCCATACCTTTCCAGTGTTGTACCATACCTTTCCAGTATGTACCATACCTCTGCGGTTCTGTACCATACCTATTCAGTATGTATCCTACCACTGCAGTGCTGTACCATACCTGGTCAGTGCTGTACCATACCTCTGCCATCCTGTACCATACATATACAGTGCTGTGCCACTCTGCGGTGGCTCCCTGGCGGACAGCTGAGGTATTATAGATGAGGGTATCGGCGCCCGGGGTCAGGTTTCTGTCATCAATAATTCCTACATCCGGCCATTCCTCCTATAACTCGCCATGTACAAGGCCTGGGTACCAGACCAATATCCCGGTCCCTTGCTCGCGTGTTTGTGCCTCCACCACCCCATGTCTCTCAGTCTCTCACCCCCCATCACACACTCTCACACCCCATCTGCTATCCCCATGTAGGCATGAATCGACAGTTCTCAGACTTTCCTACACTCTCTCACCGCTGAAAAGTTCACCTGAAACAGTTGCCGCCTTTCAGAGAATAATATTTCGCATAAGCACACCTATATTTGTTTGTTTGTTTGTTTTTGGCTTACGTCCTAGCAACATCTAATGTCATAGCACAGGGATGAAAGATCTCCGCGATTCCGTGGATTTCCGGGATTTTTCAATCCCGCAGCACCATCAGTGTAGATCTATACTAATAAGTGGTGCAGACGCCGCAGCACTATCAGCGTATACCTGTAATAAATGCTCCAAACGCCACAGCACTATCAGCATATACTACTATTATACATGCTTCAAAGGGCGCAGCACTATCAGCCTATACCAATATATATTAAACACGACTTCCGGAAATTTTCAGCGATTCCCTGACAGTGTTAAACCTATGGGAGAATATCAGCATTTCTGCTTTTTTTCCCAGAGATCACTTTCATCCCTGATATCAGGATGGGTACCCACTTGTTTGTTTGTTTAACGACCCCTTAGCACAAAAGTAGACATGGGCTATTGGGGGGGGGGGGGGTGACAGTGCACACTCATGATGATTTTATAGTGGTGCCTCACTTGAAGACCAGGCACTGGCACCATGATCCAATATCCGACAGTCACATTATCCTGATACTGTGCTAACCAGTCCTTGTCCTATCCTATTAATGCTGAGCGCCAGACTAGGTAGTGACAAGTATCAATGTTATAAGTCATCGGTTTGACTCGGCTGGGATTACCAATGGGAAGCCTGTGCTCTACCGCTTCGGCCACCGCGTCCGGTTGTGCAGCTTTAAATTTAATGAATATGTGTGGGGGGTGATTAGGTGAAGGATAACGGAGTGTCGATAATGACGTCACCGACCGAGTCTGATATATATAAGAAGAAGCGGCTGGGGGGACATTAAAGCTGCATAATCCGATTAAAAAATCAAATTTTCAAAACCAAAACAGTAATCTAGATTTGTTTCTACATACCTAACTTGGATACTGGTTCACTTATCCAACATTCGTCACCACATAGAATGGAATACCGAGTCAATCTAATAGAAGCTGTTACTGCAGAAGCCTATGGTGTTAGATTTTTGGCGTGCTTGCCAAAATTAATTGTGTATGTTTGCATTTCAAATATCTCAAAAGTTAGTCATTTAAAATAAAAGCTACTTCAAAGTTAATTAAGGTAGATGATAGCGATCAACCTAATATATTTATCTCAGAAAATTACAGAAACTCAAAACCATCGGACTATGCAACTTTAAGCAATGCGTGCCTATTTATTACTGCGCAGTAGAGTAAATAGCCCCATAGAGAATTCCAGTGCACAAAGGTTATCACGGCAAGTGAAGCCCTCACCCCACACCACTCACCCTACACCCTACACCCCTCACCCTACACCCCTCACTCCTCATCCCTCCCCTCACCCCACACCACTCACCCTTCAACCCCCACCCTACACCTTGCACCACACACACCACATCACACACACCCTCATCCTGCACCCTATACACCACACCCTCACCAGACACCACACACACCCTTATCCTACCTCCCAGCCCCTCAGCCTACCCCCCGGATCCTGTACCCCACACCACTCACCGTTCAACCCTCACCCTACACCCTGCACCACACACACCCTCATCCTGCACCCTACACACCACCCCCTCACCACACACCACACACCACACACACCCTTATCCCACATCCCAGCCCCTCAGCCTACCCCCGGATCCTGTACCCCACATCACTCAACCCTCAACCCTCACCCTACACCCGTCATCCCACACCCTACACCCCACACCAACAGAGCTACCCTCCGACAGACGAGTCTGAGTTTGTTCCACAGTCGAGTGGCTGCAGACAGTGACTGTGCCGGTGGGTGGGGGGAAGAGGGACAGGTCCTATGTAGAATCGTCCTTGAACTTTCAGTACATACCTGATTGCGCGTCACTAGGTAGTGTTTGGGAATAGTGCTGGTACATGTCTAGTGGGTTAGGTAGAGTGGGGGTTTAGTGGTGGGATAGTGCGTGACCGCCATACACAGCGTCCCAGTGCTCACTTCCAGTTACAACACAACGTCCTGGTGCTCACTTCCGGTTACCACGCAGTGTCCCGGTGCTCACTTCCGGTTACATCGCAGCGTTCCGGTGCTCACTTCCGGTTACTATGCAGCGTCCTGGTACTCTCTTCCGGTTACAACCTCGACTTTGTGCGCGGCTGTCCGCTCATGTGCTTTCAAGTCAGCATTCTTGTTAAAAGAGAGTTGGAAAGTGGGATTTGTTTGTGAATGGTTGCTTAAACTCGCGGTGTCGGTGAACTGTTTGTACACCAGCCCCAAGACGCCGCGTCACCGCTGTAATAACACACTGGGCGGGCCGCAAATCGAATTATATCGATCTCTTGTGTTCTAGACAGCCTTCGCAGCCACTGCCTTGCCCCCTCCCCTCCCCTCCCCTCCCCTCGCCACCCCGCCCCCCCGCCCCGTCCAGCCCTGCTCCGACCCGCCCCGCCCCGCCCCGTACCGACGCCCTCCGCCCCGCTCCGCTCCGCCCCGCCCCGCCCCGCCCCGCCCCGCCCCGCCCCGCCCCGCCTCTGGTCACTTCTCCTCACCTCGCCTAACCCTTCTGACTGTGCCTCACCCTTCCCTCTTTTCTCTCCTCCGCCCTCCTGTTATGACCCCTCTTCCTCCTCCTTCCCCTCCTCCTCCTCCTCCTCATCATCATTATCATCATTATCATCGTCAACAGCAGCATCAATCTGGTTATCATCGTCATTATCACCTTCCAAGGGTTTGCCTTCCTCCTCATTCCCTTTCTCCTCCTCCTCCTCCTCCTCCTCCTCCTCCTCCTCCTCCTCCTCCTCCTCTCTCCTCCCCCCTCAGCCTCCTCCCCCTTCCCTCCTCCCCTCTCCCCCCATCCCCCCCTCGTTCCCTTTCGCCTTCCTCCCCCTCCCCCAATAGTCGATGTTTACTTTTTGTGCTGGATGGTCTTTAAACAAACTTTCTCTCCTCCCCCCCCTCCTCCATTCCCCATCTTATCTTCTTCTCCCTCACCTCGCCCCTCCTCTCCATCCTTCATCCCCTTCCAGACCTTCCCCTCTCTTCCCTCATCAATTATTCCCTTCCCCTCACTTCTCTCTCCTCTTACACCTTATTCTCATTTTTCCCTCTCCCATTGATCATACGCGAACCATCCCCCACTCCCCACTCCCACCTGCCCCAATCATCATCCTACTGACCCCTTTCACCCCCCCCCCCCCCCCATCATCCGAGCACAATTCTTCTCTATACTTAGTCCTGTCTGTGCTAAATCCCAACAGGGAGTGCTAGATTCCCACCACCGCTGTCTTCCAGTGTCACCTCTTGCTGCACATTACTTACTGACTTACTTACTTACGCCTACCGCCCAACTTTGGGCATAGGTCACGAACAAGGGCTCTCCAGTTATCCCGGTCCTGGGCCACTTTTGAGTTTCTTGTTCGTGATTCTGTAACGTTGTTCTTTTTTCCGGGGTGGGGTTGTTGGCCCCACGCCCAACCCCCAACCTGGAGGACCAGTGGCTGCTCTTAGTCTGTCCTCTGCCATGAGTCCTGCCCGGCTTGGTTAAACTTGCCAGGGGGCTAGCCCCCGCCGGTATAGCTCTCATGGTCACGGAGGCACACAAGCCTCCCCACCATGACAAGGTAGCAACACATTGGGCGTGGTGGGGAGATTGTCCTCTTGCAACTCACTGCTCGTGTTCCACTCCCCTCCGCTGACTGCCCGTCTTTAAATACCCGAGTTCGGTTAACTGTCTAGCCACATCCATCACTGTCGGCTCTTTAGAGTTGCATGGTCCGATAAAAGCATCACATTTTCAAAAGCAAAACACTTGTCTAGATTTTAACTTATATATCCATGTGTCAGGGGGTGGATCGTAGTACTAGTAGTAGTAGAGGTGCGTGATGCAGAGTGATGTATGGAGGTGGAGCTGATTGATGACGTCACAGATAAGTCATGTGACCATTGCGGGCAGGTAGGACCTGGGTCTTGATGTGATTGCAGGGTGTGAGATGGCCGTCCTAAGTCACAGTCTTTGGAGGCTTGCAACAAGCCGCGTGTTAACACTGGGGACCTGTTGATGAAATCAATGACAGTGGGGCAGGGATACGAGACCTGACTGATTGATTGTTTGATTGATTGATTGTGAGTTTAATATATACCGTGTCAGCAACAAAGGCCATATTCACGGTGAGATACATTTTCTCCAACTTTTACACAGGGTTGTAATTCACCCCTACTCAGACTACTGTAGTACGGGGTGAATCTTTTATCTAAGAGTGGTCCTGTCCTGTCTTACTGTCGTGCCGGGTTGGGTATTGCCAAAGATAATGTATGACAAGACGCGCCACTTAGCGCTTTCCCGTGAAATACAGATTCAGTGGTGCTACCCAAAGACATACAAGGCAATTGGACAGGTCCCCT
This sequence comes from Branchipolynoe longqiensis, assembly GCA_030323885.1. Classification (NCBI taxonomy): domain Eukaryota; kingdom Metazoa; phylum Annelida; class Polychaeta; order Phyllodocida; family Polynoidae; genus Branchipolynoe; species Branchipolynoe longqiensis. The sequence continues at coordinate 30,636,118 of CM059192.1, forward strand.
AGCCCAGCCTGACTGCTGTACCATCAAAGACAATGGCCGACAATTATAGTGTATTATCTCCTAATATTAATAATGAAAACTATTATTATTATTATTATTTATGGTGTCCTGCAAAGACATTTTCACTGAATCGGTGAAGAAACGCAACTATTATGCGATGCGAGCGGGAGAAAATCATTGCGCAAATATAACATTTTAATTGCTATGTAATGCCTGCCTTGTTTGCCACGCGATGGCGCAATTCCATGATTATTTCACAAATTCCTATATGAAAGCGCTGAGTGGTGTGTCTTGTCATATACAGTATAACCCCGTTAAACCAAGCTCGGTTAAACCAAACGATCGGCTAATCCAAACTTTTTTCTGCAGCCCTGCAAAATACTACCATTTATCATATAAAAATGTTGGTTAAACCAAAGTTGGTTAATCCAAACTATCGATTAATCCAAACAAAATTGTCGGTCCTCAGGCCACTTCCAGTAGGTTAAACCAAACTTTCATGTGGTTATAAGGTCATCTGAGACCCCACTAACTTTTTTATACGATAAATGGTAGTATTTTGCTGGGCCGCCGAAAAACGTTTGGATTAACCGATCGTTTGGGTTAACCAAGCTTGGTTTAAAGGGGGTATACTGTATATACATAAAAAAACAATAATCAAGTGTCCACATACATTGTATATTACATGCATAATGCACCCAAGTTTTTGCCAAAGCCAAGTCAAAGTCGAAGCCAAAGCTCGGTTAAACCAATGATCGGTTAATCCAAACAAATTTCTATGGTCCCTTCAAGTTTGGTTTAACGGGGTTATACTGTATTGTCTTCAGTATTACCGGGGCCCGGAACAGGCCGCTCCCGGGCACTGATCCCACATAAGTCGGTGGGATGTGTCGCCCTGGTGGCCGTCACGTAACTCACTTTGATTTATTGACACATCCCTCACCCCCCCCCCCCCCCTTCCCCCTACCCCTCATCTCACACACTCCACCCCGGACATTCTCAACCACTTCCACCTATTCTGGCACATCTCATCACAATCCTCAATCACCCCGCCTCCTTGTTCTCTCTCATCCACCCACCACCCTAACTTAAGCCATCCTGATATGACCTTAGATGTTGCCAGGACGTAAAACTCCAACAACCAACCAACCCTAACGACCCCCCTCCCCTGCCACCACCTTTAACCATCATGAACAAACTATCAACACACCGAACATCCTACACAACTATCAATCTCTTTAAACACATTGAACATTATATAAGACAGACAAAATGTCTTGTCAACTGCAAACTTAGCTTGTTTTATAAGAGAAAAAATGTAATCCACAATGATTGTTTGAGTTGCCCCGAGTATACACTTTCTACTCGGTGCTGCTCCCCATTTCTGCATGAACTACAGTGACTGGTGCTGTACATTATACAGCAGGAGCCACTCCCTTAATTCTACAGGATCGGTGCTGTGACTAATACAGCACTGATCAAACTTAGATTATTTAGACTGTCAATTGCAATAGTAAGATGCCTGGAAGACCAGTGCTCCGGCACTGACAAATGTCATATTTAGATGAATAAATACTTTACCCCAAAAAAAACACACACAAAAACAACGTAATCCTCATAAATTCTCGCACACATACCGCACTCCTGTTGTGACCATAGTTAATCGCTTATTGCCTGTGCTGCAAGACAACCCTCGTCTCACCACACTAAAAAAAAAAAAAAGTCCACCGATAACTATGCACTGCTCTAACCTAATGTTAACCAACAAACTTTATTTCCTTACTCTTACAATTATATGTGATTACAGTATTTGTATTAGCGTTTGAATTCAAATTTAGGAAATTATAATCTTCATGGTAAGGAAGGATTTTCGGTGTTTGAATCTTTTAGTGGTGGGTTCTCATTCTGGTGTAGGAGGTTTTGTGGAGAATGTCATGTGGGCGATAATAGGGACATTTGCCGTGTATTGTATATCTAACCGTTCCATCATAGCACACACTGACGCAGTGTGCAAGATTAATATTTGAGCGATATGGAATACACGAATAACTAGCTCTACACTAGTTTCACAACCACCTTTTACGTTTTTATTTATTTAATGTACTACCTTGCTTACGACTCTGTATTATTAGGATATCACGATTGAGTTGGATATCGGGATCCCTGTGAGAGAGTAATATGGAAACCGCATGAGGGGGTATTGTCACAAATAAGTACTCTTCAGATGTTGCCAGGACCTAAAACCCTAATCACTCACTCATTTATCACTACACCAATTACTACCGCCCCTATCCACCACCACTACCATCAATCTACCACCACCACCATCACCACCACAACCACCACTACCATCACCACCACCACCACCACCACCACCACCACCACCACTACCACCACCATCACCGCCACCACTACCACCACCACTACCACCACCATCACCAGCACCACTACCACCACCACCACTACCACCACCATCACCACCACCACCACTACCACCACTACCACCACTACCACCACTACCACTATCACCACCACCACCACTACCACCAACACCACCACCACTACCACTACCACCACCACTACCACCACCACCACCACCACCCCACCATTACCACCACCACCCCACCACCGCCACCGCCACCGCCACTATCATCACCAGTACACCACCACCACCAAAACAACACCACCTTCCACGGCCACAGCCACTGCCACAACCACCACCACTACCACCACCCCACCACAACGACCACCACCACCTCCACCACCACCACCACTACCACTATTACAAACACCACTACAACCACCACCACCACCACCACCTCTAAGACTACCACCACCTCCACCACTACCACTACAACCACCACCACCACCACTCCCCCACCACGTCCGGCGCCCCCTGGTGCCAGCTTAGCGCCACTCAATAAGGACGTGGCCGGAAGATGGCGTTGCGCCACGGCCGCCTGCCAAGCCACGTCCCGTCACCTCCCCCCACACCCCGTCACCTCCCCCCAGAGTCAACACCCGCCCCCCTCGTTATTTCATCCATTTACACTGCGCCAATTACAGTATGTAAGGCGAATTGGTGGCTACCCTTTATTCCCTCTCCATCGTCCCCCTCCCCCTCATCGCTCCCTTTACCTCACCGCCCCCTCTCTTCGATCCTCTCATTCTCCCTCCTCTCTACATAGTCCTCCTGACCCTCTCCCCCCCCCATCCTTCCTTCCACTCTACCTCACCACCCTGTCTCCCTCACCACCCGTCTCCCTCACCGCCCCCTCTCCCTCACGCGCCTCTCCTCACCGCCCCTCTCCCTCACCCCCACATTCTCCCCCTCTCCCCTCTGCGTCTTCCTTCTCAGCAACCATCAATCAATCAATCAATCCTCCTCATCCTCCTCACCCTCTCCATCCTCGCCCTTCCCCTATCCCTCACCGTCACCTCTCCCCAACCTTCTCCCTCCACTCCCCTCTACCTCACCCCTCCTCCCCTCTACATAATCCTCCTCACCCTCTCCCTCACCTTCTCAACTCTCCATCTTCCTCCTTCCCCTCTTCGTCACCGTCCCCCCCCCCCCTCTGCTCCCTCCTCTCCCCTCTACATCTTCCTTACCGGACGCGGTAGCCAAATAGGTTGAGCACAGGCCTCCCATGTGGAAGGTCGGAGTTCAATTCCCAGTCGAGTCAAACCAATGACTTACACAATTTATACCTGTCACTTCCTAGCCAGATGCTCAGCATTATTAGGATAGGGCAAGGACTGGTTGGCTCAGTGTCAGGACTGAGTGGGATATTAGGTCCTGGTCCTGGTGGTCTGGTCTCCCAGTGGGGCAGCACTATAAAGTTGCCACGAGTGTGCACTGGCACAAGTCAGTGCCCGTCCTAATATGACCGTAGATGTTGCCAGGATGTACCCCTCCAACAACCGACCATCCTCCTGACCCTCCCCTCCCTTCTCCCCTTCCCACTTCCTCCTCCCCTTCCCCCCTCGTCCTCACCCTCCTCTCCCATCACCATCGCCTCCCCTCCTCTCCCATCACCCTCCTCCCCTCACCCTCCCCTCCCGCCCGCCTCCGCCCTCCTCTCCCCTCACCCTCCTCCCCTCTCCTCTCCCCTCACCCTCCCCTCCTCCTACCCCCTCACTCTCCCCTTCCCTCCTCGCCATCCCCTCCTACCACCCTCACCCTCCTGACCTAAGTGTACAACACAATGTCTAAAGTAATCCGCTCCAAAAGAGGCCTATCTCGTTCCACACAGATCTAGCTCTCAAAGCTCACCGAAATTGAAGGAGGAAAAACCACAGTCAACATATAGATCACAAAAGAAAACTCTATTATCTGTAAATCCTGCTGATGTGATTGGAAGTATAATATATAATGGGTCCACAAACTGGGCCTCTCTTGGCAAAACTCAGGAACATGCTAAATTAATGTTGGTGCACACACTGAAATGCTGGACTAATGCCCGGCACACACCTCTCGTATACAACCTAAAACTGCCTGTTAAGTTTTAGTTTTAGTCGTTAGGTGTGCGCCCCCGTAGCACACCAGAGCATTGCGATTCGCGACTTAAAACTCAGTTTTAGTGCTTAAAATGCGAATCGCAAGACATTCGAAAAATGAATCGGCCAGTTTTACGTCGCGAAACGGGATGGGTCGGGTTGTGAAACGCAGTCAGTTTTAGCGCGTGAATCGTATACGGGAGGTGTGTGCCGGGTATTAAGCTTTGTTTACCCGTTTGAAATGTTTGTATTTCTTTCTATATAGCCCTTATCTACTTCTGCTATCTTGGTAGGCTCAGTGTCTAAAAGATCCACAAGAAGACAACATTGTGCTCACATCGTTTCTTTAATTTCAACATAGTTGCTACAGGCATATATGTACATGGTCTGGACTGGCTGGTGGATGTGGTGAAATAGAGAGAGCATTTGACTTACACCCTTATTTATAGGTTTAAATCTGGGTAACAGTCAGGTGACCTTAGCTTGTAGCCGGCAGCCTATTGGCTGCAGAGTACCAACATACCTGGGTACCAGTCAGGTGACCCAGTTAGCTGGTACCCGGCAGCCCATTGACTGCACAGTACCAATGCAGCTGAGTATCAGTCAGTTAGCTGGTGGGTATGACCCAGTTAGCTGGTACCCGGCAGCCTGTTGGCTGCATAGCACTAAATAAAAGTCACCCAGAAATTCCCAAATATTTTACACGTTGTCAAGCATAGCACAAACTCTATTCTGTTTTCAACAGTTATTGTATACCTTACTCTATAGTCTATACACCTTTTTTGACCAGTGCTTCGGCACTGACAAAAGATTAATCATCAGAATAAACATATTTACCAACAACAACAATATATATATATATATGTGTATATCTATGTATATATATATATATATATAACTATTATTAGAGTTCTATTTTCACAAATACAAAGTGAGAATATGGTTACCTGCACCCATCTCCTCGGCACTTTAGTTTGTGGTCTTACATCCTGGCAACATCTACGGTCATATCAGGACAGGTACCGACTTGCGCAGTGCACACTCATGGCGACTTTATAGTGCTGGCCTCCTGGGATACCAATGCCGCCGGCACCATGAATCGATATCCCACCCGGTCACATTAGCCTGGTACCCGGCCAACCAATCCCACTGATGCTTGACACCAAAGGAGTGACACGTGACAATTAGGTACATCTCCGGTTTGACTCCGGGTGTTGATCCCGGCGACCATGCGGGAAGCGGGTGTTGTACAAGAGCAGCCCTCTCTGGAACCAGTTCATGCTGCGTCCAGTGTCGTCCTCCCGTCGCCGGATGTAGCTGTAATTAATTGTCGTCTGCATGAAAAGAATTGAGAAAAGTTATACAGTGACCTGGTTTCTTATCTTTCCACTTCTGTGCCATAGTAAAACACGCAGCCCCCTGTTCCCCCCCCCCCCCCCCCGCCTGGCCCACCCTCCGATTCCGATCCCTCCCCTGCCCCTCCCTCCCCTCTACTTCCTCCATCCCCCTCCTCCCCCTGCCCCTCCACTCTCCTCCCTCCTCCCCACCAGACGGGATGGCCGAATGAGTTGAGCGCCCGTCTCCTATTTTGGGTGATAATGAGATCCGAACCCATGGGGTCGTGGGTTCGAAACCTGGTCGACTAAAACCAATGACTTAACAATTTATACTTGTCGCTTCCTAGCCAGGCGCTCAGCATTATTACGATAGGGCAAGGACTGGTTGGCTCAGTATCAGGATAATGTGACTAAAGTCGCCATGTCCTGATATGACCTATCCTGATATGACCTTAGATGTTGCGAGGACGTAAAACTCTAACCGTCCCGGTGAACCGACGCGGGGATACTTACTGAATGCCGCACACAGCTTTTCTTGCTGCGTCTCACCAGGTGTCGTATCTGGTCATGTGGTCTTCGGGATGACGCCTGGTGGCACCAGTACATGTCCCCTGGCGGCGGACCTGACACGGCCACTTCCGGTGGAAGTAGGGACTGCACGCGAGGCGGCCGCCAGAGGCCCTTTATTCCATCTCTGTGGCGTCTCCGTCCCTCACCCCCCTCCCCCAACCCTACACCTCGTCCGCAAAAGCTAATCGCCAGCCCGCCTCAAACCCCACCGCAGGTTGTATGTAATACCCAGTTGTGCTTGGAGAGTGAGAGACTGAGAGTGATCGCGGTCACAGTCATCTTTGTGTTATTTACACCAGACGGGATGAGTGAATAAGTTGAGCATCCGTCTCCCCTTTTAGTAGATTGTGGGATTCGAACCGTGGTCCAGTCAAACCAATGACTTAAAAATTGATACTTGTCGCTTCCTAGCCTGGCATTTGGCATTATTAGGACATGGCAAGGACTGGTTGGTTCAGTGTCAGGACTAAGTGAGATATTCGGTCCTGGTCCTAGTGGTCTGGTCTCCCAGTAGAACAGCACTATAAAGTCGCCATGTCACAAGTCGGTGCCCGTCCTGATATGACCGTATATGTTTCTGTCACCTTTGTTTAAATAAATATAGTACAGCGATTGTTATAATCGACCGTACTTTAGTTTGAAGTAACTTTTAATTTAAGTGGATACTTTTTGTGATATTTGAAGTGCAAACATGCAACAAATAATTTTGGCAAGCTTGTCAAATCTTTGAGACCATAGGCTTCAGCTGTAACAGGTTCTATTAAATTCCCTTATTATAGTGATAAATGCTTACTAAGTGCACCAGTATCTAAGTTGGATATATAGAATCAAATCTAATATAAGTGTTTTGATTTAGAAAAGTTGACACTTTCATCGGACCATGCAGCTTTAAATATTGAAATGTAACATATATATATATATATATATATATAAATATATATATATATAGTATATATTATATATATATAGTATTAGTATATATAGTATATATATATATGTAACGAAGGAGGCTGGAAGTGGAATGTAATGTTATACATAAGGGCGACATCATTTATTCTCAGTAATCTTGGTAATGTATGACAATAGCATAACATGGTCTTGGATGAACAATTATCATCAATAGTATTTAGTCAATAATCAATGCACTATACAATATGGTACACCAGGCATATTGGAATCATCACATCAAATGAGATCTGGCTGGGCCACTGCCCTACCGTAAGAAAAAAACAAAAAAAACGCAGGTGTTGCTTGGGGTGCAGCTGGCAGGCAAGTGGCAAGTCCAGTGCACCTTGGCCTGGCGGGGGGTGTACGCGGACGCAGCGCCGCCCGTCCCCCTGGCATCGAACCCGGGAACCACAATTGTGGTAATTAGCAGAGAAGTAGTATAGCCGGAGTCCTTCTGGCTTACATCTGTATACAGAGGGTCTGTATACGCGCTGTAACGAAGGAGGCTGGAAGTCGAATGTAATCTTATACATAAGGGTGACATCATTTATTCTCAGTAATCTTGGTAATGTATGACAATAGCATAACATGGTCTTGGATGAACAATCATCATCAATAGTATTTAGTCAATAATCAATGCACTATGCAATATGGTACAACAGACATATTGGAATCATCAGATCAAATGACATCTGGCTGGGCCACTGCCAAGGGCCAAAGCCCGACCCAGCCAAGAAGAAGAAAGAAGAGAGAGAAGAAGAAAAAAAAACTATGTTCAACTATGTACATAGATCAATAGAGGCTGCTACTCGCATGTCATTGAGAATACGGTCAGAGATAGGCAAGGTAATGTAACGATAAACACAATCGGACTTCCAATCACCACAAGCCTTAATCTCTTCTATAGTTGCACCTTGCATATGCAAAAAGGTGCAACCACCCCTCCTGAGCGAATGACAAGAGTAGTTGACAGGGTCGAGCCCTGACAATACACACAAATATTTAATTGTCGATTGAAGAACCGCATAATACAATGGTTTATAGCCCCCTAAAGGAGAAGGAGCTTGAAAAGCTGACGCGTTGCGCGACAGAGGCACCTGACTAAAATGCAATCTCGTCCAGTGGACGGCGCACAGGGCCTTATTCTTCAAAGCAGAAATTGGAATAAGTAGTTCACGCTCACTAAATTGAATAGTTTTTGACCTTCTGACAGAGATAATCATCCCCCAAGGGAAAAACTCTAAATCTGCCCTTCTGAGGGTCGAATCAAACATTATTAATAAATTGGAAGGTAAAATAGGCTTAGCAGTTTTTACTTCACAACCGAGAATTCGCTTGACACCTCCCAAGGTAGTCTTTACTGTGTGGTTCTTATAGTCTATGGGATCTGAATCCTCAGATCGGAAAAAAATAATTAACGCCGATAAGTAATTCGTAATAGAACTATATTTTAAGCTATGAGACAGCCAAGCTATATATATAGCAACCTGACTGGAGGGGCAAGGCACAGGAGCTAACAACCCCCGGAATTGGTGGATGAAAGTAAAATACTTCCTTATTTGCATAGAATGCGTAGCACGACTATTAGGTGCGTAATACTGCATCGATATTGTCCTCGCCTCCGTCCGCAGCGACTCCAGCTCTATAACACAATGTCTCAGCAAATTAATGAAAAAGATGAGAACAACAAAGAACTTTTAATTTATCAACATCTGCTACTCTTTTCAGATGATGCGGGCTATCCCACCTACTGATACCATCACAAACTACATTGTAATCAGTTTTTATATGAACTGCTGATATATTAAAATTATAATGCACAGATACCCAAAATATCCGTTTTATGTAGTTCATTATGATTTGATTCTTTGCAACACCCTTCACCAGAGCTGATCGAACAGTATTATTATCAGTTATAAATACAATATTACGGTCTCTCCAGTACATACACCAACAGTCTACGGCTGCCACTATGGCCCACATTTCTTTAATGTTTATGTGCGCTTGAGCCACCTCCCTAGGAGCCACGACTCTATGGTGAGCAAGTTTCAGAATAGGCCGGTCATCATTGAAAAACCCTACACACCAGTCTGAACCATGCAGCGCTCCATAGCCTTGCTGAGACACATCCGTATACACTGATAAGCTATCCTTTTGGTTCAACAACATTTTTTGCTCACCATTAAGCTGATCTACGTAGTTCAACCACCACTGTATTTCTTCCCGAAAGGCATTATTTATCCTATATCTATGATAAGGGAGTTTTAAAGCACGGACAGCTGCATGAATTCGCGCAGAAAATGACCGCCCTCCCCTAACGACTACCGAACAGTGTGATAACCGACCTCCCAACCGCTCGAGCTCCTTCCGAGTAGCTTTCTTCCTACCAACAAATTCACCAAGATGCATTTTCAGTTTTTCTAATTTATCAGCTGGTAGCCTAACTTTCATAGTTACACTATCTATTATAATGCCAAGAAATCTAGCATTGGTGGAAGGACTAATCACTTTTGAAAAATTAATATAAAAACCTAATCTCCTTAATATAGAAATTAATTCTAACTGATTTTCAACACAGTTCTTGTAAGTACTACCTAATACCGCAAAATCATCCAAGTAATTCACAATTCGATCATTACCATGCCTAACTGCACAACGGTAGACGTAATCCGATAATTTAGTGAAAATGTATGGACTGGAAGAAAGCCCCATAGAGAGCCTATTATCCAAAAATATTCTTTCTTACCATCAATTTCCCATATTAAACCCTGCCTACACCAGTCTGATGGGTGAATGCTGACGGCACGGTAGGCGTCCTGTATGTCGATTACAGCTATATAATCTTCATGCACAAGCAGGTCCAATAAGTTGTCTACACTTTTGTAACGGAATTTACAGCACGTTTCAGAGACAAAATTATTAACCGATTTACCATACGGCTTACTACTGTCTAGTATAACCCTGAAGCCAGAACTACCGGATTTAGGTACACAAAACATGTTATGGGAGCAAGTAGGCAAAACATTAGAGGGCGAAATGTAGCCCTTGTCAACTTCAGCTTGCAATTTAGATTTTATGAATAAATTATGAGTATTATTATCTTTGCTTGTATAAGTGCAAGTATAACAATTACTAAATTGTTTATTAATAATTTTAAAACCGAAAATGGCTCCATGCAGGATAAACTCCCAGTCAGAGTCAGTGTCTCCTTGGAAAAAAGATTACACAAACACCCGACAAGGCTTTATCTGAGCTGTAACACCAGCAATTTTATGCGTACAACCACAACAACCTTGAAAACAGTCATAAGCCACCACAAAAGTGCACTCGTCTGACATTTTAGCATGTTTAAAATAAGCACTGACTATATAGCTATTACCTGTACTAGAAACATTAAACCAGTCTACGCTAATTGGCTCCCAAGCTGGTAACAATACGTGCCCCTTAATGGTATAACCACCAGGTACGCCGTCATGCACCGGTATCACATCCTCGGTTAAATTTAGCAGAGTTGGAGAAGCACACCCTTCACCCTTCTTTCCTATAGCCTCATTAACCCAGTAATTACTACTAGCTGTAGCCTTGATAGGTGGCTTTAACTGATTTAAATTAGTTTTAATATCATTACGGCACCTATTACTTTCTTTAACATTAACCTTATTCTTTCAATCTCTACGGCATTTTGAACGCTTATGGCTACGGCTACCGCAACGCGAACACCAATGTCCGTAGTCACACGTCATATTGTCACGTGAACAACCCTGCTCACCATTATGTGCGAAACACGGCTTTTTTCCGTCCCGCGTGAACAGACGATTTGACGCGTTAGTTGTACTAGCATTGGTTACACCAGACCTTTTACCGTCTTTAATATTTTCATATGCGTAATGTCTTAGCGACAAGTCGCTATTCCCTACCACAAATGCCTGAAAACCTTGCTTTTGCGCTAATTTTCTAACGCCTGTATCGTACGCTATGTGAGCAGTATTATTGAAATTATTATGCTTCGCTTTAGAGCTTAGGTAACTTATGTGGTTTAGCATAGCATGACAAGCATTCAAGTCCTCATACGCACTACTGTCTTGAAACCACGCACAGGTAGCCTCGACTAGTTCATGGGGATTCAATTTTTTTACTTGCTTTCTATCCACTGTATGGTGCTTGAGGGTCCACTTACGCTGTCGCCTTCTCTGCGAACTGGGTGTTCGACTCCCAGAGCTGGACGACGACGAACGTCTGCGCCGGTGACACCGGTGTGCGTGACCAGACTTGCTACGCCCCCTCTCTTCCGATACGTCCAACGCCCGCAGCTCCTCCTCCACGAGTTTACGCTGCTTCCTCAAAGCCGCCACTCGCTGCTTCCGCTCCAACGCGTCTACTTCTGTCTTCAACGCTGCTTCTTCCGCCGACAGACTGTGTTCAACCGACACACTAGTCGCGCCACGCACCTCTGCCTTAACTTCTGTAGACATTTTCTGCCTGACTGGCTCTGCCTCTATCAATGGATGCGCTCTTGTTGCCCGCTTCGTACTTGCTGCTAAACGCTTCGGACACAACTCGTTTACGGGCAATGCATGTTTTTGGCCACATGGACCGCAATAATCAGACATGTGCTGCATCTGTCTGGGAACGCCCCCTATCACGCGCCACGAAAAAAACGCAGGTGTTGCTTGGGGTGCAGCTGGCATGCAAGTGGCAAGTCCAGTGCACCTTGGCCCGGCGGGGGGCATACGCGGACGCAGCGCCGCCCGTCCCCCTGGCATCGAACCCGGGAACCACAATTGTGGTAATTAGCAGAGAAGTAGTATAGCCGGAGTCCTTCTGGCTTACATCCGTATACAGAGGGTCTGTATATGCGCTATATAGTATATATATATATAGTATATATATAGTATATATATAGAGTATATATATATATATATATATATATGGATAGTGATAAACCCTTTATCGCGTGTAATAATGCCTGTAGTGTCCTCCCCCCCCCCCCTATCCGGGTGTGGGGTGGGACCCCCATCATGCACCACTCCGCCTCCTGTGCGGGCGGGGCCTAGCCTCCACTCGCTCGGAGGAATCTATTTTACAATATGGCAGAAACTCAAACCCGTCCGATTATGCAACTTTAAGAAAGAGATAGAAGGGAGTCAGAGGGAGGGGGGGGGGTGATGGAGAAAGGGAGACGAGAGGGGAGGTGAAGGAAGAAGAGGAACAAGGGGGGGGGGAAATGGGAGGGGAGAGGCGGGAGAAAAGGAAGCTGGATGGGAGGGGGGGCAGGGAGAGAGGGAGTGTCAGGGGAAGAAATGGAGAGGGGGAGAAAGGGAGGGAGACACAAGGAGAAAGGGAGGGAGAGAGGGAGAAAGGGAGGGAGAGAAAGGGAGGGGGAGAAAGGGAGGGCGAGAAAGGGAGGGAGAGAGAGGGAGAAAGGGATGGAAAGGGGGGAAAAGAGAGTGGGAGAGAGGGATAGAGGGGGAACGTGAGAGGGAGAGAGAGGTCAGGAGAGAGGGTGGGAGAGAGGGAGAAAGCAGGTGGGAGAGGGAGACAAAGTGTGGGAGAGGGAGAAAGAGGGTGGGAGAGAGGAATGAAGACAGAGCGAGGGAGAGAGAGTGGATCTTGGCTGTGTGTGTGTGTGCGTGTGCGTGCGCGTGTGCGTGCGCGTGCGCGTGTGCATGTGCATGTGCATGTGCGTGTACATGTGCGTGTACACATGGGTGGGGTGGGGTTCCAGTGGGTGTGGCGGTGGTGTTGGCGCTGGGAGGCCGCCCTTTGTGGTGTTTATACGGTTACTCCCCGGCCGCCTGTCGCCGTGCCTGCCCGGTTGTGCGCCGCCCTCATGTGAAACGGCATTTATATCCGGTCATGACGTATTTACCGCCCTCTAACGGAAGGGATTATGCCCCCCCCCCTGCACACACACACCTTGCCGGTGTCGCAGTTTGAGTGCCCTGCCAGTTTCAGCTGACTGTCAGTTTCAAAATCGTCAAAATCTAACAGCATCGTCACTAACCTTATGAATTTAATATAATGTTTTTGGTAAAGATGTTTTCTATATGTGTACCAAGCCATTTGTTTCTAGGTGGTGTGCTTTTAGAGATATTTCACTTTTCCTGTATTTTCTGTATGAAGATTGCTCACGACCATTGACAATGCCTTGAGTTTGATGGTATGTGCAATGCAAAACATTAGTTTTATTCAAAATAAATAGAAATCAAGAACCCTAACCTTATAAATTTAATATAACCTTGTTGGTAAAGATGTTTTCTATATGTGTACTAAGCGATTTGTTAATAGGTGGTGTGGTTTTAGAGATATTTCACTTCTTCTGTATTTTCTGTATGAAGATTGCTCACGACCATTGACAATTCCTTGAGTTTGAGTATGCGCACGGCTGAAACTGGTGCACGGCTGAAACCGCGACACCGGCGTCCATTCCACGACGGCTCATTCAGAAGTAGCCGTCCTCCAGCCGGCTTCTAGCACCAACCCCTCTCTGACGGCAGTTGTGCGAACCAATAATGTATTGGGTAGCAGATCACTGTGCACCGGAAATGGTCTTAGAGAGGATTTCCATCACTAACCCGCCCTCTGTTGGAAATTGTGTGAACCAATAATGTATTGGGTAGGAGGGCACTGTGTAGCGTGCTCTGTGGAAATGGTCTTATAGAGGATTTCCACCACTAAGCAGCCCAGGCTTCCTCTTTAATACTCCGACAATCCCACAGCATACACCACACACACAAACACACAGAGTCGAGCAGAGACACATGCGTTCTCTTTAATACTCCGACACTCTCACAGCATACACCACACACACAAACACACAGAGTCGAGCAGAGACACAGGCTTTCTCTTTAATACTCCGACACTCTCACAGCATACACTACACACACAAACACACAGAGTCGAGCAGAGACACCCGCTTTCTCTTTAATACTCCGACACTCTCACAGCATACACCACACACACATTCACACAGTCGAGCAGAGACACAGGCTTTCTCTTTAATTCTCCGACACTCTCACAGCATACACCACACACACAAACACACAGAGTCGAGCAGAGACACAGGCTTTCTCTTTAATACTCCAACACTCTCACAGCATACACCACACACACAAACACACAGAGTCGAGCAGAGACACAGGCTTTCTCTTTAATACTCCGACACTCTCACAGCATACACTACACACACAAACACACAGAGTCGAGCAGAGACACCCGCTTTCTCTTTAATACTCCGACACTCTCACAGCATACACCACACACACATTCACACAGTCGAGCAGACACACAGGCTTTCTCTTTAATACTCTGACACTCTCACATCATACACCACACACAGAGTCGAGCAGAGACACAGGCTTTCTCTTTAATACTCTGACACTCTCACAGCATACACCACACACACATTCACACAGTCCAGCAGAGACACAGGCTCTCTCTTTAATACTCCGACACTCCCACAGCATACACCACACACACACACACAGAGTCGAGCAGAGACACAGGCTTTCTCTTTAATACTCCGACACTCCCACAGCATACACCACACACACAAACACACAGAGTCGAGCAGAGACACAGGCTTTCTCTTTAATACTCCGACACTCCCACAGCATACACCACACACACACACAGAGTCGAGCAGAGACACAGGCTTTCTCTTTAATACTCCGACACTCCCACAGCATACACCACACACACACACACACAGAGTTGAGCAGAGACACAGGCTTTCTCTTTAATACTCCGACACTCTCACAGCATACACCACACACACATTGCTGTATTTTGTCCGGTTGGCGTGTGGCGCCGCCTGGTGGACTGTAAACAGATTAGGCTGCGGGTGGTGGTGATTTGCTAGTGTCTGGGGAGGAGGCGGAGGGACCTTTGTTTCAGTGAGCGCTGTACCTGGAGAGGTGCTGTGGTTGCGGGCGTTTTGGTACGTGGATGGCGGTGTGTGTGAGTGTGTGTGCGTGTGTGTGTGTGTGTGTCTGCATGCAGTATGTGTCTGCATGTAGTATGTGTCTGCATGTAGTGTGTGTCTGTGTATCTATGTCTGTAACCAGTCGGGATGGCCGAATTAGTTGAGCTGAGTGTCCGTCTCCTGTTTTGGTAGCTCGTCGACTTTACATTAGTTCAAAGTTACTTTTATTTTAAATGGTAAACTTTTGAGATATTTTGAGTGCAAACATGGAAAATTAGTTTTGGCAAGCTTGCCAAAACTCTGACACCATAGACTTCTGCAGTAACAGGTTCTGTTAAATTGACTCAGTATTGCCTTCTATACAGAAACAAATGCTTAATAAGCGCATCAGTATCTAAGTTAGATATGTCAAATCAAATCTAGATAATTGGTTTGGTTTTGAAAATTTGATATTTCATTGGACTACGCAGCTTTAAGGTCACATAAATGTTGCTGTATAGCAATAGCTGAATTAATGGATCTAAGAACTGCTGAGGGAGCTCGTGGGATCAATCCCAAGCAGAGTAAAAGTAAAGGCTTCACAAATGTATTCTTGTCACAACCTTCCCTGGATCTACGTACGTATGACGAGGATAGGGCATAGTGTCAGGATAATGTGACTGAGTGGGATATCGGGTCATGATTGCATCGGTATCCTAGTGACCCAGCACTATAATGTCGTCATGAGTGCACATTATCACAAGTCAGTACCCCATCCTGATATAACCTTAGATCTTGCTAGGACGTAAAACCCCATGAAACCAAACCCAAGTCAGTCCCCGTAATACACACATGTCCGTGCACAGCTCTGTGGGTTCTCTGGGTAGGGTAGGGAGAGGGTGGGGGAGGGGGTTGGGGAGGGGGTTGCGGGGGGGGGGGCGGCCTGCCCCTTCTGACAATATCACGCGTTCTCTGCCAGATTAATGCCAGGCATGATTCATAGACGGTCAGGGAAAAGCCTAGTCTGTTCCAGCTGCTCATTTTTACTAACAACTTTCTGCAACGGCTTTTAGGCGATACTAGTAAATGGAATGGTTGGTTAGTTGTTGGAGCTTTATATCCTGGCAACACCTAAGGTCATATCAGGATGTGTATCGATGTGTTGCAGTGCACACTCATGATGACTTTATAGTGATGTCCCACTGGCAGACCAGGCCACCAGCACCACTCAGTCACATTAGCCTGACACTGAGCCAACCAGTCCTTGCCCTATCCTAATAATGCCAAGCGCCAAGCTAGGAAGCAACAAGTATAAATTTTTATAAGTCATTGGTTTGACTCGACCTGGAACCGAACTCCCGATCTCCCACACGCGAGGTGCGCTCTACCGATTCGGCCACCATGCTTGGTCGTAAAGGGAATGGAGATGTACTGACTGGGAGAGTGGGGAGGGAGGGATATTGAATTTAACAAAGCATCTTGTGTTGAATTTACTTTTATATGTGTATCTTTGTATTCTCATCCGTGATCCACTGAGTACATTGCAATAATAAAGAGCAGAATAAGCAGTTAGAAGAGAACGGCAATTATATTTAACTAGTCCCAACACGGGATATGGTGGGCGAATTGGTAGGAGCATTGGCTTCCCGTGTGAAGGTTGGAGCTTTGAATCCCAGCCGAGTCAAAATGATGACTTACAAAATTGATACTTGTCACTGCCTAGCCTGGCGCTCTGCATGACTAGGATAGGATAAGGACTGGTTAGCTCAGTATCAGGATAGTGGTGTTCTCTGTGTCGGAATGGTTAGAGTGTCTGACTTTTTTCTAGGTCGGATGGCTGATCTGAGAGTCGGCGGTTCGATTCCCAGTGCCCCACCTCTGCCAATTTGGATTTCCACTGCTGTGTATAACTTACAGCATCATCAAAGGCCGGTTGCTCTCATACCATGTCTATGTGGTGTGGGAGGTTGAAAATCCCTTGGGTCGGCAAAAGTGTAGGCCCGGGCTTTCTATCGACAAACTGGCCACAGCAGAAGCGTCCACATCGTGGCCCTGGGAATCAGCTATCTGATTGCAAATCCTGCTACCACCATCCACCACCGAGAGCACGTCCCACGAATAAAGATCATACCTCTGCTCGAAAATCCCTCGAGATAACTGGTGGAAGGACACGATGAAGAAGTATCAGGATAATGTGAATGAGTGGGATATCAGGTCATGGTGCTGGCGGCCTGGTCTCCCAATGGGCCCAATGGGAAAGCACTATAAAGTCGCCATGAGTACCCACTCTCCCAAGTCGGTACCTGTCCTGATATGACCTTAGATGTTACTAGGATGTAAAACCCCAACAAACAAGAAAGTAAAAACAGGCAAAATAATGTTCATGTGCGCATCAAAATGCTGGACATAATAATAGGCTTGTGAGACTTGCAGCAGTGACAGGTCTGATTAACTTGACCTAATAAGTGCACCCGTATCAAAGTTGGATATATAGGCTCAAATCTAGGGAAGTGCTGAGAGTTTGAAACTTGTATGCCACTTGAAGTAGCTCTTGTAGCTTTGGTTAAACCTCCCCAAAGACCCTATAATACTAAGACGGCTCACTCAGCCTGTACTGTGTAATCAAAATGATCAAACCCACCACTTGGTGCGCTGGCTGTTCTCTTGGTTAAACAGATGCTATATTATATGTATAAATGTATATATGAATGTGAAAGATGTGTGATGATGATGATGACGATGCTGATGATGATGTGTATTTGTTCATAGCAATTTCATATTGATGTGTATTCATACTTACCTAGCTCATGTATAATATAATTGTATGTGTTTACATGTGAAACACCAACCAGCAGACGGGCTGATCAAACCCACCACAAGGTGGCACTGCGAAATTTACATTACCATGGGAGAGATAGGGAGTGAGCCGTCTTAGTATTATAGGGTCTTTGACCTCCCCTCACGAACTGACCACCGAGGGCCCACCCACAAAGAGCCTCTGATTAATACTAAAAGCTGGGCGATAATACCAGTCGCATCAACGTCATTTCACCATAGACCTCCCACAGCCACTCTGTCTCGCCCGGAACACAACCTTTGCACGGGCGCAAAGGTCATCTCTCCACCGGTCAGGGCAGGGAGGGTCTTACTAACAGTCCACACACAGTGCGTGTTTAACTAACAGTTCACAGCACAACACCGGAAAGATACCCACATGAGCAGCCAGCTTAAACCAGGATAGTTGAATGAAAACATCAACTTGTCAAAATCAAAGCAATTAAATTGATATGATTTTACATAACTTAGATGCTCATGCACTTATCAAACATGTGTTGTCACATAGAAGGGAATACTGAGTCAATTTAATAGAACCAGTTATTGCAGAAGCCAATGGTGTCAGCGTTGTGGTGTGCTTGCCAACATTAATTTTGCATTTTGCACTTCAAACATCTCATAAGTTAGCCATTTAAACTAAAAGTTACTTTCAAACTAAAGTAAGGTAGATTATAGCGATCGACATAATACGTTTATCTCAGAAAATGACAGAAATGCAAAACCATCGGACTATGCAACTTTAAACCAGCATAGGGAACAAACCTCACAATTGTCTAGGATTCACTTTCTTGTTCTATGATATTATAGCTTGAGCACCAATGATGTATATATCTCCAATGTAAACAGCTGGAGACCAGTGTTCAAGCACTGAGAACATATTTATGCAGATGAATCAATTATTAATTAATTAAATACCCTTTGGAAAAAAAAGACATAACCCACATGGGTATATGAGATGACACTAAACGTAAAATTGATAAGATATGATTAAAGTTGCAAAACCTTTAACTGTTCATGACCAAAGCACTGGCCCACATGTGACACTACATATTCAGGTTAGGTACTGATATTGACTTAATATACTGATTTAAAAATATGGCAGAAACTCAAAACCATGGGATTATGCAACTTTAGCCGATTCCTTTCTTCGTATTCCCTCTCTTCTTGATGTTCTTCCTTCCTCACCTGTCGCTCTTCTCGTTCTCCTTCTCTCCTCTCTTCCTGCCGCTCGTCCTCCTGAACACACACACACCTCACACCCACTCATACACATATCCCCCTCTCCTCAATAACACACACACACACTGTGATCCATCCCCACCTCCACTCGTGAGTACCGGAACCAATTGTTCCTGAACACACACACACACTCACTCACACACTTACACACATACACTGTGACCTCAAAACCGAATATCAAGAAAACAATGCCCAAACCTTTTTGTCACGGGTTGCTCAATATGCGTTCACATCTATTTTCTTTGGAGAGAGACAGAGATAGACACAGAGAGAGCTAGAGAGAAAGAGGGGCAGAGATGGACAGGAAAAGACAGGGTGAGACAGGAAGAGACAGACGGAGAAACAGAGGAAGAGACAATGGAAGGGGCAGATAGAGGAAGAGACAGACAGAGGACGAGACAAGAAGAGACAGAAGGAGAGACAGACGAAGAGACAAAGGAAGAGACAGGAAGAGATAGAGGAAGAGACAGACATACAAAGAGCTAACTGAAGAAACAGGACGAGACAGGAAGAAACAGAGGAAGAGACAGGAAGAGGCAGAGACAGGGGAAGAGACACACGAAGAGACAGGAGGAGAGTGAGGAAGGGACAGTGAAAGAGACAATGGAAGAGATCGAGAAATTAAATCAGCCATTTGCAATGAATCCAACACTAGATTTAAATGTGAGATTACGGGGGCAAGAAGTGCGGACTGTATTCATTTTACTTTCCACCAAGGTGACGCCCATGCCAAGCACTACCCCGACTCACCCTGTGAATCTAATAGAGAGCTGTAGCCACCCTCGGGGGGCAGCAGCGACCTTGACCGGTGATAACCTAGTTATCCCAAGGTCGACGCGTGGGCTGGCAAATATCTAGTTCCGGAGACGCTGTCCTGTTTGCGTCCACATTACTGACGCGAAATTTGGGGGATTTAAGCAAACCAAGGCGCTGATGATGACGCGTTGAGAGGTTCAAACAGACCTTGATTGTAAGAACAATGTTAGTATAAATTACGAAAATTACTGTGATGGAAAATACAGGGGGAATGTTTTTTTCTGTTAATTTACTTCCATTTTAAAGAATTTTTAGTGGATTTCTTTTTATATTATTTTATTTGATATATTTACTACATTGTATTTTGAGGATGCAGGGTGTAACCCTATATACTACTTACTTTTGAGTGGACTTGTCTTCTATTGTATTTATTTATTAATAATTTGATGATGTGGAGTGTAAAACGATATATAGTACTCTAACATTAGCTCCATTTTGAAGACAGCCTGACCATTAATTGTGCCAATCATTGCTCTTTGAGAGAGAGTGGTCACTAATGTTGCATAAACCCGTGTTTTTGGTTGGTTGTTGGAGTTTTGTGCCCTGGCAACATCTAAGATCATATCAGGACTGGTACCGACTTGTGACAGTGTACACTCATGGCGACTTTGTCGTGCTGCCCCACTGGGAAATCAGGCCACTGGGACCATGATCCCATATCCCACTCAGTCACATTATCCTGACACTGAGCTAAACAGTCCTTGCCCTATCCTAGTAATGTCGAGCACCAGGCTACATAGCAAAACGTATCAGTTTTGTAAGTCATTTGTTTGATTAGACCAGGAATCGAACTCCCGACCTTTGGCACGTCCGGTCAGGTGGTTGAGACGGCCCAGTGGGAGTGTGTGGCGTAGGGGTTAGGACAGTGGGTCACCTACTCAAGGTGCGCAGGGTTAACTAAGTCTCACTTGCAAGGATAATGTAGCGACTTGTTTTGATGCCCGTCGGACACCTAACGATATTCTCTCCTTTTCGGCATTAATTTTGGGGGGTTTGGTTTCTTGCGGAAACACCTAAGGTTATGTCAGATTTATGATAGCGCACGCTGATGGTAGCTTCATAGTACTTCTCCGAATGGAATAGCATAGTGTTAGCACCATGACCCGGTACATTATCCTGTCCAGGCTGCCAGCACCATGCCCTGATATCCCACACAGTCACATTATCCTAATACTGTGCTATCCAGTCCTTGTCCTATCCTATTAATGCCAAGTGCCAAACTAGGAAGCGGCAAGTATCAATTTTATGAGTCATTAGTTTGACTCGACTGGCAATCGAACCCCGATCTCCCACACGGGAAGCCTACGTTCTACGGCACGGTATCCAAATGGAATAACACTATGAAGTCACCAGGGGTATGCACTTGTCACAAGTCTGTGCCTGTACTGATGTGACCTTAGCTGTTGTTAGAACGTAGAACCCCAATTTATCAATCACTCAAACATGACATTTATGATAATCGATCAATGCGGTCTGCAACAAACAAAGGCAGTACACAACACTCCATCGTAAAATAATATTGGCATAATAAATAATACGTCACATTATTGCGATGTTCCCGACAAAATTCGATGCGTTTTTTAAGTTTATGCCATCTGTTTTTGATGAATATATTAGGTTGATCATCATAACCTAATTTACTTTAGTTTGAAGATACTTTTATTTTAAAGGGTTAAGTTTGGATATATTTGAAATAAAAACATGCCAAATTAATTTTTGGAATGCACATCAAAATTCCCAACATCATGGGCTTCAGCATTAACAGGTTCTATTAAATTGATTTAGCATTCGCTCTACGCTGCAGTAACTGCGTAACGATGTGGTGTTCTCTCTGGTGGAGTGGTTAGAGTCTGTGACTTTTTTCTAGGTCGGACTCCTAATCCGAAGGTCGGTGGTTCGATTCCCCATGCTCCCACCTCTGCCAATTTGGATTTCCACCGCTGTGTATAACTTACAGTGTCATCAAAGGCCAGTTGCTCTCATACCATGTCTATGTGGTGTGGGAGGTTAAAAATCCCTTGGGTCGGTAAAAGTGTAGGCTCGGGCTTTCTATCAACAAACTGTCTAATGGTGAAAACAAGTCTATTCAGACTTATCCGTGATAGGCAGTGTAAGGACAAGCAACAATGGTAGACTGGCCAATATGATCATTTATTACATCAACAACTATGATCACCTTTCAATTATATATCTATATAGTATAAATCTTCACGAAAAAGAAATTTAAAATTGCCAGCGTCTGAGTTGGATATGTAGAATGAAATCTAGGCAAGTGTTTGTGTTTTGAAAAATATTATGATTTTATCAGACTATGCGGCTTTAAGTTTCTGTGAGCTGTGATCCAATTGATCCAATGATTACATGGACCGTGACCCTCTATGTGTGCAGCTCAGGGAGAGAGGGGAGGCAACTCACGCCCTGTGTGACTAAGAGTTGTCCTGTCACATTACACTACCACGCTGATGGTGAGGCTAGTCATACATTGCATGGTGAACAAGCACCATGTAAATCGGTGTTTGGGTGATTAGCCACTACACTGGTCCCCCTCATGACATGTTGTTAAAAATTGCCCCATGAGAATTTGGTGTCGAAGAATAGCACTGCACAATCACCATGTAAATTGGTGTTTGAATGCTTAGCGACTACACTGGTACACGAGTGTGAGATGATGCTGATGGTGGTGATGATGACGATGATGATGATGATGATAGCAGTGGTGGTGGTGACATGGATGCAGTGAAGTCACACAAGTGATGATGATGATGATGATGATGATGAACATGAGTGGTGGTGCTGCTGGTGCTGCTGATGGTGGTGGTGGTGGTGGTGATGGTGATAGTTGGCACCTGCGTTGAAGAGTGCAGTGTAGGCGGGGTCTTACTGTGTGAGCCCATACTTCTTCAACTGCAACCAGACAAGAATGGACATTTGTAATTACGTTTAAATTGTATGAATACCAATCACGTTTTGGAACCCAGGTACAACTGGAAATACTGATATACGATAGATGGACATTTACAGCCTGTGTGGAAGCAAAGAGCCAGACGGAGGAGGAGTTGACATTAAGGGGCTGTCACATTAGGGTTTTTTGCGGGAGCGTACGGCGGCGTAAGCGCGTTATGTCATATACGTCGGTATACGCCATCATACGCCGTCATACGCTGACCCTCCAACAAGCCTGTTTCCTTGCTCAAAATTGTCAGCATATGGCAGCGTATTGATCATATGCTGCTCATACACTAGGCGTACGCTATGCATATGCCAGCATAGGTTATGCATAGGTTAGGGGTACGTCAGCATAGGTTGGGTGTACGCTGGATTGACACCCGCCGGGTGTCTCTTGCGTACCCCCAACGTTCTGTAAAAGTGGTGTCACACTACGGCGTATGGCGTTAGCGTATGGATTTTCGACCCATACGCCGTCATACGCTTCGCATACGCTATGCATACGCTACGCATACACCGGCATACACCGTCATATGCCATCATACGCCCTCATACGCCCTCATACGCGTGTCCGTCCACCATTTTTTTGAGCATGCTAAAAAAAAATTGGCGTATGGCAGCGTATGGCTCATACGCTGCTCATACGCTTGACGTACGCTATGCGTACGCCGACATAGGTTACGCATAGGTTGGGCGTACGCTGAACTTGTCAATCACAACTGTCAAACCTCATCACAGTACGCCGCGCATAGGTCGGGATACGCTTTGAATACGCCGCCATAGGCTAGGGGTAGGTTAGGCATAGGTTAGGCATAGGCTGGGCGTACGCTTCAGATGCCGCTGGGACCTCGTGCGTAGCGTATGACGGTGTATGGGTCGAAAACCGCATACGCCGGCATACGCTAATGCCATACGCCGTAATGTGACAGGGCCTTAAATGCATAGTTAAAAACCAATGACCTAAAGATTGATACTTGTCACTTCCTAGCCAGGCGCTCAGCATTATTTGGATAGGACAAGGAGCAGTGGAATGAGGAAGACCAATCGTCCGCGATTGAAATGTCCTCTCCTCTATCAACTAATGTACCGCAACAAAATACAGTATACCCCCATTAAACCAAGCTCCGTTAAACCAAATGATCGGTTAATCCAAACTTTTTTCAGCGGCCTGGTAAACTACTATCATTTATCCAATAAAAAAGTTGGTTAAACCAAAGTTGGTTAATCCAAATTATCGGTTAATCCAAACAAAATTGTCGGACCCCAGGCCACTTCATTATGGTTAAACCAAACTTGTATGTGGTTATAAAGGCCCTGTCACATTACGGCGTATGGCGGGAGCGTATTGAAAACCTACGTAAAAGCTGCATGTGCCGGCCTATCATGACCTTTGGTGACCTCTCGGGTGGTTTTGAGCATATGTGGAACCTATGAGGAGCGTACGAGCAGTGTATGAGGAGCGTATGAGAGCGTACTGTGACATTTTTTGACGGTTTTGATTGGCATATGGAACCTATTCATAGCGTATTCATAGCGTATGCGTAGCGTATGCATAGCGTATGCGTAGCTTATGCATAGCGTATGCATAGCGTATGCATAGCGTATGAGTAGCGTATGAGTCAAGATCGATGTCGAGACCTATGGCATACGCTTGGAATACGCTGTGCATATGCTGTGCATACGCTGTGCATACGCTAGGAGTACGCTCCCATACCTAACTCGTAGGTTATGCGTACGCTACATACGCTAGAGATACGCCGGTGACACAAGTTGGGCGTATGCATAACCTACGCCCACGCACCCCTAGCATACGAGGAGCGTACACCAGCGTACGAGGAGCGTACACCGGCGTATGAGTAGCGTATGAACCATACACTCCCATAGGTCGAGATTTTTTTAGCATGCACAAACAAATTTGGACAGACGGACGGGAGAAAGCGTATGGTGGCCTACAATGGCATACCCCGGCACATAACGGCCTATGCGTAGCATATGCATAGCATATGCGTAGCGTATGCGTAGCATATGCATAGCATATGCGTAGCGTATGCATAGCGTATGCGTAGCGTATGCATATCATATGCATAGCGTCGTATGCCGACGTATATGACGTAACGTGCCTACGCTGCCATACGCTCCCACAAAAAAAACCTAATGTGACAGCCCCTTTAGGTCATCTAAGACACCCACCAACTTTTTTATATGATGAATGGTAGTATTTTGCCGGGCCGCCGAAAAAGGTTTGGATTAACCGATCGTTAGATTTAACCAAGCTTGGTTTAACATTAAAAAAACAATAATTACAGTGTCCACATACATTATATATTACATGTGCAATACACATTCCTCAAAGTCAAAGTCAAAGCCAAAGCTTTGTTAAACCAATGATCAGTTAATCCAAACAAATTTCTAGGGTCTCTTCAAGTTTGGTTTAACGGGGTTATACTGTATAAAAAATTGCAGTAACTAATCATTGTCAGCCATTTTTCTACCTGGCCGTGAAAGTAAAACAGAAGTGAATCGAATCTAGTAATATTTTACCCGATATCTTTTTATTCTGGAACAATGGCCGTTCAGGCAAAGAAATGGAGCTTTTATATTTAAATATATATAGTATATATAATGTTGAATATCGAGTCTATGGTGTGTTGTTGACATAGACATTCCTTATGTTTGTATTAAAGTTGCAGTCTGATGATTTAAAGTTTCTGTAACAAATAAATTTAGATAAATATATCAGTTTGATTGTTATAACCTACCTTACTTTGGCTTGAAGTAACTTTTATTTTAAATGGCTAACTTTGGAGATATTTTAAGTGCAAACATGCTAAATTAATTTTGGCAAGCACGTCAAAACTCTAGTCTGCAGCAGCAAAAGGTTCTATTAAATTGACTCAATATTCCCTTGTATGCAGAAAGAAATGATTAATAAGTGCACCGGTAGTTAACTTGATTATGTAGAATAAAATTGAAATGATTCTTTTGGTTTTTAAAAACGTGATGCTTTCATGGGACTATGCAGCTTTAATCTGAAGCAGACGATCGTAATGGTAGATTCGCTGGTACACGGTGCGTTACATTTCGTGACCTCATAGGATGTCTGGCAGGCTTTTCTGTTACAGGTAATTCAACTGCTGAGCACCAGCCACATAGTGTTGTTACTCACTCTCCCAGTAGATACATCACTTGGCTAGTCCCGCTTGAAGAGTGACCGAGAACTTCCGGTCACGTTTGATAGTAGAGGGGGCGGGGAGAAGTCGTCTGAAAGCACAGATAGCTTGCATGGAACAAAATAAAATGATTTATAGTTGCATAATCAGATGAAGCATCCAATTTTCAAAACCAAAACAATTATCTAGATTTTGTTCTACATATCTAACTTAGATATTGGTGCATTTATTAAGCATGTGTTGTCACATAGAAGGGAATACTGAGCCAATTGAATAGAGCTGCTACTGCAGAAGCTTATGGTGTCAGAGTTTTGGCATGCTTGTCAGAACTAATTTGACATGTCTGCACTTCAAATATCTCAAAAGTTATGCCCTTTAAAATAAAAATTACTTCAAATCAAAGTTAAATAGATTATAACAATCAATTCAATATGTTTATCTAAAAGAAAAGAGGCAGAAACTCAAAACCATCGGACAATGCAACTTTAACCCAAAAAATGCTGCTCATAGAATCACTCAGGGCTGCATTAGTGTAACACTTACAGGAAAAGCCTCTCCGGGAAGCTTCCATGAAAACCTTCCCATCATGCATCATATGAATTAAATACCGAATACTAACAGCTTCAATGGAAGTAAGTATTTAAATATGCTCGGTTCGTCTAGTTTCGATTGATATTTTTTAAACAGGATAAGCATAGAGCGAGAGAATGGGAGAGGGAGGGAGAGGGCGGGGGGGGGCGAAAGGAGAGAGAGGGGGAGAAAGGGGGAAGGATGGAGGGAGAGAAAGAGAGAGGGAGAGGGGTGGAGGAGGAATGGGATAGGGAGGGGGGGGGAAGGAAGGGGAGGCAGAGAGAGGAGGGCGGGTGAAGAGAGAAAGAGAGGAAGAAGGAGGGAGAGAGGGAGGAAGAGTACCACTACTAGTGCCATCACTACTACCACCACCACCACTACTACCACCAGTATCAGCACCATCACCACAACTATTACAACCGTCACCACCACCACAACCGTCACCTCCACAAACATGCTTTATATTCTTACATGTTATGCATAATTACAACCGTCTCTTTGTGTCTGCTTGCAGATGAAAAAGTATGGGATCCCTCCAGAAGACCCCACCTACACTGCACTCTTCAACGCATGCGCCAACTCGCCCTGGCGCGAGGACGGGTTGAGACGAGCCAACCGGCTCCTCGGACAGATGAGTGAGAAGGTGAGCATAGTCGAGCGGTAACTCTTCCATTAGATTCTTATCGCACACAAACAGCGTTTGTGTGGGTCCTTGAAAACCTGGAATGTCATGGAGTTTGATCATTCAGGATTCCAGCCCTGAAAAGTCCAGAAATTTGTCTGAAGATCCTTGAAAATCTTGGAAAATGGAAAATCATGGGTATATTTTGTATAAAGCCTATATCCGCTGACGTCCCCAAATTTTAATGAGTTATGTTTTGTATTTAGAGTGATTTTTGTTGGTTTGTTATCCTGCTTCTTGATTTTTATATTGAAACTAGATATAGACTTGTTGTTTTTATGCTTATTTACACTTCACATCTTACAGTCAGTATGGAAGTGACTTGCCGGGAGGGGTTGCCAGCGGAAAGCGCCCGATTGTGGCGCTAGTAGTGGGCAACCGGGGCAAATCAGCGATTGGACAATAATATATCAAAGTAATATAATGGAAATAAATAATAATAACGATACTCCGCCTATTTATATCTGCATAATTAATTATACATCCTATATATATATATATATTATATATATATATATATATGTGCGCGTGCGTGCGTGCGCGTGCGTGCGTGCGCGCGATCTCCCCATAAGCTATTATGGGAATATAAACAGGGACACTATCATCTTCAGTTATATCTGTATTGTTATTTGCGAACCACAGCTAGTGTATGCCAGTGATTAGTTCCATGATTGGCCATACTGGCGCCACCTGTCAGGGGCTCTGACCACCTATAACCCAGCTGTGTCTGGTCGTTATCGCCTCCAGACCCATTCGGTCAATTATATATGCGTGTTTTTGTAGTTTGTACAGGTGTAGGTAGGAATGTATAGTTATGTTTAGGTACGAATGTATGTATCCATATATATAGATCAAAGTTCATCAGAGTTGAAAAATATGACATTAAATTAGTTATCTATTGTTCCAAGAGTAGATATTTGCTGACAGATTTGCAACGATAAAACCAAAGACATACAAAATTGATACTTATCGCTACCTAACCTGGGGCCATATGCATGAGTTGGGGTTAGTGAGCCAAACCCGTGGTTAGGGGCGATCTCCGGGTTAGCGGCGAAAAGTCGGTATGTATGGACCAATGTTACGGAAACTCCGTGAGTTTAACGTCGTCTGCGCTAACCCCAACCCATATCAAGTTTACTGTTGGGGCTAGGGACCGATTAGGCGCAAATCTATTGAATGTGATCATATTTAACAGAATTACATACTCAAATCGTGAAATTTCATGAAATTAACCCTAAAATCAAAGCGATATTAATGCCGCCGCTAAATCGGCGGCGATATTAATACTGTCGAATCGACGAATGCAAACAAAACGAATCGTCGCTGAATCGGCGGCTATATATTAGGCTCAAATTTATTCAATGCTATCATATTTAACAGAATTACATACGCAATAAGTGAAATTTCATGAAATTAACCCTAAAATCGAAGCAATATTAATGCCGCTGCTAAATCGGTGGAGATATTAATACTGTCGAATCGACGAATGCAAACAAAACAAATCGCCGCCACCGCCAAATCGGCGGCCATATTGTCAAATAGCATTGCTCGCCGGTACCAGGCTCAGAGGGATTTCCCAAATCTATTAAAAGCTTATAGGTTAGCTAACGCCACCGCACTTTGGACCTGTACATACCCCGTGGCCCATTTTCCAACACAGGCGTCAGCTAACCTGAACGACGCCCTTAACACCGGAGCCGATAAATAATTCTTCATGCATACGGCCCCTGGTGCTTGGCATTATTAGAATAGGGCAAGGACTGGTTAGTTCAGTATCATGATAATCTGACTGAGTGGATTGCTGTGTCGTGTTATCCCAATGAGGCAGCTCTCTAAATTCGTTATAACTGCTCACTGTCACAAATCGGTGCATGTTGTGCTATGAACTTACATGTTGTTAGGAGGTAAAACTCCAATAAACAAACGAAACAAACCATAAGTAGGGATGCGTGATGTTTTTTGGGGGGAGTGGGGGGTTTAAAGAATATGTTGTTAAAGTATCGTATAACTTAAACTTTGTATATTAGTGTATATTACAGTAATTTCTCTTTTGGATTCTTCCAACAATTGTTTTTAAAGGGAATCGAACCCAACAACTCTACGCTAAAGGCAATCGTGAAGGCTTACGGCCGGCTGGGGGAGCTGCAGACCGCCTTCAGAATGATGGACCGGATGTTGGTGTCTGGGCACGGCATGGACGCTGAGGCGTGGAAGCACCTGCTCATTGCCTGCATATCTGATAAGGAGGCGGGGCTTAACCACGCCATAAAGGTGAGTGACAGCTGACCTGGGGTGCCGCCCAACTGTGGATTGCCTGTTTTGAATTTGAGGAGAATGACAGCCGTTATTAGGTTTCCTGGTGGTCCCCGTTCTGCGTGGAACCATATTAGGTCATGTGGTGAGAGAATCCCACCGGTCACATCATTCATATACTACATTTCTAGTTTGTTTGTCATCTCGGTGGACTATGCCGAACAACTTTAATCCGTCAGACTATTGCGTACACTTCCCGAAAACCTGCTTGAATCGGAGATTGGAGATTGGGAATCCCACTCCGGCGTTCCAGTCGTATTTTCAATGTTGAATGTGATCCTCCAACTGCACGCCCTATTTCCAATATGTGCCCTATTGTTTACCGAACTCTCTGGTCGTCCAGATAGATGTTATTACACGCCCCTGTGTCATACAGTGAGTGTGCCTTGTGCATGGCAGGTCCCATTTGATGAAATAGGTTTCCAGAGGAAGTAAGTAAATCAGCATCTCTTGAAAAACTGCAATCTGTCCTCACGACTCAGCTGTTTATGGTAGTTTTTTTGTAATAAATGAAATTTTTCTCGTTCAACTATTTAAACCAAGTTGTAAATATGTCATATCCTTGTTATATTGGATGACATGTTATTAAATTTGCATTACTGTTTTTACACTTGGCGTGCTTCCATCACCCAATTAAATTATTTTAAAACGAAAGCGAGATGTTCTATCAAAAGCATTAATTAATTCGTTAATTAAAAAGGTAAATAAAGGTATGGATGATTTAGCTAACGTGGTTGGCACCGTGAAGCATTGCTTACTTTGTCTGTTTATCACGTAAACGTTTATTGAAATAGAAAATAAAATGTCCGTGCATTAACTCCTCATTAAAAGTTGCATAATCCCGTTGAAAGTATAATAAACCAAAGAACTTTCCTAGATTTGGTTCTGCTTACTCAACTTAGATACTGATGCACTCGTGAAGCATTTATTGTTGCAGAGAAGGAATATTAAGTCAATTTAATAGTCACTTCTACAAGTTGCACAAACCTGTGATATACAGTATTTTGGTGTGCATAGCAACATTTCTTTGTCCATATTTTCACTTCAAATAAATATCTCAATAGTCAGCCATTTATAATGGAAGTTACTCTTAGCAAAATTAAAGTGGATAATAATGAATTCAATATATTTATGGTGAAAATTGGTAAATAAAAATCTAAACCATCAGATTATGCAACTTTGAAGTTGCAGAGTCTGTTGCTTTTCAATTGGTGTCATGCTTTTGAGATAATTATATTAGGTTAACTATTATAATCTACTCTAGTTGATTTTAGAGTAACCTTTTATTACAAATGGATAGCTTTTGGGTTATTTGAAGTGAAAGCATCCAGAATAATTTCGGCAAGCACACCAAAACTTTTGTGGTTGAAAAGAAGTGACCCAGATTCATGTCTGGTCATGATCACCTGATACACTGAACTATTGACCTACGGGGTATCATGGAACCCGCCTAAGCTATGCCTGCCACTTAGAATTAGGGCAATATTAATGAGAGATCATGAGATTAACCTACTTTTGTAGAGGGTCCCTACTTTATGACTTTCTCTTGTTAATTTTTCAAAAGCTTGTACTTTCACTAATAGGTAAGGTACCAGTACAGTTGAAAAGCCTTGAATGTTGCCTATTTTGGATCATTCGTTTTGAAAAACCTTGAATTCCATTAAACTGTCCCCACTGATCTAAATTAGTCCGAAATCGCCATTTTTTTTTTTCCTTGGATCCAAATGAAAATAGTCTTGAATTCCTATCGAACACAACCTTGAAAAAGCTTTGACTTCCATATCTTCACATGTGTACGGGCCCTGCCAGTATCTAAATTGAAGATATAGGATCAAATATAGGTAAGCATTTTTATTTAGAAAATATAACCGATGGTAAATCGGGCCATGAAACTTTAAGCAATCAACCACCCCCACCCCCTCTTCCCGCAGGTGTGGCGTCTGATGCGTAAGAAGAAGATGACCCCTGACCTGCACCACTACAACCTCCTTCTCAGAGCTGCCCGGGACTGCCGGGTCGGCGACGAACAGTTCGCCAGTCAGCTCCTAGGTGACGTCAGCACCCAGCAACCCCAGACAGGCAGCGTGAGAAGTGCGCCCGCTATAACACCAGGTGGCGCGAGGCAGAAGCAGCAGCTGCCGGCATTAACACCAGGTGGCAGTGCAGACGATGCGCGTCGCAAGCCGTGGTTTGAGCGTGATGTTAGTAACGATAATACGTCTGTTGCGGTCGCCAAGATCACCCAACCTACAGATAATGACGACCCCTCAGAAGTTGAGCTACCAAGCAGAGAGGAAAGGGGATCTCTACTAAACGATGCTGCCATTTCAATCCTAGACACGAACGTGCCAAACATTCTCAACCCGCGTGGGATGTGGCGGCACGGCGGGGTCAAGTTGGGGTCACTGGACACTGCGGAGGCTCGACTGGGGCTGCTCGGCGGCCTGCCCGGGGTGCTGAGCCACATGGCGCGGGACGGTGTGAAGCCCGATATCAAGACCTTCTCTCAGCTTCTCGACATGTGTCCCCAAGATGACCACGCCGAGGACGATCTGGTCACTGCACTGTCGACACACAGTGTTGTGCCTGACGCCGATTTGCTGAATCAGATTATTCGCAGACGTTGTCGCCGAAATGACCTGGCGGCTGCTACTGTAAGTAGTATATTAAAGTTGTACCCCATATATTTAAAGTTGCGTAATCCAGTGGAATCATAGTATGTTCAAAACCAAAGTGTATACTTCGATTCGATCCCACATGTCCAATTTGGATACTGGTTTCTCATTCATCATTTTTTTAGGTGGTTTTCCTCCACTTAAGAATCATAAAGCTATCCATTGTACACACAACTTAATTTGCATGCTTGCACTCCAAATGTCTACAAAGTTGGTCAAATATCAGTACAGTTACTTTGAACTAAAGTAGATTAGGTTATAATTCATAACTGATATATTTTAACTTTTTTTTAAATAAGGTTAGTTTTTAACCACCGAATTATGCAACTTTAAAAATGCTCGATAAAATCCCAGTTTTGAGCAGCTACTGTTTCCGAAAGTTTGTTTTATTTAACGACGCCTCTAGAGCACATTGCTTTTTATTATCGGCTATTGGGTGTCAAACATATGGTCATTCTGACATATTTCTTTGGATGAAACCAGCTGCTGCCACATAGGCTACTCTTTCCGATAAGCAGCAAGGGGTCTTTTATATGCACTTCCCCACAGACACCATACTAGTTTCAGAGGCAGGTTCACACATTGTACGGTTGAGTAGTAATTTCTTCCATCCATCAGAATGTCATTCGTCAGCGCAAAAGCACAAGACTTAATGGGTGAAGATTATTTTCCTTTCCTGTCTCCTCTATGATCCTGTGACCAAACGGGATGACCGAATGAGTTGAGCGTCCGTCTCCCGTTTTGGTAGATCGTGGGATTCGAACCCTGATCGAGTCAAACCAATGACTTAAGAATTGATACTTGTCGCTTCCTAGCCAGATGCTCGACATTATTATGATAGTGCAAGGACTGGTTGGCTCAGTGTCAGGATAATGTGACTGAGTGGGGTATCAGGTCATGGTGATGGCGGCCTGGTCTCCCAGTGCGGGCAGCATGATAAAGTCGCCATGACGGGTCACTGTCACAAGCCAGTACCCATCCCAATATGACCTTAGATGTTGCCAGGACGTAAAACCACAACAACCATCTACGATCCTGTAGCATTAAGACTCCATGGTTACTACCTCGTTCCCTGTTGCATCTTATCATATGCGCGTTCTAACAAGGTATGTTGCACCTGTTCATTTCTCCTCTTACTCCCGCTGTCTCAGGATGTGCTGGACCTGTTCAACCGGATGCGACTGCTCCCCAACCTGCTAACATATGGCAGCTTTGCACTCGGCTGTCACGATTACACCAGCGGAATCCAGTTACTTAAGGATATGGAGGTAAGCTGACACTGATTCACTACTACTACTAGTATTATGGGCCGCAACCATCACTTTTTTTTTCTTCGTTTTGGGAAACTTTTTATTCATCAGAATATACACTTTTCCATCGCCATTTTCTGAACAGAAATTTATTTTTTAAAGAAATTATAAAACAGCCCGCCCTCCCAAAATTTTGACAAATTGTTGTGCCTGAGAAACAACTCCACCCCCCCCCCCCCACCCCCCTTAAACACAGTGTATTTAAAGATGAATGTTTGGATCGGGCAGCACGCGGGGATGGAGCCGACGGTGGATATTTTCGGGATCCTCCTGAGGCGGTCACAGGCGGACTTCCGGTACAAAAAGACGCTCTGTCAGAGCATGCGCCGGCTGCAAATCTCGCCGACGGCGGCCATTGTGGAGAACCTCGAGGATTCCGTGGCGAGGGCTCGCCTGATGATAGTGAATAAGGTGAGTTTGGTCGCATTGGTCTTTTATATGAACTATTATAGTCTAATGTAGTAATCAGGACTGACCTCTCCGTCTCAGGCAAGAAGCCACAAAGGTAGACATTACGTTGACTATTATAGCCTATTGTAGTAGTCAGCACTGACCTCTCAATCTCAGGCAAGAAGCCACATAAGTAGACTGTTATAATATAATAATCTATTGTGGTAGTCGGCACTGACCTCTCAGTCTCAGGCAAGAAGTCACATTATGACCTATTGTAGTCGACGGCTATGTAAAGTATAAGCACTTACACACATATTATATTATAATAGCTGACCTTACAATGACTATCTGTAGAGGTGGGGTTGAAGCAGCCTGGAGGTCAGTTGTCTGTGCTATCATCACCCAAGCATCCGCCCAATCATTTCCACCCAGAATTTACAATTCTTCTTTGTCACCAGTCAGTGTACGTTTGTTTGTTGGAGCTTTATATCCTGGTAACATCTAAGGTCATTCAGGACAGGTGCCGACTTGTGACAGTGCACCCTCACAGCGACTTTTAAAGTGTTGCCCAACTGGGAGACCTGGCCACCGGCACCATGACCCGATATCCCACACAATCACATTATCCTGATAGTGTGCTAACCAGTCCATGTCCTATCCTATTAATGCTGAGCGCCAGGCCAGGAAGCGACTAGCATCAATTTTATAAGTCATTGGTTTGACTCGACTGGGAATCGAACCACGATCTCCCACACGGGAAGCCTGCACTCTACCGATTAGGCCACTGTGTCCGGTATATCAGTGTACGACTCTCTGCAAACTACTTGTGCGTAGTCTCACCTTTTGTGGAGTATGATAATAATGTTACATTCCACAGGAGAAAGGTAAGTCGGTGCCACGACACTTCCAGCGTCCCAAGTTCACCAAAGAGTTCGCAGAGTTCATGTTGTACTACAAAGGCTGGCTACTGGAGAGCCCCCTGGAGAAGCCTCTGCATCCATGGACCCAGTATCGCCACCCTAAAGGGGCAGACAGGGGTCAGCAGGTCATGTCCCAGGAAGACCAGCAAGACGACGAACCCCATAGGTAAATCGGTTATACGTGCAATGCTTAGCGAAGTACACAGTAACATGCCAAGATTCAAATTTAGGTTTTCCTTCTTTTCCTTGGTTTGAACAGAATTAGCCATGATTATATTTTATGTCTTGAAAATGGGCCGGTTGTAGTGTAGACAATGTCCACAAATTTTAATTTCAGATTTAATTTTGCAATACCACTAATGAGAAACAATATACATGTTAATTGTTATGTACTCTGTAATAAACTTATGGTGATGTAAACAATGTTACGATCCCGTCAGTCTGTCTATGTTACTAACTCCATATGTGTAACTTGACTCTAGTTGCTCATTTCTCTCACATGGTGCCACCTGCGAGTGGGCACTAAAGCTTGTTTTATTTAAAGGCACCTCTAGAGCACATTGATTTTTGTATCATCGGTTATTGGATGTCAACATATGGTCATTCTGACATATTTCTTTGGAGGAAACCTGCTGCCGCCACAGAGGCTACTCTTTCCGATAAGCAGCAAGGGGTCTTTTATATGCAGATCAGGTTGTCTGGACCATGACTTGATATCCTGATATTGAGAAAACCAGTTCTTGCCCTATCCTAGTAATGTTGAGCGTCAAGCTAGGTAGCGACAATCAATTTTGTAAGTCATCAGTTTGACTCTGCCAGGTTTCGAACTCTTGACCTTGCACATGAGAAGCCTGCTCTACCAATTAGACCACTGCATCCAGTCACATCGTAGATGATGAAATCGTCCAAATATTTGAAAGATTATTTTTAATCGCGGAGGACTTTCAAGCATATATGTTATAAACTAAAAGGGATGAAGTCTCCACCAAAAAAAACGGAAATATAGGTCGAGATTATTAAATTTCCGCGTAAACGCAGATTCCCCCCCCCCCCCCCCCCCGCATAGGATTAGCATTATCAGGAAATCAGCTTTCATCTGTCCTTGTGGCTATATCTAACTTTCTTGTTTGGGTTTTATGTTCTAGCTACTAAGGTAATACAAGAACGGGATTCGAACTATCCAACTGTTGTCATATATATATCCTGATTCCTTGGTACTTTGTTTAATGCTAATTAATGAATACAAAAAATGGCGGAGATCTTTCATCCCTGAATTAAACAGTGTTTATATTTACTGTCCACTCCTGTGGGAGCTCCGAGCGGTATGTACGGATTAAAAGCATCAAATCCAATTCCATTTATGTTCAATTCTTTATTGTTAAAAATATGCTAGTCTCCCATATCATACACCATGTTTTCTATGTACAATACCAGCAACAGCAATTAGATTGCGTGTGCACTCGGGGCAGGGCAGCTTTGGTCCCCAATAAATAATACAGTAACCTCCACACAGCCTGTGCAGCGGAAATTTGAGATAAGTCGTCCCTCAGGACGGAGGTACATGCTTGGTACACCAGTTGATTAAGCGGGGGTGAAAATTTCAATCACGAACAAGTGATCTTCCTCATTCCGCTGCTACTTCCCGTATCCTAGTAATGCAGAGCACCAGGCTAGGTAGCGACAAGTATATATTTTTAAGTCATTAGTATGACTCGGCCAGGGTTTGAACCCCTGGACCTATCAAAACCATCACCCACTTGGATAAATCAATTTGAAGTCATAATACGTAATATTATATTTGTGTTGCATGAACTACAAGTTTAAACGGAATATCATACTCACGACACACATGGAATGATTGACCATAAGCAAAGAAATAAAAAATAGCCATACAAATTATGACCATCTATACACCATGCCCAATGTTTAACTACCACACAAATACATCCCTATTGCTGTAAACCACCTAATTATTTTTTTCTCTTAAGTTGCAAAAACATGATTAGCCTTTCTCATATATAAGTATATATAGTGATTAATCGTCATAATCTACTTGATTTGTAAGTAACATTTTTTAAGGGTCTAAATATTACAATTTTAAACATGCAAAATTAATGTTGGGATGTCCACACTGAAAGGATGACCATTGGCTTTGTTTAGCCTGTTATGGGGTGGGTTGTTTGGGATATTTTGGGGTGGGGAGGTAATTTAATGTGTACACTTACAAAGAGGAAGCAGTCTTTTTTAATGTTGAACAGTTAGCACAATTTCAGTGCTTATGCGGTCAAAGTGACTGCACAACTTAAAATCTGGCCACATGATTTTTACCATGTATTCCTTACATGGTTATTTTCTCTCTTAATGAATGGGCGATTTGACCTCGAACCCAGTAGGTTGCAAC
Organism: Branchipolynoe longqiensis; assembly: GCA_030323885.1. Classification (NCBI taxonomy): domain Eukaryota; kingdom Metazoa; phylum Annelida; class Polychaeta; order Phyllodocida; family Polynoidae; genus Branchipolynoe; species Branchipolynoe longqiensis. The sequence continues at coordinate 30,673,643 of CM059192.1, forward strand.
TGGTTTACCCAACACCATTAAACCCTTATTATCCTATAATAGCTATTAGTATCAGTTATGTGATATCACACAGGAGTTATGTCATATTCATAATCGTTCAAATTTAAAGTTGCATAATTCAATGCATTTGAGCTTGTCATTTCCTGGGAAAAATTTATTAGATTGATCGCTATTATTTAACTTACTTTAGTTTGAAGAAACTTTTATTTTAAATGGCTAATTTTGGGATATTTGAAGTGCAAACATGCCAAATTAATTTTGGCAAGCACGCCAAAACACCAGTTTTATTCAGAAACCAGTTCTATTAAATTGCCTCAGTATTCCATTCTATGTGGCGACAACTGTTTAATAAGTGCATCAGTATCTAAGTTAGATATATAGAATCAAATCTAGATAATTGTTTTGGTTTTGAAAATTTGATGTTCTCTGCGGACTATGCACCTTTAAGTGACAGTAGGATTTGCACTATTTTCCAAGTGTGTAATATGCCACATCACTGAGGAAAGTGATCAGGGTTGAATAACACCAATGGCCACAGCGACCCTCCGACCATGGATGGGCCCTAAAGAATATGTTGTTTCAAGCTGAAATTATTACTAGTCTTATTTGATCATAATAATTGTGAAAAAGTAAAGCTACTTTGGTCGTTACAGCCCCTTTAATGTATAGGGCCTATGCTGAACGATAGGGATGGAAGAGACAGTGACCCCACCACCAGATGTATAAGTATAAACACGCCATTTCCTTCCCGGACACCAGCAGACTGAACTCAGAACACAAATAATCAGGACATTTTTCCGTTTTAAAGCATATTTCCGGGGGTTTTCACAGCCTATGGAATTTAAAAAAATATATTTGTAAATGGAAATTTGCCGTCGGGATAATACTCTCAGCTTGATTTCAGCTTTTTTGTTTGTGCCTAAAACCACTATCATCTCTGATAATACGAGACTGGCTTTCTCCGTGGCAAGTTACTCCTAAAAATGTGGACTGAAATTAAAAAGATTAACAAATTCCTTGTACAAGAGCAATGCGAGGGAAGCTTTCGTTGCAGTTTTACGTCCTGGCAACATCTAAGGTCATGTCAGGACAGGCAGTGACCCGTGTCAGCGCGCACTCATGATGACTTTATAGTGCTGCCACACTGGCAGACTAGACCACTAGCATCAAGACCTGATATCCAACTAGTCACGTTATCCTGATACTGAGCTAACCAGTCCTTTCCCCCATCCTAGTATTGCAGAACACCAAGCTAGGTATCGACAAGTATTAATTTTCTTGATTGACTCGACCGGGAATTGCACTCCAGACCTTCAGCATGGGAAGTTTGCGCTATACCGATTTGGCAACCATGTTTGGTGCCGACGACATTTGTCTTAAGTGCTTCTTTTAGAGGCTTCCCATTAATTATACTCTTCCCATTAATTATACATGTAATATGTAAATACACGGTAGCATATTTATAAGCTTAACTTAATTATAAGTTTATACTAATATGAGAAAGCCATAGAATTTTAAAATAATAAACACCAAATGATTTAGTAGGTACCACATATATGTACACTGAATCAATTTTACCGTCATGTTAAAACCAAGAGGAATTAAGCAATGTCCTATAACATTCTAACCGAGATGCAAACTTAGTTAGAACAACCATCCATTTTAAACTCCCAATAGATACATAACAGGTAGTAGAAATACTAGTAAGATTGCACGTGTACAGGGGTGCCAACCCTTACGGTGTCGCCGTATGGTGTACTATATTTTATGTCCCCATACGCTGATATTTCAGTTTTTCATTTCGCAATATTATATCAATCTGACAGATTATTGTGTCCAAAATGCATCACAGAGAATCTAAGATTTTAACATTTTTCTGAGAAGTACCCCCAGACCCCTAAATATAACATCCCTTAAGATCTTCCGGTTTTTCATTTCCCACTGTTGGCAACCCTGCGTGTAAGAGCCCATCATCAAATTGCAAATATACAGTATAATGTAAGCATCAATTTGACATTACATTGGAGCAGAATCACTTAACAGCTAACAGCAACGACATGTCAAATCTTACAGCTTGCATCAAACCGACTCACCACCTGGGTGACCAACAGAGGCTCTTTAGACACACTGAGAGAATCCCCATTAACCACAAATAATCAGCTTACAAAGTCCACTAATGCTTCTATTTCATGAATTCTTATTTACACATGTTAATAAACTAAACGGCTTTTGTTCATAACACAATTACATGATGAATGAATAAACTGATAAGGGGAATGGAGTGTCCTGTACTGGAACCAAATAAAAATACTTTAATATGATTTTATTGTATTAAATAAGTACTTCCAAGCTGATTCAATGATTCCTTAAACCTGCAGTACGAGGAAAGCATATTTTCGAAACCAGCATACTGACGTGGATTTTATCCTAAATCCAAATGACACCGGTGCGCTTATTAAATTTCCTGCACACAAAGGTCAATTTAATTGAACCTGGCACTGCTGAAGCCTCCAATGTCCAACATTTTGATGTTAACACCAACATTAATTTGACAATGTTTTCACTATATCTCCAAAGTTAACCTTTTAAAATAAACGTTACTCCAAATTACAAAAGTAGATGACCTATGCAGAAACTCAAATCAAAACCATCGGATTATGCAACCTCAAGATACAGTGGCCAAATATCAAAGGAACCAATGACAGCTAAGGTAGTTATGTATGTAAATCTATTGCATTAGTCTTTCAAACCTGATTCATCATCTAAGGATCAAACTATGCCAATGGTACCTCATTCTAACACTAGGGTATGTAACGCTATGTCAAATGGCGCTGCGATCGGTGCTCATTCAGAGGTTGGTCTGGTGATGCGGATTCCGAGGGACACCAGTTTGCCAGGGACACTTCCATTCAAATGCATTGTTAACGGCCGTGAGCAAATCTTCATACAGAAGAAATCAAATATCTCCCAAATTACACCATCTAGAAATAAATCGCTTGGTACACATATAGAAAACATCTTTACCATAAAGACTATATTAAATTTATACGGTTAGGGTTCTTGAATTCTATTAATTTTGAATAAAACTAACGTTTTGCACTGCACGTACCGTCAAACTCAAGGCATTGTCAATGGTCGTGAGCAATGTTCATACAGAAATACAGAAAAAGTCAAATATCTCTCAAATTACACCATCTAGAAACAAATCGTTTGGTACACATATAGAAAACATCTTTACCAAAAACATTATATTAAATTTATAAGGTTAGTGATGATGCTCTTCGATTTTGACGCATGTGCAGAAGCGATGTGTCCCTCGCAAACTGGTGTCCCTGGGAAACACGCAACACCGGCATTACATGCTTAACGTGTGAGTTTCATTTACAATTACAGTCTACTTGTGTGAACAAAACTATTAAACCATGGGCGCAGCCAGAAATTTAAAAAAAATTGTAAGCGCAAAATTGTTCACACATGCTTACAAGAAATTAAAAAAAATTCCACCACAAAATAGAAAAGGGCATATTATAAAAGATTTAGTATAGAACAAATATGACGCTGAGAGAAATTGTTCACAATTGCCTACAGTGCAACAATATAGTTACGCCCCTGTAGACTAATTCTATGCATTAAATTTTTTTTAAATTAAGACAAAAGAAATGTAAGTGTACATATTCATATGAAGAAGGGTGGTCTAGTCGAGACTGAGGCTATAGTTATGTACAATTATTACACATGTAGAAATGATGGACCGTCCATACTCTTAAAACCTCATGACCATAACTCCATATTCGAGAAAGTGTTCACCACGCCTCATTCACAGATAACAATTAAATAAATACACCACCAGATCAACAAGCAAGCTTCTTAGTGCAAATGGCGGAATGTTGCAGATACAGTTCGTTACAATGTATAGCACATAAGGCAGCGTCCCGAGCTGGAGTTCCAATTGGATAAGTGCAGTACATGTGGCGCCCCCTCGTGGAAACCCTCGACACTAGCTTTGTCCGCGTCTACTTCCACCTGCTGGCGAGGCAATCATCTGGGGGAGGGGATCAATACAATTAGTATGTTTATTGGGGTTTACATCCTAGCAACATCTATAGTTATATCAGGATGGGCACAGACTTGTGACAGTGCGCACTCATAATGACTTTATAGTGCTGCCCCACTGAGAGACCACGCCACCAGCACAATGACCTGATACCCCACATACAAATCAGGGATGAAAGAGGTTTCCGGGAAAAATAGCGGAAATGCTGATATTGTCCCATAGGTTTAGCATTGTCAGGGAATTGCAGAAAATTCACGGAAGTTTGGTTTCATATATATATGGGTCGTTCTCAGAAACTGTGTACCACTTGAGGTAGTCTACTAGAAATGCATATTTCAAAGAAACCCTTTATTGGAGTGTCAATATTTAGATTTCATCAGTTAGCCAAATAATGTGGGAGATAGTTTAGATCAAAAGTAAATGTTAATATTGTGTATTATGTATCTTATTGGGATGGATGTAGCTAAATACATAGAAAATTACATCACTAATTTGTGACATTGTCAACAGCATTGAAAATAAAGTGTCACAAACTTAATGAAAACCTCTGAACAACAGCTCATTTCACTTCAAATGGTCATATACAATGTCTTCATTAAGTTGAAGACATTTATTTCTAAAAAAAAATTTTAAATTATGAAATAGTTAACATTTTCTGGAGTCATTAACATCGTAACATTTCGTTTCCACTTGCAAGTACTATGAAACTCTGTATCAAACACTGAGTACAGATACAGTACAGGAACTATTTTCACCATTTGACACTCTATGCATGGACCCAGTTATGGTATAGTAAAGATAAATCCTGAAATTGCCCCTAAACATTGAAATTTGAGTCGAACATTTGTGTAAAATTGTTGTTTCCACTTTGTTACTCTGCTAATCTGTTACTCTGCTAATATTTTCTTGCTTTTCTCTTTAATATTCACAAATAAGACAAAACCATAGCAATGAGGTTTCAAATTATTATTACTACTGTTTATAAAGCAAGTGGCATGTGAAATGTCCTAAAAATGTCAAGTTTTGTGTGGAAAATATTTGATTTTGGAGTCAGATTGGTTTCCATGCTATACTGCTATTTATTGGGTGTGAGCATCATTTGACCTACTTAAAAATGCCAGAATATGTTTATTTTCAATTATTCAGATGCAAAAGGACATACACATTGAGGAAACTTGCTTATAGGACTTTGGCAGCATTTTGATTTTCTGGTACTGATGTCACACTATTGGTACACAACTTCTGAGAACGACCCATATATATATATAGACTGGTATACGCTGATAGTGCTGCGCCGTTTGAAGCACGTCTTAGTAGTATACCCTGGTAGTGCTGCAGCGTAAAACAGTAGAGCTTATATGTTAATCATGCTGCGGGATTGAAAAATCCCGGAAATCCGCGAAATCGCAGAGATCTTTCATCCCTGCATTATCCTGATACTGTTCTAACCAATCCTTGTCATATCCTATTAATGCCGAGCGCCGGCCTAGGTGGTGGCAAGTATCAATTTTGCAAGTCATTGGTTTGACTCAGCTGAGATTCGAACTCCTGACCTTCCACATGGAAAGCCTAAAACCTACCGATTCGGCCACCGCATTTGGTCACTCCAAATGAACAGGTTGTTTTAGAATATACAATCTATGACTAGTCATTAAATCATGATCATTTTTAATAAATAGAGTTGTGGTGATCATCTCACTGCCTCTTTAACATTTGATACGGTGCATATGATTGTCATCTGTAGACGGCGTGAACAACACTGAGTAGTATATAAGGTTGTCACATTTAGACATGCTAGCAGTGAGTAGTATGTAAACTTGTTGCCTTGCGCCAGGGTAGTACCTACTATTATATAATATCTGCAGAGTATGGCAAAATAACTATCTGGATATGCATATTGACAAACAACAACAAAGACATACGTACCGATTTTAAGACTTGTTGACCTAAGAAACTGGAGGCTACGGAAGACAGCTTTTTCTTTGCGCCTATTTTACACCGGATATATCCGTAAAAGTTTGCTCCATTCAGGGCATTCCCAACACACGTCACCATCTACAAACAACATTATATTTAGATATATATACATGAATAATGCAAATCAATAATGATGAGCTCAATGCTGCACACTGGATATGGTCAGTACTAACTTTAACAGCAACGTTACTTGGACAACTTGATGCGCTAATCCTGCTTTATCAGTTTCGCTTTCTGAGCTAGTTTCCGCTGGTTCCTAAAGCCCCAGTCACACATACCCGGATCAGGGGCCAGACGAGCCCTGGAGTGCCATCCGGGGTGATCCGTGGCTCGTCCATGATGACACCCCCTGATCCGGCCTGATCCGTGGCTCGTCCGGGGTCAGCCCCGGATGTTTTAAAATGTTTAAAACATCCGGGGCGGTCCTGGGGATTTTGCGATCTGGGCTCAATCCGGCCTGATCCAGGGGTGGTCCGGGTATTTCAGGGGTGGACCGGGGTCATTCTGAGCCACGGCTTGACCCGGACCATCCCCGGACTATCCAGGAGTACACCCGGCCTAGCCACGGACCACTCCCGGACTGCCCCCTAAGATCGGGGGTGATCCGGGATGGTCCGGGGCAGTCCAGGGGTGGTCTGGCCTTGTCCGGGGCCGGTCTGGCCCAGTCCGGGGCTCATCCGGGAAAGTGTGACTGCGAGGCAAAAATCAACGAAAACAGTGATTTTATCCGTGGCAGTCCAGGCCGTTGGTCCGTGGGTGGTCCGGCTCGAAATCCGGGGCTCGTCCGGCTATGTGTGACTGGGGCTTAAGGTTAAGTGTGTTTGTTGGGGGGGGTGTTTACATCACAGGAACTTCTTAGGCCATAATAGGATGGCTATCGACCTGTGATAGGCGCACTTATGGTGACTTTATAGTGCTGCCCGACTAGATGTTTGTTTGAGGCTTAGTCCTGACATCTAAGGTCATATCAGGATGGGTGCCGACTTGTGACAGTGCACACTCATGGCGACTTTATCATTTATAGTGCTGCCCCACTGGGAGACTAGGCAACCGGCACTATGACCCAATCTCCCACTATTACCCTGACACTGAACTAACCAGTCCTTTCCCTATCCTAGTAATGCCGAGCACCAAGCTAGGTAGTGACAAGTATAAATTTTGTACATCATTGGTTTGACTCGACCGGGAAGCTTGCGATCTACCAATTTGGCCACTGCCTCCAGTTTATCTAAATCGCAGTTATACTTACAAACCACTTAAAGTTGAGAGTAAATATGGTGCCAAAGAAGAAGACAACCCAGAAAAGCTGCACGATGACAAGCGCCAACCAGAAGATGCGAGACTCCGTGTTCGTAATGAGGCTCTTCGCTGCACCCTGAAAATACATATTTAATATTACCACAAGTTTCAGCTAATTCTATTTTACGCGAACTCTGGTTATATTTATAATGCAATCAGAAATGCAATCTCCTAAATTATATATATATTATATATAGATATATGCACACATATAATTAAAATTTCCCACATAAAATGCTGCATTCATTTATAAATAGATATACATATTAATTATTACATTTCATCGTTACCGGAAACCGCCACAGAATAGCATTCAACTTAAGAATAAATAGTCAACACTATACAATATAGGTAAGAATTATTCTTGTGAGTAATTTTAAGTGCGATCTCGTGATTCACGCAGCTATTGCGATTTTAATCCTCTGAACTAGATTCAGGGGGAGGGGGTGGGGGTGGGGGTGGGGGGTATCCATTTGTGAATGAATAATTGAAGTTTTGCATAATAGCAACAGTATATGACTACCGGGCCACTATTTATAATGTAGTATAAATTCAGTAATCTCCTTACTGGCACAATCCTAATGGCAATGACTCATGTTATTCATAAAATTTAAAGAGCACCAGAAAGAGCTTAAGACCCAGCCAGCCAGCCATACCAGTTCCCACAAGCACATCTCAACAACCTCTCTCCCACACACACAAGTCTGGGCACGGTTATTTCACAGTTAAAAATATAGACACTGTTTTCGCAATGCCACTTAGTGCAAAATTTTGAAAACTAGACGATTAAAAGTATTTTGGGCAATTTGCTCAACTTTTTAGATTCCAATTAAAACCATCGCTGAGAACTGTTACTGAAAGATATTGAACGCCGTAAAACGCCCGATCTGAATTAAAAATGGTAGAAGACTGGTACGTGAGCTTTGCAATATATCTAGCCCTGTAGAGTATTTATTCCATGTTGGATAAACTAATTATTAGGCTAGATAGGAATTTCACTGGAACAGTTGTCAAGGAGACCACATCAGTTTCATTGCAGTAGAATTTGGTAAGTGGCGTAACAGGGATGATAGTGGTGCTGGAGGGAAAAAACGGAAATCGACGATGAGGTGGGCCATAATAGTAATAGTCCCATTAATGACAGCAGAATGTTCTCCAGGCAGACCCCAGAATGGTGCGATCCTCTGCACCTAGACGCCAGCTACCATACCGTCATAATTTTCATTTCTCCTCAAATTTACACCTATATCAAAAATGCCCCCAGGCTGTGAATAAAACCGGAAATCTGCTCAAAAACGGAAAAATATCATCCCTGCATTAAAAAAAAACACCTTATGTTTTCCTTCAGCTTATTTCCTCACTGAAACCATACTTTCCTCAAGTCCACCAGTTTATACAGTCAAACATATGCCATCTACGTGTCCACTGATGTATTATCGGAGGTATTAATACAGGGAGTCCTAGTTCCGCTAACCCCCACTGTAGGGACTGAAGCTCAGACACAGCACGCCAGGTTGGTACCCCTCCCATCTCTATCCTTCATGATAGACCCTATACTTTAAACTCACTTTGCACCTATAATACCACATGCCAAACATCTTGCCGTACATTTGTTTCTAACGTAGATCGCAGTGAAATTATCCTAGCCAATATTTTAGATGAGACAAAATACCACTTCCTGTATCGTGGTGTATGTGTATTCACCACCTCCAGCCGTGTAAGCTGTGGCTGTGACCCGGCGTGCTGGGTTTGCGGCTAGTCCCTCCTGAGGAACCAGCGGAACTAGGAAAACCCGTATTGAGGATTACTTCACTGGTTCTTTGCTAGAAATACACCATAACTCCCCAAAACCAACAAGGCCTTATTGTATAAACAAAGAGTTTGGCCAGTATATATAACAAGGGCATAAGCACATAAAGGTGCCTAGACCAACTGAAGAAAGCGCAAGCATCTGGCAATAAAAGTCACACCGTGCATTACAATGAACAAAAACCAATGTCAACAGGCGGAGAAGAGCAATCGGGAAAAAATCCTCGGGCCAACTGGAATATGCACTTTAACGGCAAAAGAAAATGCTCTTATTACAAAACACTTATTTAGAAACGTTGGCTACAGCCAAAAAGCAGCTGAGAAAAGGTAAAAACCACACAAAATGTGTCTCCCTGGAGTGCTTTCAAGTTCATTGACCCTTACAATCGATAATTATAACAGATTACATAATACGGTACCCAGAAGGATGTCGGTTCAGTGACGGTCTGTAATACAATGTACAGTCAGTGTATCAGAAACCCGGCCCATATTTACAAACCAGAACTTTATTTTTACTGTTATATCATTTTTTTTAAATTTTATTTAAATGAATGCTTACAACATAATAATACAGCTGAACATACCAGATGTAGGAGAAATAATAATTGCCGGCTATTAAAATGCCTAAGATTACTTACCGCCTTACTGTATTAATAATTGTAAGCCATTTCCTCAATTAAATGCTTATTCTAAGAATCAAACTACAGAAGCTTGCCTGAAGCTATTAAAGAGTATATTTAGGCATGGTTATATATGCAGTAAATGTTCGTATTGTTGACTGGCTTAAATAAGGTTGGGTCACACCAGATGTGGGGGCCGAATCAGTAGAGCGCATGCTTCCCAATGAGGAAGGTTGGAAGTTTGAATCCCAACCGAGTCAAATCAATGACATACAAAATTGATGTCGCTACCTAGCCGGACATTCAGCATTAATAGGATATGACAAGGACTGGTTGGCTCAGCATAGGATGTGACTGAGTGGGATATTAGGTCATGATGCCAGTGGCCTTATCTCCCAGTGGAGCAGCACTATAAAGTTGCCACAAGTGCACACTGTCACAAGTCGCTATACGGCCTGACATGACCTTAGATGTTGCTAGGACGTAAGATAACAAGCAAAGCAAAGCAACAAGCAATGGTTGGGTCGGAAATGGACGGTAATGATATTAGAAAGGGAAAATAAGTTTTAAACACTGGACTATATAGATCCCATTACAGCGGTATATCACGAGAAATAGAGGTCGTATATTCTAACTGTTCCCTCCATTTGTAAACAGATACCAGTGATCTGCGCAGTATTCAGGAAAGGGATGGTGGGAATCGGGAGAACTGGTAGGAAATGGATGGTGGGAATTGGTAGAGCTGGTAGGAAAGAGATGGCGGGAATCGGTAGGACTGGTAGGAAATGGATGGTGGGAATTGGTAGAGCTGGTAGGAAAGAGATGGCGGGAATCGGTAGAGCTAGTGGACACTGAATAAGTAAACTTACGGTGCCAACAGATGGCAGCCCGCCATCCCATATGATATGTAGATACCATTAGATGGGCTGTATATGAGACTGTCTCAAAAGGTGCTAAGCAATATGGGACAAAACTTTGTCCATAGTAACAATCAACACACTATCTACTTATGCATTTGCTCAGGATAAACTGTTGTTTTTTACATGGTGTTTCGTAATCCCAATAGAATACATATTGATTTGAAGCAAATGTCCTTGTGTTTTCAGTGTAACAGTTTCTGTGCTGTTTTGTGTCAATCGTTGCTATGGACAAAAAAACGTTAGCACCTTTTGAGACAGGCTCAGATATCAATACTCCATGAACGTACAGGGAAGAGGGGCTTAATTGGCAACTGACTGGTTTATCTTGTGGTTGAGTTAGATGATGAGGTTGAGTTAGATGATGAGGATGATGTCTTACAACATGCCGTTATGATTCATACTCTGTTTAGATGCAGTTAGGACGCCACCTACAAGGCCTTGTTAACACTGGGATCATTATGTTCACACTGTTAGAGGACTTGGCAGGAAAGCACTAGGAATGAGTCTTATTCACTGGACTGTTCACAAACTAGCCATTACCTCTCCCTGGAGTACCTGGAAGTTTCAGGTTATATCAGTTAAGCTCACGTTATCAAAAATCCAAGCGCAATGTTTAAGCGATCTAGTAAATACATCTATGTTAATAAATCTCGCATCTCCCACTGGGTATGATATACAGGGATGGTGAAAGTGGGCCCTGGCAAAACAAAATCGGAAATTTGTGCCAATGAATCTGAAATTAATCAAGAACACTGAAAACAGAATGTGCTAAAATAATACTATCTTTATGCCAGTAATCAATGTCTTACATTGTCCAATGTCATGAAATTTTCGAGAAAACGGTGGATATCTCCCATAGGCTTAACATTGTCAGGGAATAGATTCGGAAAGCGGAAATTTACGAGAAGTCAGGTTTCATACACGACTCCCCTAGCTACATTCCTCTGATACTATGAATACAGACTTCCTTAGAAAGCAGTCCACTCTCCGTATTGTGACTGCATTATCGCCCATACTCCAAATCACCCTTTCCTCACCCCTTGCGTTTCTGTTTCTTGGGGTTTTATATCCTACCAACATATACGGTCAAATCAGAACAGGATTTGAACTGACCAATCGATTAATCGGCGCTCATCAAAACGATATACCACCATCTACGTATTACAGAAGATAGAATAACAACTATTTTAGTACATAGATACAGATATATACTTTTTTTAATATGTCACAATTTTCCGAACGATTAATCCTAAACTACTCACAGATCAAGTTTTTGGGGGTTTTTTTCTTCAAAAATTGACCGAAATAAAATTACCTTTCTCGACTCAAACACCCAGTGACTCTTGCCGTCTTCATCCACATAATTCCACCACCGGAGCCCGACGAGTAGCCGTCCTGAGGGTTAAAAATACATTTATCTGAAAACTCATATATAATATATCATAGGTATGTGCATGTGACCATGTGTATGTGCATGTGACCATGCAACTTGCCACAGCAAAACAGATTTCTAAATGCGACTTCTATTAGGGGTAATGTATATAAATTACCTTATTGTAAGCCTGTGGAAAAAAACACCTATAATTCTTCAATCAAAACGAGACGGCTTAATACGCTGAGCATCCATTTCCCTTGTGGCAGGCCACGGGATTCGGACCACATACAAATGATTAAAAAATGTATACTTGTCGCAACCTATCCTGGTGCTCTCCAGTAGGGCCAGGGAGTGGTGGAATGAGGAAAACAATTGTCTACAACCGAATTGCCCCCTGCTATATGTAAATAAAGAAATATATTTATAACTTCACGGTGAAAAATAAATTCCCCACATATACTTTTGGAAAGGTGAGACAGGTGTACTCATATTAGTGCTTGCATATTTCATTACAGATGCATGCACATATTTTACTGAATAAGTATACCATAGTATATACGGACGCGAATACTATATCGTCTTATTACCACAGATAATGTGCTTTCAACATCATTTGCATATTATTATAAGGCAAAACAGTGGTTGCTACTATCAACAGTAAATCAAAGTAAATAAATGTGTGATCTTTAAATCATTCTTGTCATTGAGAACCCACTGGGTATTTCCTTATTGCCAATTGTTGATACATATGAATGGATAGGTTACCATCTTAAGACGATTGATCAAATCTAGTACAGTGCCTACCTGTAATATTTTTGACAGTCCAAAAGTCCATGGACAAGAAAATGACAACGACCACAAAGTTCACAATGAACGAGTCACTGAACCATCCGCATAGCAGGTAGGATAAGATGGCCAACACCCTGAACAAAAGGTGAAACACAACTGCAATCGGGTGTCTGCAAATAAAATACACAATACAAGTTAAAACAAATAAGTATTTTAAGTACATTAGCGGGGGAAAATATAGCCATGGCTATTTTCTTCAGGTGGGGTTCGGATTTGAATTGAAAATAGTTATGCTGACAGCAAATGCATAAACACATAAGAATTACAATTCTACAATTTTAACCAAGCATGATATACCAGTCACACAATCTATGGACCACTTTATTAGGTGGATGTTTGTATAGGTGAATTTCCATGTTTGGAGTAAATAACAAATCGTGTAAGATAGCAAGGTAGATTACATAATGATAATATATATATATACTTGGCGAATAGCAAACAATAAATTAAAGCGAAATATTTACTACGTTATATACCTGAACGTGACTTTCATAAGTTACTTATAAATTAAAATACAATTATTAACTGACACTTCCATATAATGACCAACCATGATAGAAGACAGATTATAATTAATAAAGAGCCAAACTTACTTGTTTAATTATATTAGACTAAGTTAAGATTAGATAAACGATTCATCCCGTACTTACAGTAGTAAGGGGTGAATGACAGCGTAGTCTAAATACACGCGAAAAAAGCTTTAGAATGGAACAGGAAGTGGAACTCTGGTACCAGTGTCAAATCGCTACTTATATCGGCACAGAGTTGGTGAAATGGGAGAGAATGCAAAGAGGCAAGATGGCGACCAAAGAATGCCATCGATTTCACTTATAAAGTCAATGATATTAAATGTTTTATTATATTTTTCAAATCAAAAGTAGCGGGTAAATATTAAGATAGATGTGATAGGTACCCCACAATCCGCCGGGGGCACCACTATTGCCTGACCAATAAACTTGTAAAACTTTTTGCGACCTCATCAGAGGCAGAGTAGAGTCAGAAAAAGGCACCACACACGAAACTCACGCGCAGTACCCTTATTGTTACATCTGTTTTTGAAGGGCCAACGATTTAAGCAATGACAGACTATTTTCACTGTTGTACGATGTTTGAAAGGCATTTTAGTAAGCTATTCAAGTATTTAGATGCAAAATTCAGAGGTAAGACTGCCAGGAATGGCCATGTTAACTATTAGAATGTGAATCTTTTTTTTCTTCCTAAAAATGGTCATACAATGACTACAACTGGAACCATAAGTCTAGAATCTGGCAGAGTATTGTAGGTGTAAGGCGGTTTTGTATAACGGTTGCCATGGAAAACCACATTTTACTGTGATCTAATTTTTTTTATATCAGTTTTGATAAGCTGAGATGATTTCCCATAGCAAGAACCTTGGTATCAAGTTTGATCAGGATCAAACCATTAATAAAGAAACTGCAGTTATATTGTGACAAGTAATCAGTATGGTAGTGAAATTGAAACAGCAGAACAAAATTAAAAACAACATTCAAATGGATATGAACATGTTAAAAGATGCAAAATACAGAACTAAGTATAATGTCTCTGTTCATAACAAATTCAGTGTACTGATGAATGAAGAAACTCCTCAGAGAGAGTATAACAACATTGAAATGGAATGGGAAGCTCTCAGAGAAAGCATGGTCAAGTCAGCAGAGGAGGTGTTACCAAATAAAAAACGAGAGACAAAGCAATCATGGATGACGCAAACCATACTAGAAAAGATGGCAGAAAGGAAGAAAGTGAAAACCACTGATCCACCTAAATACAAACACCTGAAGAATGAAATAGAAGATGAATGCAAAAAAGCTAAAGATGAATGGTGGAATAAGAAGTGTGAAGTAGTGGAACAACTTGAGTCTCAACATCGTTCAAGAGAGATGCACAAGAAAGTGAAAGAGATAACAGGTCAAGGATACAGACAGAGAAGCAGTAAATGTATCAAGAACAAAGACGGCAAAATGCTCTTTGAAGAAGATGAAATAAAGTCCAGATGGGAAGAATATGTAAACGAACTATACAATGATGACAGAGGGAACCCACCCACAATTGAGAAAGAAGATGGGAATATTATATTAGTATCAGAGGTTGAGAAGGCTATCAATGATCTAAAGGCAGGTAAGGCTCCTGGAAGTGACCAGATAACATCAGAAATGATAAAAGGACTAGATGAAGTGGGGATTCAAATCATTCATAAGCTAGTAACTGACATCTATGAGACTGGATTTATACCATTGAATATGAATGAATCCATATTTGTACGACTCCCAAAGAAGCTAAAACCAACATTGTGTACTGAGTACAGAACACTAAGCCTGATGAGTCATATGTTGAAGATGATCCTGAAAATAATTTTACTGAGAAACAGACAGAAAATTGAAGAACAAATCAGTAACGTACAAAGTGGGTTTATATCTGGAAGAGGTACACGTGAAGGGATTTTCAATATGAGAATGATTTGTGAACGTTATTGTGAAGTGAACCAGGATGTTTATGCCTGCTTTATTGACTATGAGAAGGCCTTCGACCGAGTCAATCATGAACTGTTAATCAAATGTTTACAAGATATTGGTGTCAATGGCAAAGACATTAAACTAATTGTGAACTTATACTGGACACAACGTGCATTTATAAAAATGGAGCAGGGCCTATCGGATGAAGTTATGATTAAACGAGGAGTTCGACAGGGGTGTGTATTGTCACCATGTCTATTTAACCTGTACACAGAGATGATTTTCAGACACATTGAAGATTGCAAGGGAGTGACAATAGGTGGCATGAACATCAACAATCTTAGATATGCCGATGACAGTGTAATACTAGCAGACAGTGAGAAAAACCTACAAGATATAGTGAATAGAATCAATAAAGCTGGAATACTATTCAACATGAAGATGAATGCCAGGAAGACCAAAACAATGGTTATAAGTAAAAAGACAGATAAACCAAATGTCAATATAACCATAGATGGCACAAACATAGAACAAGTATCCGAATTCATATATCTCGGACAAAAGATTACAAATGATGGGAGATGTGAGGAAGAAATTAAAAGAAGGATAACAATAGCCCGAACAACATTCTCCAAAATGTATAGAGTGTTAACATCAAGTAAGATATTAATACAAACAAGGAAGCGTATTCTTCAGTGTTATGTGTGGTCTACTCTAATGTATGGGGCAGAGACATGGACAATCTCTAAGAAAATGTACAAACGTTTAGCAGCATTTGAGATGTGGACTTATCGAAGGATGATGAAAATATCATGGACAAAGAAGATCACCAACAAAGAAGTTCTCAGAAAAATTAAAAATAAGAAAAGCTTGTTTGCCACTATACAGACAAAGAAACTTATTTATTTTGGCCACATCATTCGTCAGAGTTCAATATACCGTACATTGTTGGAAGGGAAGGTGAATGGCAGCAGAGGGAGAGGGAGACCAAGAACATCATGGTTTACAAATATTTCACAGTGGACAGGCTTGAATTATTCACAGTCTATCAGAACAGCACAACATCGGGACAAGTGGAGAACCATTGCATCCAACCCTCGACTAGAGGATGGAACTATTGATTGATTGAGTTATATTGTAGCTGGGCATGATTGTATTACGGTTGCCATGGAAACCTACAATTTTCTGTGATCTAATTTAAAAAAATCAGTTTTGATAAGCTGAGGTGATTTGCCATACCAAGAAGAACCTTGATGTGAAATTTCATTAGGATCTAACCATTTAAAAAAAAAAAAGCTACAGTTAACTCATATTATAGGTACGAGTGATTGTATTATGGTTGCCATGGAAACCTACATTTTCCTGTGATCTAATTTTAACAAATCAGTTTTGATAAGCTGGGATGATTTGCCTTACGAAGAACATTGGTGTGATGTTTGATCAGAATCTGACCATTAAGAAACTACAAAGAAATGTTGTTATAATTAGTTTATTTTAAAGTCAATAATAAGGCACTTCTCATTAGCAAACACAAAAGATCTGAACGTCAACAACCTTCAAATGCACATATCTTCCTCAATTTTTGGAATATCTTAAAAATTCAAAAAGCATATTGCTTTTGATTCATTGGAGCGTCTAATGAAATTATAATTTGAATGTTTGGACTAATTTGAAAACGCGTGTAGGGTACCTAGATGTGAATATATTTGGCTTCTTGAATTAAGAATGTAGGCCTATAGACCTGCTCATTTATAGTGACATAGCGAATGGTAGACAGGAAGTGTGAACACTTATTTGTCTCTCATTTTTGTCGTCATTTTTTGTGTTTTTTGGGGGTACATTAGTTGTCCCAAGCAGGGGAAATCCCAGTCACAGACGACTGGTCTTCCCCACTCCACTGCTGGTCGATAGAAAGCCCGAGCCTATACTTTTACCGACCCTAGGGATTTTTAACCTCCCACACCACATAGACATGGTATGAGAGCAACCGGCCTTTGATGACGCTGTAAGTTATACACAGCGGTGGAAATCCAAATTGGCAGAGCTGGGGGCACGGGGAATCGAACCGCTGACCATCAGATTAGGAGTCTGACCTAGAAAAGTCACTGGGGGCATTTGACTGGGCCTCTCTATCCGAATATCAAAATATTTCCGAACAAATTCCTATTCGACTGGGACCAGAAGTGGGTTCATATACCGATGATTCGGATGTGTGTATGTGGCTCCATCCGTTAATCTTGTGGATAGAAAGGGTCCAGTCGAATGCCCCCACTCTAACCACTCCGCCACAGAGAACGCCATTTCAAGATATTTTTCGCCAACTTTATACATGGTTGTTCTTCAACCGTACTTAGGCTAGCCTACTGGAGTACGGGGTGAATCTGTTATCTTAGTCAAGACAAGAAGCCCCCTCGCCGTGTAGTCGTAGCAATTAGTGGCATTACTAACCAACTTCATCTTTTATCGCTCGGATACTCACTTCACAAGTTTTCGTCTCGTAAATTCCTCTTCCTCTCCGAAGTTGAGAGCCACATCCTCCGTGTCGTCTGTCAGAGCCTGCAACAAGCCGTAGAAACCATGTACACGAAGGAATTGTATATATAATGAAAGAAAGTCGCAGTGAAATGGGACCTTTTCTTACCATTCCTTGGCTGGCCATAGCTGCGCAACGTCAGCACAGCCGCAACGCAGGTGCGTATGACGTCACGACACACGCAGCGGTTCTTGGCATGTCGAAACTACAAGTCGTTACTA
>CM059192.1:30692270-30858322 GCA_030323885.1 Branchipolynoe longqiensis
GGCTTCGGGGTGGTCATGCTAAACCAATCAGAGGGCTTGTTGCATATGATAAACAATTCAAAATGGCTACTGCCTTGGTAGATTGCTGTAGTATAGAATATCTGACACATTTGAGAGGAATTAAAGGACTTAGAAGCATCTTACAATACATTTCAGTTACACAATGGGAGGGAGTTTGCATATGTATATGAATTCTGTGTCTCTTTTAATTTCTAAAGCATTTATCATCATATGAACAGGCAATCCTTGAGCTGGTTTGTCACACTGAGTGATAATATATTTTGCCATTGACTTTGCACTGGTTATCCCCACCCCACCCTACACATTGCTATGGCCAGGACTGTAAGTAATATATTTCACATTACCCCCCCCCCCCCCACAACACACACACACTCCCCTTTATCTAAAATGAAAAACAAGCATATAATTTGCATTTTTTATTTCCAACAAATATTCACAAGCTGCACAATATTTATATTTTTTTATTGTATGCAATCAATACTAGAAATAGTATAAAATGGTTGGTCCATCATCAGGTCTTCAAAATGTCAGTATTCTCCTTGAGATGTTCTAAGAGATTAGCCACCATTCACAAATTAAAGCCATTGAATCTCATTTTGATAACAAATGGCTAGAATTTACAAGTAGTTGCTTCTCTATCTGTTAGCTTGTCCAGGTCTGTTTACGTACTGGCACGCTGCAGAAATCTGTAAAAATATAAACATGAAGGAGTGTGTAGGCTATGCTATTTACAGGAATTGTTGATTACAAATACAATCAAATGTCATCAATAGCCTGAAAATAATAATCACACTACTTGTATCCCCTCCTCTATCAGTCTATGCTGGAACATGCCAATTATAAGAGCAATGAAAACAGCTATGTCACAAATGTATATGATTTAAAAAAAAGATAATTCTTTGTTTTGTATGGTCCAAATCCAGTTCAAAACTGTATCAAAATAAATAACATATTTTCACGGGTAAAGTATGTAAGTACTGTTATGCCAATTGCTCCATAGCCATAGCCGCAGGTTAGGCTATGGTATTTGACACTGAAATAGACTAGTAAGAAAGATATTTAAAAAGAATTTTAACATGAAGCTTATTATTTGGTTTAATTTTAAAGCACGTTCCTCCCCTTTTATTGGAGGAGCAGTTACCATAGGCACAAAGCCATCTGGCAACAGGGCCCTAGCGGTGTGTCCTCTGTGTTCAGTTTGTTTTATTTTAATACTTAGCTTTTTTTTAAAAACGCTTTATTAAACCGAGAGAACACACCATAAGCAGTATTCGTGCACTTTCTATACATGTTTATACCCAAATACTAGTGCTAGCAGCTATGACAACTCATCTATAATGGGAAGGGATGTACTTATTGTAATGGGTATTGACAATCTTTTTTTATTTTAAGAAGGCCTGCCTGTGTGTGTTGTTCATTAATGTTGTTCAAAGAAGGAAGGGCTCAGTGAATAATTCAGGTTGCAAATAAAAGGAAGGTATGAAAAGCTCAGTTACATTGCCTTGTTGATGGGTATTTCTTATACTTTGCAAAAAACCTGAGATGTGGTGGAGTTACTAATACTATTAACAGGCATTACAGACTCCCTAGAGATAGGATGGGGTTCCTTCTTACATCTTCCCCCCCCCCCTTATTTTATATGGTTTCTGAAATTGGAGTAAGAAGACACCTAAGTGGTAATAAACAACAGCAATTTGGGTATACACAGTAATAATAGACAATGAGACATATCATCCACAAATATTGCTTGAGGCTTTTATTATAAACTACCGTTCTAAATTATCTAAGCATCACAAAAAAGCCACCCATTGTGATATAAAATTATGTTTTTACAAAGAGCACCCTATGACCATAATTTCTTTGAGGACATAACATTGACATTTTACAGAATTTTTGTTATTGCTAAAAACCCTTCATCACCAATATCATATACATTTAAAATAATAACTGTCAAACTCATGGAAATCCATGAAATCGCAGAGATCTTTTATCCTGTTTTGTAACAGGCTACAACATGTCCGTTCATGTTGTGCACTGCTCCCACCCATACAAAATATTAATTGTACTAACTTTTGCCACTTAAATTCCAATGCCCTCATTGCTACCATTGGGACCCAGAGAAGACCGAAGCAGGAGGTGGGAATAACACTGGCGGAGTAGTTCAACTTGACTCCCTGCAGCATTTTATCATCAGTCATCAATCAATCATCAAACAATGTAACAATCATCAAATCTACATCAATGCAAACATTTCAATCATATTAGCTTCAATTTTTTAAATCTGGTCAATAGTTTTTAGTTTTTTCAATTTTTTTCGTTCATTTCGTTTTTTGCGAGGGTTTATTTTTAAAGATCGAGTTAAGTGCATTGGTTGTGGGTGGGTGGGTTAAGAAGAGGCTAGCTGTGTGATCACAACAATCAAGAGAAGGAAGCGTCATGGTGTGTGGACCAAACCTCTTCAATAGCATGCCACAAGACATGAGAAACAAGCAGACTGCAGCACAGACAGCTTCAAACACAAACTGGACAAATATCTCCGAACCATCCCAGATCTACCAAGAATCCCAGGATATACCAACCTGAAAATAATGGACACCAACTCATTGCTGGAAATGACAAAGCTGCCCGCAATGAACACTGCATCCACACTAGATCAGCAAGGCGGAGTCAACGACATGGCCTAAGCACCACATGCTCGAACTGAACTAAACTAAACTAAACTAAACTAAACTAAACTAAACTAAACATTTACAATGAAAAATAAACAGACCTGTGCACCCTGGAAATACACTATAAGTATTCTGAAAATCATTTTCAGTATTTTTTCAGAGACTTTCAGTAATACTTTCAGTATTTGTACAGACATGATCAGTAACTTTTAGTGTGTTAAAAAAATACACCAATTTCCGGAAGAAAGGCAGAGAACCCGTATTTGCATATTTATCCTTGTAATCCGGAACAAATCCAGAAAAATCCGGAAGGTGCACAGGTCTGCATTTACATTCCTATGCCAGATTTATTTTATCAAAGGCTAGAAGGTGCCATATCATCACACTGCTCCCACACAAAATATTAATGGTACAATTTTCTCATTTACAGTCCTAGTCTATTAATTTGTGAAAGGCTATAGCGTGCTAGTTCATGTCACACACTGCTCCCATAGAAAATAGCAATGGTACTAACTCATTTACATTCCAATGCCCTATTTATTTTGTGAAAGGCTACAGCATGCCAGATCATGTCACACAATGCCCCCCCCCTAAAAAATATCAATGGTACAAATGTTATTTATATTCCAATGCCCTATTTATTTTATCAAAGGCTAGAAGGTTCCATATCATCACACTGCTGTATTGAATGCGGTCTTAGTTAATTCATTTGAGGAAAAAGTGTGTGTCAGCTGAACTATATGGTCTCATTGATGATTAATGATGAATCGTCTGGTGTTCTTGATCCAACTGCCATCTCAGTACTTGTATGTAGCTGCCACAAAGTGGGAATTCGGCCTAAAATTTAAAGAAAGATTCTGTCAAATACAATAAACTGATAATATACTAAACGTTTGGAATAAGTTTCCGGTATATAAGTATATAAGGTGATAAACTAACTGATTTAAGCTCTGAACACACCGGACACGGACGTCAGATGACATATACAATAGCCCAGGCTCTTCGCACAGTGGTTGTGCGGCTAATTGATGAATAGATATTCACATGGCAACTGTCAAGATTTATTAATCAGGCTTAATACATTTTTACAAGAGCCTTTATAGTTCTATCAATGGATAACATATTAATTGAAGCTTCATTCATCAGTACAGATGATTCTATTAACTTTGATCTATTCTAGGTGACCAGGTAGTACAACCCAGAAATTAGATAGCGATCCTACTTATCATTACTTATATGCAGGTTACCAGACACTAGCTAGTTAATATTATATATAGTTAGTTATATATTAATGAAGATTGACAAAGTTCTTGGTAATTGAAGACATGAGACATAATCTAAGGGTTGATCACAGTCATACTGTCGAAGCACACCAGGCACACACACTCACACTCACACTTGCAATAGTAGATGTCCTCTGGTCTGGATGTGGTTTTGTTGCTTCTGATTGTCACCATCAAGTGTGTCGCGTGTGCCTTGATGTCACTCCCAAGCAGCGCATGACCGCCATCCCCCAGCATCTCGGAATAAAATAAATTGGACTGTCTTAACAAGCATGTTAATACAATTATTTTAATATGCTTAATCTTTAATGGAAACGCTCTATTAACAGTGTTGTCTTTTAATTTAAATATACCGCTTTTTAGCACAGACAATGCATAACAGTCAAAGGCCTCACAGTTTCCCCTTAACAATTTCCCCCATGTTCTCGCTCCGCTTATATGATTTTTAATTGCTCCTTCTGTTGTTAAGTTTTTTTTTTTTTTAGGATTATCCACTTCATTTTGGAGAAATGCCTTAATAAAATTAGCCCATTACGAGAGAGGAAGAGAGGGGGAGAGGAATGGGAAGATTATATAAAATTTATAAGGTTAGGCTTCTGCATTTCTATTAATTTTGTATAAAATCGATGTTTTGCACTGCGCGTATCGGCAACATAATTGGTTGTACGCCTTTCTTTTGCTCCTGACGGAGGGGGGTAGGGAGAGGGAGAGGGAGAGGAAGGGGAAGAGGGGTAGGGGATAGAAAATCGACGTTTTGCACTGCGCGTATCGGCAAAATAAATCGCTGTACGCCTTTCTTTTGCTCCTGACAGGGAGGGGGGTAGGGGCGAGGGTGAGGTGAGGGAGAGGAAGGGGTATGGGAAGGGGGATAGAAAAATTGACGTTTTGCACTGCGCGTATCGGCAAAAAAAAAAAAAAAATTAAAAAAAAAAAAAAAATTGGGGGGGGTTTTTTTTTTGGGTTTATGCCTTTTTTGCTCCTGACGGGGAGGGGGGAGGGGACAAAGGTAGGGGGAGGGAAGAGGGGGAGGGAAAGAAAAGGTTGGGGAGGTGGAGGGGATAGAAAATCAACGTTTTGCACTGCGCGTATCGTCAAAATAAATGGTCGTACGCCTTTCTTTTACTCCTGATGGGGAGGGGGAGGGGGAGGGAGAGCGGATAGAAAATCGACGTTTTGCACTGCGCATATCGGCAAAATAAATGGTCGTACGCCTTTGTTTTACTCCTGGGGAGAGGGAGAGGGGAAGGGAGAGGGGAAGGGGAAGTGGAAGGGAGAGGGGAAGGGGGATAGAAAATCGACGTTTTGCACTGCGCGTATCGGCAAAATAAATGGTCGTACGCCTTTCTTTTTCTCCTGACGGGGAGCGGGGAGGGGAGAGGGGGAGGGGAAGGGAAGGGACAAAGGGGGGAAGGGGAAGGGAAGAGGAGGAGGAGGGGGAGGGGAGGGGATAGAAAATTTGCACTGCGCGTATCGGCAAAATAAATGGTCGTACGCCTTTCTTAAATCTCTCTCATGCTTCTGATGCTCCTGAGCGGGGAGGGGAGGGGAGAGGGGGGGGAAGGGGAGGGGAAGGGAAGGGAAGGGAAGGGGAGGGGAGGGGAGGGGAGGGGGAGAGGAGGGGGAGGGGAGAGAAAATTGCACCGCGCGTATCGGCAAAATAAAGGGTCGTATGCCTTTCTTAAATCCCTCTCATGCTTCTGATGCTCCTGACACAGTTTTCAGCACATGCAGTCGAACAAATCATAGATGACAATATATTAGGAATATTAGTTACCTTTCTATGAAATGATGTGAAGAATGTGGTGATTATTGATTCGAGGAATGGTGAATATCCATATCCACAGCATCAATTTTGGCTAATATTAGGTTCAAGCCGCCATTTGCAATCAGAACAGTGATGAAAGAACAGCTCTGATTGGCTTAGCATGACCACCCCCGAAGCCATTTGAAGACTGTACCTTATTGGACGGCGCATGCTGGCGTGCGCCTGATGACAACTATCAACCAGCGAATTAAAGATGGCCGCGCACATGGATCCATCACAATAACAAACTAGATGATGTTTCGCGTGACTGTTTATTCGTTTCTACAACCTAATATCATAGTGTGATACTTTATAAGCCTTATGAGGAAAGCGAATGTGTTGCCTGTTGTAGATCATAATTAGAACGTGATATAACTCCTTTTACACTATTTCTGAAGAAAGACCATAAATGGCATAATCATGAAGGGATTTGCTCCCAACATACACTTGCCGCACTTACCAAAGACTTTTTCCATTGACATCGTTCACACTCATAAACACAGTCTAAGTGGCTCGAAGATTATTGGTTCCATGTTTATTCTAGGAGTGAGTGTTGGAACCGCATTCTATGTTATTAAATGGATCAGGGAGAAAAGACAACCTTCATTACTTTCAAAACCTCTCCACGAACTGCTCTTCTTCCCAGATGAACGACCAACATGCAAATCACTGTACATGGAAAGACAGGGGTATGTATACTATGTGGATATCTGATATGTAATTAATTATAGTGTTGTACAATCATTCAAAATGCAGCTTGACAAGGTGTTAGAAACAATACCAGACAAACCACAGATTCCAGGATACACCCATCTAACGCAAACAGATTCAAACTCATTGCTGCGCATGACAAAACTGAACAGAGCATCCTCACGACATGCTGTGAGCCCTGATGGTGGAGTCTCCAACTTGGCCTGAGCATATAGCTTAAACACTCTAATCTAACCTACGCAGTACCAGTGGGTATTTTGCCATGAGTCGGTTTTACATTTCTCCGGCTATTTGCCATGAATTCCAGTACGCAAAGGCCAAAGCGCATCTAATTTAGTAATTACAGACATAATTAATTATTTGAATAATATCTTCTCTTCTGTCGCTCACATAATCTGAGCGGAAACTCCATTTGGTAGACGGTTAATGGTAACCTCCTCAGCTGTAGCAAATGGGATTATAGATGTCTTATTATTACAATTTTAAATTGAAAACTGAACTGATATGTTTGTCCTAATCAGACTAATGTCATTGAATAATTTCGTGACACTGTGACTAGTCCACTTTGTAAAAATGAAAATGTAAAGTGGATTGTTTCTACCCCATATGTATGAAAAACCATTCTGACATAAGTTCACAAGTTTTAAAATTTTATTATTGTACTGACTGATTAAGAAAAAAGTATATTCATCTTTTTTTTTTAGTGCGAATAGCTATACCAACAATTGCTGACGGGATGGCCGAATGAGTTAGACTGTCTGTCTCCCGTGCTGTTAGATCGTGGGTTCGAACCCTGGTCGAGTCAAACCAATGACTTAAATATTGATACTCTTCGCTTCCTAGCCAGGCGCTTGGCATTATTAGGACAGGGCAAGGACTGGTGTGCTCAGTGTCAGGGTAATGTGACTGAGTGGGATACCAGGTCATGGTGCCGACGGCCTGGTTTCCCATTGGGACAGCACTATAAAGTCACCATGAGTGTGCACTGTCACAAGTCAGTACCCGTCCTGATATGACCTTAGATGTTGCTAGGACGTAAAACAACAAACAAACAAACAATTGCTGGAAGACCAGTGCGTTGGAGTTAAAAAAATACTTTATTCAGAGGAACTTTTACCCCAAAGAAATTGTCTCACCTGCGAATAGTGAAAGAAGAGCATGCACAAACAGATCTCCTGTAGCTAATAATCGAATTTTATTTTGTGAATATTTTTATATTTCTTCGATTGGTCCATGAATATATGATTACTACATAGTCACTGTAGATTACATTGTGGTGTAATCATGAGTACAATTCAACATAATTAGGTATTTCGACTGTGGATATACTAACTGTGCATGTATATAAACCATAACGTACCCGTAATATGTATCCCGTAACAGGTGTCACAACGCAAAATGCCGCTTCTCACACGACCCAAACTCAGCCTTCAGTAAGTTGATGAGGCATATACTCAGTGCACGCCAGAACCTGGACCTGTGTGTTTTCTGCTTCACGTCTCCCGAGCTGGCAGACGCGGTAATCACCCTCAAACAGCGGGGAGTGCGAGTTCGGCTTGTTACTGACAACGAGCAGGTCGATGCGAATAACACGCAAGTCGGCACTTTTAGAAGTAAAGGTAACCTAGATATACAATATTCAGATTTTACACGTCTTAAAATAGTAGCGGCCTCCGTTCGGTGGGTGTAAGAAGCGACCATCGGCTCGTACTCACTGTATGGTGTTAGACTTAGAGGGTGCCCTGTGAAGAACCATGTAAACGGCTAAATATAAAAGTAACGATCGCAATTTCAGAAAGATATATCTCTTGTATTTCTATGGCATAAAATGAAGTGCTTTGAATTCTCTGAATAGGTCACACAAAGCATAATGGTCTTCTTTTGTCCCTGTTCCTTAATTAATTTGTGATGGGTTTCTATTTATAAATTAAATAAATGTGCTGTAATTAATAATGTCCTATTGATTTAGTATGACAATAAACGGCGGTTATATATTATTTGTAAATCGATTGAAAATATATGTATCTGTTCTCAATAATATCCCATACACGTGTGTGTGTGATGTATAACGCATTATGCAAATATAAAGATATGTAAGGAGATTATCATATTATTATACTCCATAAGACCCAACACTGTACCGGTGGTGCCACCTGCGGCCTCCTCACCTCCACCAAACCCCGTCCTGATATGACCTTAGATGTTGCTAGGACGTAAAACAACAACAAACAACAACAAACAAACCTCCACCAAATGTTGATATGGGTCAGTCTCATCGGATGATTTTTTTTATCTTAATGTGCATTGGAAGCATTTTGGTGCATAGCATATGATGAGTTATTAATATATTTTTCTAGGTATCCTCGTGCGGCATAATAAATCGTCGTATCTGATGCACCATAAGTTCGCCATAATCGACAACACAGTTCTCATTAACGGTTCGTTTAACTGGACACGCCAAGCCGTCATGGGAAACAACGAGAACGTCCTCATAACGACGGACGTCCCTCTCGTAACCTCCTTTATGAATGAGTTTGACAAACTTTGGAAGCAATTTAACCCGGAGCCGATCCGAACGTAAACGTGCTGTGCATTTGTGGTGTGTGGGCCTGTACGTGTTTGTATTTGTATTTCCAACATTAGTCTACTTTGAGTAAGTGTGCGTTGAAACATGGTATTTGAATTTTATTTATTTAGATTTAAGAACCATTCACAATTATCAAAATTATCACATTTTCAGAGTGCACTTTTTCATACCCTGTATCTCCTCCTTCCCTCCAAAAGTGTACAAAAATCAACTTTATCCATTTTTTATTACAAAAGTAGTGAGTTATTTATATTTCTAAAAGCGTAGTGATCTTTCTCTTGTTTACTGCTGGTAATGGTGAAAATTGTGAATGGCTCTTCGGGGGAAAGGAATTTAAACAAATAAAAATTGCTGTGTTGCTTTTGAAAGAGAATAGATATAATTTGAATTTTACTTAGGTTGAGCACAATGTATTAGGATACAGGGAAAATATGGTCGAGAAGTCCACTCGTCTAGTATTGGTATCACTTAAGCCGTGTTCACGTGTCCAACGTTAGGCTGACTTAGATAAGGCAAACTAGATGAGTCGAACTAGCGGTGCATTCACATGTACCAAGTTTTGTAGGTGTGTCACGTTCAGACACGCGCATGAAACCGGCTCAGATCGATGTTTGCTTGTTGTTTTACTCCCTAGCCCCATCTAAGGTCATATTAGGACGGGTATCGATTTGTGACAATGTGCGCTCATGACGACTTTATAGTGCTGCCCCACTGGGATGCCAGGCTGCCAGCACCATGACCTGATATTCCACTCAGTCACATTATCCTGACATTGGGCCAACCAGTCCTTGCCCTATCCCATTAATGCAGAGCTGTGTTGGTAGACCGTGGGTTCGAACCTTGGAGTCAAACCGATGACTTAAAAATTTATACTTGTTGCTTCCTAGCCAGGCGCTCGGCATTATTAGGATGGGGCAAGGACTGGTTGCCTCAGTGTCAGGATAATGTGACTGAGCGGGATATCAGGTCATGGTGCTGGCAGCCTGGTATCCCAGTGGGGCAGCACTATAAAGTCACCATGAGTGCGCACTGTCACAAGTCGGTACCTGTCTTGATATGACCTTAGATGTTGCTAGGACATAAAACAACAATAAACAAACATGAATGCAGAGCGCAAGACTAGGAAGCGACAAGTATAAATTTTTAAGTCATTGGTTTGAGTCGACCAGGATTCAAACCCACAAACTCATGGGTTCGGATCTCCTGATCTCCCACAACAGGAGACAGATGCTCAACTCATTCGGCCAACCCGTCTGGTCAGACCCTATGTAGTTTCATACATACTTACATATGTACATGCACATATACAGACGTATACATACAAACAACCATACAAACATACATGCAAACACACATACATATAAATAGACATACATACACACAAACTCATGGGTTCGGATCTCCCACAACAGGAGACAGATGCTCAACTCATTCGGCCAACCCGTCTGGTCAGACCCTATATAGTGTCATACATACTTACATATGTACATGCATACATACAGACATATACATACAAACATACATGGAAACACACATACAAACAACCATACACCCATATAAACATACATACACACATGCAAACAAATATATACACACATACACAGACAAATTGACAGTGACGCACTTAAGCCGCCTCAACTAAACTGGGTCCGTTCACACACACACCTTAGGCTGACTCAGGCTAAGTCACCTCATCTAATCTACCTCGTGAAGCGGTCTACATGAGGCGAACTAGTTGAGTCAACTCAGCCCTAATTCGCCTGAGAGGAGCGTTCACACGCAGGATCTGAGTCGACTTAGATGAAGCGAACGAGTTGAGGTGACTTAGTTAAGGGGAGACACGGGTGATTTCCATATTTCAAAAACTATTAAAGATAGAGCTTTGAAAATTGGAGCACACATTCTTTGTATCAAGAGAAGCATATCTGCAGAGTTTCAAAGCTCTATCTTGAGTAGGGGTAATATGATGAAGGATCTTGCAACCAAAAAAATCAAAATGTTACCCCCTCCAGGAAGTATACTGAATGTGCCTAGATTTGCCTGAATCAAGTTATTATATGAAGAACTGGTCCAGTTGAGTGCAAGAAGGTGGTTTGTGAATTTATATATGTCATTACCAACATGTCCCTACATGATGAACCAGAGGGAAAAAAAATTCAATGGTAAATTTTTGTGTCTCCATCCCTAGCTCTTGAACTATGAAAGATAGTGTTTTTAACCATCTTATTGCACTCAGCAGCAACTTTTACATAAGACTGACAAGTTTCAACTTTCTTCTACAATTATAACTTACATTTTTAGAGGGGGCAAATTGGCAAAACCCTGGGAAAAGCAGTTCTGAGAAAACAAGCTTCAAAGTCCACCAAGTGTTTCTTTCAAATGGTAAAGTCCAGTGTCATCATCTAGAATCCCATATTATATACACAAATATCCAGTCAAGTAATTATCTGTCCAAAAAACATATCATTTAT
This sequence comes from Branchipolynoe longqiensis, assembly GCA_030323885.1. Classification (NCBI taxonomy): domain Eukaryota; kingdom Metazoa; phylum Annelida; class Polychaeta; order Phyllodocida; family Polynoidae; genus Branchipolynoe; species Branchipolynoe longqiensis. Next base: position 30,703,817 of record CM059192.1, read on the forward strand.
CCCAAATTAGTACACCAAAAACCAGAAATCACCAGTTTCAATCAAATTCATGTTCCGATCACCCGTGTCTCCCCTTAAGGCCCGTGTGTAACCAGGGCTTTAGTCCCTTTGATCATATAGCCAATTATTGTCCAGCTGTACTTGTGTATTAAGTCGAGTAAAAGGTTTATTTCCACAAATGTATAGAACGGAACACAACATCCCACTGGATGTTGTGTTTATTCATTCTAATAGTAATAGATATTTATGTGTATGTAGTGCATATTCATTCTAATAGATATTTCATTGCATGCTTGTATAGGTACTGTCTTAATTCATTACAATGGGTTATCCATCATTAGTAATGTACTGAATGTATAAAATGTGCCTCGGTCTAGGATATTCCAGCAAATAGTGAATAAGATTTACTTTTCTGGTGTAAATCTTTATCCAATATTACCGTGAATTGAACTGTGAATAACTTGGGGGAAGGGGGGTGGTAGTATTGTTGACAAAGCTTTTAAGATGGTATATTGTTGAGTATTGGCTTATTGCAACTTATTCAATGAACATATTTTATTTGGAAACATTAAAATACAAATAACATAACTGGTCATGTCAGGTGTTCAGCTTTTAATTAAAAATGTGATTTACTTTTATTACAATTCTGTCAATTTTAAAATGATAGGGCATCAGCTCCAGATAGCGTAACTGCTAACCAACCCCCACAACCAGATTGCAACCCCTCCCCGAACCAACAAGCACAAGACAATCGCACATTTGGTCATGTTGATTTTATTTTCATATTCCCTAGATTTGTAATGGTGCTTCCCCCCCCCCCCCCTCCAAATCTAAGTTGCTGAAACACATGTTGAGACAACATACGCCAACCATTGACTTAACAGAAAAATGCAACTGAAAAATAAAGTACAACAAACTACTGTACATAATACAGGCATGTGATTGGTTGCAGGGGGAAAAAACAGAATTTTGTTGGGGGGTTATCGTGGGGATACACAACATCCCACTGAGTCATGAGAGGGATACAAATAGTGTATTTCAACGGTGTTTCAGTGGCCGGGGGGGGGGGGGAACTGATTTTTTGAAATTTTTAAACAAGGGAATTCCGGTTTCGGCGGCCAGACCAAAAATGGAATTCTGGTTAAAACTGGAGAAATCACATCCCTGATAATAGTGTGTACGTGCCACTCGAGCCACTGGCAAACATTGGGCAGCCAACGACTGGTTTCTACTTGCACAATATTTTGCGAGATTCTATTGTTTTGACCAAACATTATTATACCTAACTGACCATGTCCTAGAAATGTCCCCACCAAAAAAAATCATCTAAGCTATGAACTGTAATTGATAACAAAGCCATGTTGATTCTTACTATACTATAAACATAAAATGTTAGGTTTCCATTGAAACCCGACTCAACATTCAAATGTATGTAAATCACATTCACACTGTGTGTCATTCTAAATGATTGTCCCACATTAGTGTCAGTTCCCATCTATGGCCGCTGAGATGAGAAGGCCATATCTGAAATGCACAAGCCTGTGCCAAGGACCCGTGTTGCTATTTATAATTATATGTGATCACATCAAGGTTGCCGAAACCCTTTTCGACTTCCTTGTCTTGGCTTGACATTACTTCTCATATTTTAGCTCCATGTAACATTAGAAATAAAAGTACGAGGCGTTTGGATGTCTTTTAAAGCACGCTCCTACAAACCTGTCGCCACATGCGTAGGGTTACATTGACATGAAAGCACATCCCATATAAGAATATTTTCACCGGAGGGTGTACATTTCCACATCGGGACAGCTCAAGTTTGCGCTACGATTGGTTAATCACGGGGGTGGGGGTGGAGATATGTTGCATGTGAAATACGGGCATCCTTAGGGCAAATACCAAACTATAAAAAATCGTCCCCATTCGGGCCTGAAAAATAGCCCGGTCTCGATTTTTTTAAACCGTTAAATGGAGAGGACAGGTGGAATGAGGAATGGAAAGGGGGTGGAGAGTGGGGTGGTTGGATGTGAGAAATAGAAAGGGGAATGGATAGGGCAGTGGGGAGACAGGAATGGAGAGGGATTTGAGAGGTGATAGGGAGGGAACTGGGAATGGGATGGAGAAGGCGAGACTAGTCAAATACTGGGGGGCGGGTGGGCGATATATATATATACAGTAAAACCTCTAAATCAACCGACCTTAAGTGATCCATTTAGGGAGGTGGTCGGTTTAGTTAGAATATGGTTACAATTGTATTGTTGGGACCCAAATAAAGCGATCGATAGAGGGGAGTGGGTGATCTGTGAAGGTGGTCTGTTAGAGAGGTTTTATTGTATATAAATAAAAACCGACCACCCTACCATGGTTTTTTTTTTTTTTAAATTAAAAAAGGACGATCACCAACTTAAAAAAGAAAATCATTTGGCATTATCTAGATTTAGTATAGCAGAGGGTAGTTAATGGCTGGCGCACACCTCCCGTTTACGATTCGCGCACTAAAACTGACTGCGACTCGCGACCCGTTTACGACTTAAAACTGGCCGATTCATTTTTCGAATCTTATAAGATTCCAGTTTTAAGCCCTAAAACTGAGTTTTAAGTCGCGAATCGCAAGGGTCTGGTGTGCGCGGGGGTCGCACAGCTAACGACTAAACCCCAGTTTTATGCGCGAAACGGGCAGTTTTAGGTTGTAAACGGGAGGTGTGCGCCAGCCATTAGGCAGTCCCATCACGGTACAAGGACAGCGATCGAAATATATAATTACTTTCTACCATCATACACATTTACACATTATACAAATAGATGTTTTTCTTAATAGTTTTTTTAAAGTAGTTTTTCTTACCTTTGTTCAGCTTTTTAAAACAAACTAGATTTCAATATCACAATTCCTCAAGGAGCAGCAATACCCCAACGGATACAAACCTTTTAAAGTATTAAACATGCGAGCATCTGTAAACACTAAATATTGTGCTTACAGAAAGTAGAGCATCATTCTGCATATATATGCCATGTTTTTCTTTCTCTCCAAGATGACTTATCTCCGTTACCCAAAATGGCCGACGTGACCATGTTGTTTTGAACACATGGTCATCAAGTTCAACATGATGCAGAACTGAACTTTCAGCATTTAACATACTGGTATAGTTGGCCAACTTTCACGATACGAGTATTCACCTTAGCCTAAGACCCAATGAACAAACAGTGGTCACAAATTAAACCCAATTAACGCTAACAAAACTATAATACAATATATTAGCGATAACGACCATGTCACTAAAAGTAATGCATGTACCCTGTGTGTGTGTATGTGTTACTTAGGTTAGTGTTCACTAAAAGGTGTTCGTGTGTCAGACACTAATGTTAATGCTATGTATCGAGGGCATATGCACCGGTACGCATAATAATACCACTTTAAAATTACAGCGCTATATCTCAAGTTAATTATAACAAATACCCCCCTTTGTGTAATCAATCATAGGCGGGGGGCGGGGGGGGATCTTGACTTACATACATAAATCCATTACACCGTATGCCTCAGTAATAACATCCACCCGCTCCGTGATTGTATTGGAGAAACATGAATTGTTGACAACGGTGAAAACCAATTTCTTAAAGTATATGTTCCTTAGTTTACTACCTGGTGTATTTCTGTATTGATAACGCGTCTAATAATATTAATAATAATAATAGGAATTAAGAGACGTGAATTAGATTCTCACCCAGTGTATAGTGTCTATACACTGTAACCAGCTTTAATACTAAATCAAAATTCCTCCAGTGTGTGTGGCGTGAGGAGGGGTCCCGCCCACCAATTACCCCGACAGATGGGGGCGAGGGGGGGCGGAACTCCACCAATGCGCCACGGAGGAAGAGGTATATAAAGTATATGTTCCCCTTGCAATTATACTCGTATAATGAGTTATACATCACATATATTACTTTTGTCTTCTTCAAATAAAAAAAACTAAAACATTTGAATATGTTGTCATAGTTCGTCGTCAGGTGGCTGTAGTTGGCTCACACCAACCACCAAGAGCCAGAGAAGTCGAAGACGGGCATGAATAGGAAGCTCGCTTGAAACAGCTTCTTTTTTTTTTAAAGCAAAAAGCATGTAAATACTATACACAACACACAACAATATTTTCTGTGAGGCCGCCATCTTCCATTTTATATAACATTAACAATGATGGGAAACACGGTGTGGCTCACGTACACGTACACCAGCTCAATCACTGCAGAATCACACTTTTCAATAAATGGCACTTTGCAGTAAACCTGCATTTTATCACCAGGGACAGACAGCTAGGTTGTTAAATTAATGCACTACTAGATAGACATGTACCTCATAGCAACCTTATTCAATACTCATAGAGACAGGCATTTCTAATTGAAACTTATCAAACACAGCATGTTAGCTACTCACCAAAAAGGCCATTGAGTAATTGATATACAGGTCAAATTTTTTTCTCTTAACCCCTCCCCGCCCTCAAAACCATTCCTTACAAATATTAAATGCAGGTGCGCATTTGCAGCAAATTAGAATAGGGCAAGGAGTGGTTGGCTCAGTGTCAGGATAATGTGACTGAGTGGGATATCAGGTCATGGTGCTGGCAGCCTGGTATCCCAGTGAGGCAGCACCATAAAGTCACCATGAGTGTGCATTGTCACAAGTTGATACCCATCCTGATATGACCTTAGATGTTGTCAGGACGTAAAACTCCAACAATCAACCAATACACTATTGACATTTAGTGAAACTACGCAACAATGTACATCACTACTTCCATTAATGCAACCAATGCAACTACACATCCACTCGCAAGAACTGTCCTGCTTGGGATAATGATGAGTAAAGCAGGAAAATTTAATTGTTAAAATTAAAGGTCGAATCCAAAACCCACTTTCTAATCTTTCCCAACATTGAACCAAAATGGGGTAAATTCAAGCCACCAATTCCACAAATCTATCTTTACTTAGGATGAATAAGGGGACAGGAGAAAGATACTATTAATACACATATTTGAAAACTGAACGGATGTAGAATTTGGGCGAAAGTTGAATTGTTGGAAAAAAAGAATTAAAGCAATTTTAAGTTCTCCCGCCCCAACAAAGTTATTTTGTGGCCTCAAACTGAAGGTACTATCGGGATGGCTAAATTCGATAAATCCATTGCGTACAATGGTCTGTAAACACTTGTTGCAGCATAACATAACATACACACCAGTTATATACACGGACACATAATAGCCAACTACAAACGTTTGTACTGCAGGCAGTATGCATGACCTTTTTACTAAAGTAAAACAAGAACACATTTTAGCCTTTTTGAGGGCAGCTGGACTGTACCACCTCATATAGTTTACTAAATAAATTCTATCAATTATTAATAAAAACTTTTCTTTTTCTATGGGAATTTTTTTCCCTTGACAACAAATATATGATTTTGAGCTTTCTAATTTAATGAGTGTCTATTGGCACGTAATTGATTGTCTGCTTTTACATGTAAAAGCGATGGTTTGAACAAAAAACAAACATTTCTCGCCGTGAATATGGCCTATGCTGCCAACACGGCGTAAAGCAACCATCAATCAACCAACGTTTGCTTACTATCATATCCAGGTAATAGTTGTTATCAATAGAAAATGTGGCGCAAGTCGAAGAAATTGTCAGGTTGTTTCTCTCCAAATATATCACCAGCCACAAATTGCTTAAGATTTTTGGATAGTTATTACATTCTATTGTTTTCGCCAGCATTCGCCTCCTCATCCCACCATAGGAGTATCAGAATGTTTGTTGCTGCTGAGGGTGGTTTCATGTATTGTTTTCTGTATACTCCATGCGGTGTATTTTAACACGTTACTTCCAACTAAAGTAAAGTAGATTATAACGACCAATGTAATTTTTTCTTTTTAAGACAAAAAGAGAGAAACTCAAAAGCACTAGACTCAGTATCAGGGATGAATCTAAGAAAACAAGTTTGTTTTATTTAATGATGCCTCTAGAGCACATTGATTTTTATCATCGGCTATTGGACGTCAAGCATATGGTCATTCTGACATATTCCTTTGAGGAAACCCGCTGCCGCCACATATGCTACTCTTTCCTATAAGCAGTAAGGGGTGTTTTATATGCACTTTCCCACAGACCAGTTTGTAATTATTGAGCAGATATAATGAGAAGACTATGTGAGGAGAATAGTGCACGAATTCCGAATGGTTGTTGGAGTTTTAAGTCCTGGCAACATCAAAAGTCATATCAGGTCGGGGCATGACTTCCGGTAATTTTTCACGATTCTTCGACAGTGCTAAGATGAGAGAATTTATACTTTTTTTCTTTTTTTCGGAAATCCCCGCAAATTTAAATTACCGGCTATCTTACATACGAGCGACATCCTCAGTAGGCACACACACAACGGTCAAGTTTTACTTCCAGGCAAAGGCATTATGGTTTAAAGGCAGTTGAGTTAGTATACCGTATATACTGATACATCAACCAGACAACCACAGATAAATACACTACACCCCCTGTCTAAGTATCGCATGAACCGATTATATATTATGACAAATGTGTTATTCAAATACACATTCCTATTCCAACACTATTATGTATATAATAAATATAGCTTAGTAACTGTTCAGGTCGAACTATTTAAATAATTTGAGGATAATAAAACACTCTACAACAGATGGACATGACATACACTGCGCTTAAACCCAGTAATAATTCAAAATAATGAATAAACAATTAGATACCTTTGCTTGTTCCCATCTTATAACACATATATGCATATAAGTATACATGTACCGTATTCTCGCGGGTTAACAACGTCCATGTGTGGGTAAATACCCAACCCCTATTTGGCCAATATCCCATAAACGTCCACCCCTTAAACGCCCATGTGTGGGTAAACAACCGACACCACTTCAGTGATTTGCCAATTTAAACGCCCATGGCGTTAACCCACGAGAATACGGTATATAAATATACATGTATATAAGTATACATGTACAGTAAAACCTCTGTAAATCGACTGACCTTAGGACCGACGGGTGGTCCAGTTGGTCGGTTCAGGGAAGTAGAATACAGTTACAATGGTATTATTGGGACCCAAATGAAGCGATCGATATAGGGGAGTGGTCTATTTGTGGAGGTGGTCGGTTAGAGGTTTTACTGTATATAAATATACATATAAGCATACATGTATATAAGCATACATGTATATAAGCATACATGTATACAAGCATACATGTATATAAGCATACATGCATAACCGTATACATGTACATGGCTAAAATAAAGTTACAATATCGACTAACCAATGAACTACATTTATCTATATTCTTTAAACTACCACGTGGGCTATGCTTGTATATGGTTCACTCAAGTTAGATACTAACTTATAAATTACTATCACCATATTAGTATGCCTCTGACGACGGTTAGTTCATTCACAATATTATCGAAGTTGATCAACAAAGAAATTGCCAACCATGCACATAACTCCCCGTTAGATTACATCACGACTAACATTTAAATAAGTCCAGCTACCCACTGTGCAGCTGAGCCACGTGGATGAAGAACCAATCGGAGAACATTAGTAATGCCTAAGTCGCCAAATTTGCAAAACGGTGCGGCGGCCATACGGTTGGATACGATGGGCGTATGGCGACCTCACAGATTTTTGCTCACCGCAAGGGGTTGCGATTTGTTTTTGATTTTAAACTATATTCAGAAATCGCAAGGCCGTAGCCCACAACCCCACCATATGTGACATAAGCATAAGCATTCCTTTCTACAGTAGTACATTATTTTCTCTGGTAATCATGCACTTGCGAACCGGTGTCCTGGTACAAACCTTCACCCGTACGTTGTGACATGTATATTAATTGACGAGTTTATAAATAACTTAATGCCTTGGCACTCAGTGGACAGCACAATGCCCTTTTCTCAACAATCCACACAATCCCTGATGAATCACACAAGTCCCCACTACAGATTCCAGACTCCACCCCCGAAAGACTCACACACCGGAGAAACGCTGTCAGTTGGCATCACGGCACCCGAGAACACAAACAGAGGGAGACAGCCTTGGAGACACCACGAGTAACTGGCACAAAACGCACGACCGGCGACAGACCGGCAACAGATGGCAGACTCACTCGAAGCCCTTGTCGACGTTGTACTGCCAGCCATTTGTCCAGCGACCAGGACAAAATATACTCAGTTTACCGTATATTTGGGTGCTTGTCTGCATCAGGCCTACCTTTCGTCCTTTTTAGTTAGTTGCTACGTTACTACTTATATACAAGGACCGGAACGCCAATGCTAGTTTTAATCTTTAATTCATCCATCCATCCACTTGCCCAACAGGTACCTCTTCCAACCATGCGTCTCTTCCAACCATTTGCCTAACAGTTAACTCTTCCATCCACTTGCCCAACATTTACACAACCACACGCTTCTTCCATCCATTTTCCCAACAGTTGCCTCTTCTATCCATTTGCCCAACATTTGTCCATCCATTTTCCCAACAGCTACCTCTTCCATCCACTCAGTTAACGCGTCCATCCATCCACATTCCATATACATCCACTTGCCATCCAGCAGTGCTTAAAATGCTACGCACTTGGCAACCAGTGTTCATTTGGGATCAGAAATCCATGGCGGCCGGCTCTCCCAGGACCTCGGCGTGTCCATCTCTTCCATGACGAGGCTGGTAGCGGTTGCCATGGCCACCGTCGCTGTCCGTGTCGCTAAGGACTTCGTGCAGCGGCGTGTGGACGAGGAAGAAAGGTCGTGATGACGTCACGCCGGCTGCCGACCACGTTGGCGGCAACCAACATCCGGGCACCGCCTCGTGCCGTCTGGCGACACCCTCTGGGGAGTCGGACAGACACCATCTTGTCACCGGCCACCAGTTGAACCATCATGAGTCCGACAGCCGAAGGAGTAAACCAGACGTTGTAGTGATACTGCGGGTGAAACACAAACAATAAATCTCTCTGGCAGCAATTACAACAACAAAAAATTGAATACAATTTAAAATCATATACAAAACAATATCTATGTGAATAACACAAAGTATGTTCTATAGCCATAATAGGACAAACTAGTTGGTTGGTTGTTGGAGTTTTACATCCTGGCAACATCTACGGTCATATCAGGATGGGTACCAACTTCTGACTGTGCACTCATGGCAACTTTATAGTGCTGCCCCACTGGGAAATCAGGCCACCGGCACCATGATCTGATATCACACACAATCACATTATCGTGACACTGAGCTAACCAGTCCTTGCTCTATCCTATTAATGCCGAGTGCCAGACTAGGGAACAACAAGTATCAGTTTTATAAGTCATTGGTTTGACTCAACCGGGAACCGAACTTCCGATCTCCCACACGCAAGGCCCGCGCTTTACCGATTCGGCCACCGCGCCCGGTCCTCTATCAAAGAATTACTCACCACTGCACCAGTTCTGCGCCGATAATGTCGTTAATGTGGTAGTGCATACCCAACTTAGCCGCCTTTGGCAATTTCCTCTCCTCCAGCTCCTAGAAACAAAATGACGGGTCAGTGATCACTATCACAACCAGCACTTAGAGCAGATAGGTTCCCATTGAAGATAATACCGATATATGGGTCTTTTCATGGTAAATGGGGCCAATGTGTTACATGATGGTTACAAACTTATATTGTGCATTTCCCTTTCCCCCCCACTGAGGTGTCAACTCCTTTCCATACATATACTAGTAATATGAAGGAAAAGATAGTTTAGGTTACTATCTTTTCAGAGTAACAAATATTAATTGAGTAGCCAGCCTCAAGTGTGGATGTAACATGATTTATTAATAACAATTATTTAACTAAATTCATTGCATGAAACAATTACTTTTTATGCTGTGACACCCTAAGTATACAACTGCACTATAAAAATATCTGTACAGCGAAGTTATATTCATCCCAATATTTAGTTGTGGACGTAACACAATAGGAGAGGACAGCAAAAAACATAGGGGAATTGAATTATTTTTTAAATTCAAACAGTTTTGTTGAAAAATGATATTACTACAAAATAGGCTTACACATGCAACAGTCGCAAATGTTTTCTTACAGAAGCTCTGGTATTCCCAGAATAGCATATTCCCTGACATAATAAGCAAGGGGATACCACAGTTACGTCCAGAACCAGTTTAATCACCATGGAATATTAGATAACAAAAAATAATATGTATATGCATGCAAAATGAGCATATATTTCAAGTGGGAGTCCCCTTTATTAGGTATGCAAAATAAAGATCTCGTAGGCTGTAAAAAAGTCCACATTCTCCATATTCATGCCTTTAAAACACCATATTTTTGGAATGAAAGTGTTGGCTTATTTTTTTTGGTACATTAGTTGATTAAGCAGGGGAAATTTCAGTCGCAGACGACTGGTCCTCCTCATTCCACTGCTCCTTGCCCTATCCTAATAATGCAGAGTGTCTGGCTAGCGACAAGTATCAATGTTTATGTCATTGGTTTGACTCGACCAGGATTCGAACCCACGATCTACCAACACGGGAGATGGACACTAACTCATTCGGCCATCCCGACTGGTTGACAAAAATAAATTTGTATGATGTTCCATTAGGCCTTCATTTTTTACATCTCTCCCTTCAAAGTGTAAGAATGCCAGTTTTATAAAGAAAATAACTCCTCTACTCTTTCAATAATTGTTTTTGACCAGTACATACTAGAAAATACATTGGGCCCATTTACCATGAAACGACCCATATCACATCACGATTGAATACTTTCATTGTTCATCACACCTGTGTTAATTTGATACCGAGATGCTTTGTCCCATCGAATGGCACTAGTTCCTTATGGTATTGCTTCAAGCTGCATAATCTGATAGTTTGGAGTTCCTGCCATACACTGATACAGATTAGTTAAGCAAAACCAGGGATGAAAGTGGTCTGTGTCAAAAAACGCGGAAAGCAAACCCAAGATTATTACACCGACAATGATTTCCCCCGCGAAAACGCAGTCCCCCCCCCCTCATAGGATTAGCACTGTCAGGGAATCGCAGAAAAATGCCGGAAGTCAGGTTTCAACTATCCTTGTTGTGCCTATATTATCACCCATACTTAACTCGTGCTCGTTTGGGTTTTATGTTCTAGTAACACCTCAGGTCATATAAGAACGGGTTTTGAACCAAACAATTTTGTCATACATCCTCATACCATAGCATTTTGTTTAACATTAATCGGTAAATATCAAAAATCGCGAAAATCTGCGAAATCGCAGAGATCTTTCATTCCAGCGAAACAAATCTTTGGTAATTGATGGCTAACTTTGGTCTTACTGAAGGCTGTAGACGAGGTTACGCAGAGTATAGGGAGATGACGTTATCTATCTGTCTACTGCTATTGGCCAATCCTTTACCTACTTTATGTGGTTAATATGCTTGCTTGTTGGAGCTTTACGTTCTAGCAACATCTAAAGCCAGATTAGGACGGGTAACAACTGGTGATAGTTCGCACTCATGGTGACTTAATACCATTGCCCCACTGGAAAACCGGGCTGCCAGCACCATTACTCGATTTCCCACTCAGTCACATTATTCTGATACTGAGCAAACCAGTCCTTGCCCTAACTCCATAATGCAGAGCGCCAGGTTAGGTAGCGACAAGTATCAAGAACATTTGATGGTACTCGAACCCAAAATCGAAATTCAAGAACATTTAAGACTTTCGGCGACGCATGCGAACCCTGATTTGAACCCACCTTCTGGAGTACTTCACGGTACTTGCACTTCCTCATCATCATGAGCAGCGCCTTGCGTCCACGAATGAAACTTTTCATGTAGAGCCCGGCAGCCGGGATGGCTAACCACCAGCTGCCCACATCACGCACAGTGAGCACACTAGCATACACCAGCGTCCTGATAAGCAATTGCATTTTTTTTAAATGACATTATTTATTCAGCAGGGATGAAAGTGGTCTCCGGCATAAAACGCGGAAAACAAACTGAGATTATTATACCGACGGCGGATTCCGCCCCCTCCCCCCACCATAGGATAAGCACTGTCAGAGAATTGCAGGAAAATGCTGGAAGTCACATTTCAACTATCCTTGTTGTACCTATATTATCGCCCATACTTAACTCGTACTTGTTTGGATTTTATGTTCTAGTAACATCTCAGGTCATAAGAATGGCATTTGAACCAACCAATTTCGTCATATACATCCTGATTACTTAGCATTTTGCTTAACATTAATCGGTAAATATAAAAAATTCGCGGAAATGCGCGAAATCGCTGAGATTTTTCATCTCACATAGAATGAGGTATCATTACATGTGTTGCCCTGATATGGAGGAGAGGGGCCTTTCTGTACGACTGAATGACACTAGTACCACTTTATGTCACTATAAAACAATTCTGTATATGTACAATAAAAATTGAAAGCAATGACTTAAGCCACCATACCACTCAGTTTATATCAGAAACGTATCAAATTGCAGTGTACAATCGTTCAAAAGGCAGCTTGACTAGGTGCTAACAGCAATACCAGATGAAGCTCGGATTCCAGGATACACCAAGCTAACATCAGCAGATTCAAATTCATTGATGTACATGACAAAACTGAACAGAGCATCCTCACCACATGTAGCGGGCCCTGATGGTGGAGTCTCCAACTTGGCCTGAGCCTACAGCTCAAACACTTTAATCTAATCTAATCTAATTGCTCTGGGTGGGCAGCGTATGGCTTTCAAGTGGGCTGCAGCCCTCAGCTTCGATCCATTTAAAATCAATTCTGTATGCATATGTCAAATTGATTCTTTTGATTATATGTAAACACCTCAAACTCGCCAACACATGGATTTATTTACCATGTTAAATCACACAACTTAATCCATTTGCCTTATGGATGAGGAAGAGAATTTCTTTTTCAATGAATGGACATTTTGTTGTTTTAAAACACTGATCCTGAGATGGTTTGTGCCTAAATCTACAAGAACATCTCTAAGTGTAAACCTGGCAAATCCTTTAATTTTGAGAAGTCACTTCACAGGACTTGTAGCAAAATAAATGTGTGTTATCCAGAACGTACACAGCACAGTATTTATTATACACGCCACCTAACATAAATGGAGTGCAATCTGCGGGTGGACACGGGCACAAGTTGGTTGGTTGTTGGAGTTTTACGTCCAGGCAATATCTAAGGTAAAATCAGACAGTTACCGACTTGTGACAATGTGCACTCATCACAACTTTATAGTGTTGCCCCACTGTGAAATCGGGCCACCAGCACCAAGACCTGATATCCCACTCATTCACATTATCCTAACACTGAGCTAACCAGTCCTCGCCCTATCCTATTAATGCCGAGTGCCAGGCTAGGAAGCGACAAGTAGACATTTTTAAGTCATTGGTTTGACTCGACCGGGAACCAAATTCCCGATCTCCCACACGCGAGGTTCGTGCTCTACCGATTCGGCCACACGGGCACAAGTGATGGGATATTAAACCTATAATATATGGGCATGCGCATGTGCAGTGGACTGTTAAATAGGGCCACTTACGTAATTTCGTCATCCTTAAACTTGAAGTCACTCAGCATCTGTTGTTTGCTGAGACTAAGGTCCTGGCACTGAGACAGCACTACAGACAGGAAGCGATCTGCAACAAAATCAGACAGAATATACAGGAGATTGGGGCTTTATGTCCTAGTAACAGAATAAGTGCTAAGCATACATGCTGGGTATTTGCAAGAGGTTAAAATTCTGTACCGTTAAATTTTCTGAGAGTACGACTCTGTACCCTCAGATTGTTGGGATAATTTTATTTTTTAAACCTTCTTCCAAGGAACCAGAGACGACAAAGCCTCCAGATCCCCCCCCAGAATACCCCCGTTCTGCAAACCATCAAATTATTTTCTAGCGGAAACCCTGACATGTTAACACATATCACTGTACACTTTGCGGTGAAAAACCTCAAAGGGGCTGTCACATAACCTAAACTACTTTTACGTTATTCACAATTATTATAAACACATATGACTAGTGACAATTCGTATAGCTTGGAACAACCTATTCTCTACGAGTTATCTGAGAATTAAATATCACCATCGCAAACTGAAAACCAAATATGTGGTGCCCAGTTTCAGAGAACGACCCAGATATAAAAGCAGTATAAAATTCGAAAAGATTTTTTTTTTAAACGGTAGAAGGTTCAGAAACAATTTTTTGCTAAATAAGATCGAATCGATATAAATTTTGAGTCGTCAACACATCTACACACCGCAATCCATTTATATACAAAGAATACGGCTGTACCTATCACAGTTTTGTTGACGGCGAGGTTGGCCGACGTTTTAAGAACATGTGCCCTGTAGTCCTCAGTGAAAAGCACGCAGAACTCGTCCGCGTCAGTCCCCAGCTTAAAGAGTCGCACCTCACCACTATTCCGCATGTCGGCCTGAAAGTAAGCAGCAACAGTGATTCTACAAACCACTATCTAACCGACACAGGCGAATACATATATACGAAGTGGTATTTTAAGTAACGTAAAATATTTGCCAGGATAATTTCATTGCAATCTACATTGCACACTAATGTATGGCAAGAACCAAGCCAAGTTTGGTCATCATAAAGCCTGTGGTTAGAGGTAAAGGTTCTCTGTGGCGGAGTGGTTAGAGTGTCTGACCTTTTTCTAGGTCAGACTCCTAATCTGAAGGTCAGGGGTTCGATTCCCAGTGCCCTCCACACCTCTGCCAATTTGGATTTCCACCGACGTGTATAACTTACAGCGTCATCAAAGGCCAGTTGCTCTCATACCATGTCTATGTGGTGTGGGAGCTTAAAAATCCCTTGGGTCGGTAAAAGTGTAGGCTCGGGCTTTCTGTCGACAAACTGTCTAATGGTGAAAACAAGTCTCGACAAGTTTTGGATACAAGAATTATACAGATAACTGCCTTAGTAAACGTTATCGTATTATAGGACTGGAATAACAACATGCAATCAGCCTACTAAATTCTGTATATTTGGTATCAAGGCATCATAATCGTTTTCACACTAATTGTGACATATTGCGTACACAGTACATATCAGTAGCAAACTACTAGGATTTTGGTAATCATGCTGGGCCAAAAATCAGTCTTCGTTTTAGTGACAAATGAAAAACCCCTTTCACGGTCAGCAATGACAAAACATAGTTTTGGGAGGTTTTTAATTGAATTATCGCCAGTGATTTAATGGGCCAAGTGAGAGAAAAAAAGTTTGATTTACGAGTGTTTCAGAGTATGATTATCATGCCCTAATGAAAGACAGAAATCATGATTCCACAGAAATCGTATTGGTTGGCCAACCCTAACTTCATGTTTTTTTTGGTTTGTTTTTTAAATGAATTTATTTACCCTGCTCATAACGGACAAGTGTGTTAGCACTTGTTTTCACCGCTGGGAAGCAATAGTAATAATCATGGTTTTCTTGCTTCATGTAATCTGAAGCTCCAACCTAACATCATGCCTCGCATCTCTCGTCCTTGTTGAGAGACCGGCAGAACTTGCAATACCCGTATTGTCGATGTAGAATAGAAAGAAATGGCGACACCATACCAGTTCCTTATCGACTAGCGTCCGGTTTCGCACGACACTGTAGAGCTGATGCTTGATGATGATTGGTGGGAGGCGACCCTCAAACTTGTCCAGTGGAAACTTACTCTTCAGATACAACAAAGCAGTCTTTGTATCTGACAAAACGGCATCCTCTGAATGTGCAGCGCAAAGAGAAAAAATAACGTAAGACAATTCAACTAGTGAGGATGCAGGCATCCGAAGCAACCTGACACCATGAGGACACAGGTATATTCTGTTAATGATGGTGGAGTCGTGGGTTTTGGGGTAGTTTTTTGTGCAAATGGGAATATCACGTCTAGAGTGGGACTAAAACCCACACTCCGGGACTAGCGTCCTAACTATTAGGCTACTGAGGCTCCAAGATGCAATCACCATACACACACATATCTGTCTATGTGGCAGTTCCCTTCGGGAAGTCAGTGTAGCCCTGCAGAACGAGAGTATTTGTTTGTTGGAAGGTTTTACGTGTTAGCAATAATCAAGATCAAACCAGGGGATGGGGAAATAACTAATGACTAATGTGAGGGTGCAGTGAGAGGTTTGCATTGTTGTACATGAGTTAATAAAGGCATGTGGATCAATAAAGTTAGAAACG
Source organism: Branchipolynoe longqiensis (assembly GCA_030323885.1). NCBI lineage: Eukaryota > Metazoa > Annelida > Polychaeta > Phyllodocida > Polynoidae > Branchipolynoe > Branchipolynoe longqiensis. The sequence goes on from CM059192.1 coordinate 30,720,035, forward strand.
GGTTAAATAGCCAATAACGTTATTAAAATCTTCCAGATTGTCTGCACACCAATGTAACTGATAAATATGGCACCCACCCACTGATCTACCTTCAGACATGTGATAATAAAAAGATTTTTAAAAACTCACCCAGGTTCTCCCCAGAAGACCACGCCGAGTTAGACTCATCTGCCTTATTTCCGGTGCAGACCCGCTTCCGGTTCCTGTAGATATCCGGCATCAGCGTCCGCTTGCGACTCATCTACACAACCATGAAATTACACTAGCATCAGCAGGTTGCAAAAATAAAAAGGTCAATTAATACTCACAAGTCTTACTGATAAAGGACGGTGGGGCGTTATTATCACCATCATCGCAAAGAAGTTACACGACTCATAAAGCCGGTGCACTGAAGTCCAAAATGCTTTTAATAATTCACTGACGTCACTAGAGGGGTAGTTGAGTAGTAATTATTTACAATTTAAAACGTAGGGATTGCATTATTTCACACCATATTGTTGCACCTGAATGTATATACTTGGTCTGTAATGGAGGGAGTGGGGGGGGGGGGGGGAAGGAGGAGCCATGCACAACTCCGGAACAGAACATTCATGTTTCGTTTCAGTTGTTTTTATTTCAGACGGTCAGGACAACATGAGTAATTGGTGATGGCTTAACACCATGTCGGCAGCAAAGGCCATATTCACGGAGACCTGTGAGGCAAACAGCAAACGCCCACATATCATTGGTGAGAAATACTTCTTGTTGATCTAAAGCAGCGAGAGATGGTATATGTCATAGTGTACGTTTAACTAAGAAACACCAACGTAAGCCATGAATTCTACCAATGCAATATTTACCACAACTTCTAAGGCTTGGTTGGCAACACTTGTAGATTCAAAATCTACGGGGGAAACTCCCCCGAATGTGTACTGCCAGTAAATAAATTACATATAGAACTAACCTTTATTTGGTTCGCCGCAAGTCTTGACAAAGCTTGCCTTTATGTAGGTTGTTTAGGATAGTGACAACTTAATACTGTCCAGATGGTAGCCCATCGCTTATCTGGAAAAAAATTAAAAGATTATTATTTAGCTATGATTATAACTATCAATGATGTGGAATGATGGATGCTCTAAGATTAGTAGTAAAAATGAATCATGTATTCCACGTTTCGATTGTCCCTTATGCAGCCCTGAAGCTGTGACCCTGTATACTTCTTGAAGCTTCAACTTACACATCTGAAGTTGGGGTTGGTGCTCTAGCTCCCAGTCCTCTCATGCACTATAGAACATATACTTAAAATCCACTTTGAATTTATAGACAGATGATTCCTAATTACCAAACTTAGACTTAGTGGGCGTCTTGCCAGACATTTGTTTATAGATTGAGGTAAAATGTGTCTAGCAAATATGTTAAATTCGATAAAATACCAGTTTCTGCATGTGTATAGAGCGGGTGTAATGACGTCACAAGGCAACTTTCGGTGGCCATATTGGATGACATACAGAAGGCTTGCAACTGCCTAAACTGTGCTTATTTACTGATTTGTTGGTTTATTTGTCACTGTTTTGAGCAGTTAGGCCTCAGAAGTTATGGCTAAAGTGCTGTAAGTAAACACATTGGATGTAAACTGCCCAGAACCTCCCATAACACAAGAAAACTGTTTTACTGCATCTGCATGCATTCACAACATGTCTAGGGAGGGTGCTCGTAATCCAAGATGGCAGCCCACTGATTGCTAAGTAATGATGTCATGTGCACTCCTTCTATTTACCATCTCTCCCCACACCATTCCTTCTGGCATTTCAGTTGAAGCTGCGACCCGACATGTTTCTGCATGTGTATAGAGCGGGTGTAATGACGTCACAAGGCAACTTTCGGTGGCCATATTGGATGACATACAGAAGGCTTGCAACTGCCTAAACTGTGCTTATTTACTGATTTGTTGGTTTATTTGTCACTGTTTTGAGCAGTTAGGCCTCAGAAGTTATGGCTAAAGTGCTGTAAGTAAACACATTGGATGTAAACTGCCCAGAACCTTCCATAACACAAGAAAACTGTTTTACTGCATCTGCATGCATTCACAACATGTCTAGGGAGGGTGCTCGTAATCCAAGATGGCAGCCTGCTGATTGCTAAGTAATGATGTCATGTGCACTCCTTCTATTTACCATCTCTCCCCGCACCATTCCTTCTGGCATTTCAGTTGAAGCTGCGACCCGACATGTTTATACACTGGTTTACAGATTCAGTTCTTCCCGAGGGACCATATGATAAACTACACTGCATTAAATGTGGATAAGATCAACTGCAATAAATCACATGATTTCTGGATCATTTGTCCCAAAACGACGCGGCAATTTGCACAAAAGTATTTCGACAATTTTCGCATAAAATAGGTTATCATTGACTCCATTTTCATACATAGACGTGTGAATATCGTGCGGAAATAACGGATGCGCCTGAAAAAAATCAACGTTCCCCATCTGTCATAGAAGAAAATAATCGGTTGATCGGTGAACTCCTGCAGGCTGCTGGAGTCTCGCTTAAGGGGAAGAAAGGTAAAAACAATTTTCTTCCTATTAACTATCTTACCAAAAAAGAGAATAGTGCTAAAGCAGCATTAGATGTTCCCTGGTACGAGTACCTGGGCGCAATACAATGGATGGCGAGGGATCCGTCTCTTCCAATTGGTTGGCAAGAGAACATGTATAAACACCAAGTGGACTTGACGACTGGCGGCGGTTTGGGACTGGCATACGTGTCTGTGATGGAGCCTTAAAATCTTTGAACTTATTAATAACGGTGACATTGAGAATGGGTGGAATAACAGGTATGAAATTAAAGATGTGCCGTGTGATATATGAGCTATAGCTACGAGAGAATTAATGAAATCCAAACAATCTGTGGGGAGTGGGGGATTTGGTAAAGAATACTCTGTGGATCTAGATGGTAAACATTGTGGTAAATACAATTGGGGGAAGAACTGTGATCATATGGGAACGCATGGGGATGGTTCAGACAAAAGCGCACATATATGTGCATATTGCGCTTATAAAATGAAGAGGGTAAATTTTCAGAGAAATCTAATGTAACAACAAAAAAAGAGCAGATGAAAAGAAAAACCCTAAAGCTAGTGAAGAAAGTAGCTCAGCTTCCACATCAAATCAGCAGGATTTTCTGAAAACGGCATAATTAGGCCGGCTATTTTATGGAAGTGTTCTAAACAAAATGTCAATTCTATTTCATACTGTCATGATGATACGCATGCTATGGGGAATATTGTGATCAACGACGTGACGGCTGAGGCGGTTGAGGTGGCGGATTCAGACTTGGTTCACAATAAGCATGTCATGGTCAAAAAGCTAAGTAAGGTTATTGAACTTCCCGGTAATGAAATACTGTCTGATAGTGATTTCTCAAATAAAATAACTGGGGTAGATAGGCTGGACTGTAAGCATTTTGGCTACATGGTTTGGAATGACAGTAGCCTTGGTAACGGGAATGGTGCTGACAACGACCTGATGATGATACCCTCTGACAGTTTGAATCCTCCACTACAGTCATCGGAGTTGTGTACGGACACATTACTAATCGATATAGTTAATATTGTTGATGAGTTATATGTTCCCTTGATTGCTAACTCTAGCTGTGTCTCGGACAGCCTTGACTAATATTCATGCCAGCACTGCCAAAGTGTTGAGCCCGCTTAGCCAAACTCTTGATGTCGTTACACATGTTCCACCTGGAACAGACACCACAAGAGTGTACCTTCCTCCGTCACCGGAGCAGTTCAGAGTTACATTGTTGGAGTTCTGGCCCTTGGTCATCTCCTCTACTAACACAACAGTAGATTACTTTAATATTTACAAGAAAGTTAGGGCTACGGGTCTTCCCAACTACCTTTCAGCTAGGGTTCCTGCCCCTACAGGCCTAAAATTAAAAATTGGAGGTTAACGCTCACAGACTTTCAGGACCCTCAAGTTGTAGATTTCTTGGAGTTTGAATGGGCCGCTGACTATACCCGAGGAACAGTCCCTACCCCCAGTTACATATATCACAAAGAAGACCCCTCCTACTTTACCTTTTATATTGTTAAAGAACTGTCTTATAATGCTATACGCTGCCCATTTACTTCACCCCCCTTTAAAACGTGGGCTCAGATTAGCCCTATCATGACAAGGCCCAAGAAAGGTATGTAGTAGTCTGTACATGAGCTCTACTACCACGCGGTAGCAGCGGAGACTACGCCGTACACCAGCGCAGTACCACTACACTACGCCAGGTGGCGGCACGGCTAGCCACCGGGCAGACCGCGACTAGGCTGCCCTCTACTGCGTGAGGCGTTCTTCCGTGTGTGAGCGTGCGAGTGAGAGTCGGAGGGCCGTGGGCCATTACAGGTACATTAGATCGTAGAATTATTGTAGACTGAAGCTTTCCTAAAGGAGTAAGTGTTAATTCGGGGATTAAAAAAGGTTTTTTACCAGGGGGAAACCTTGACATATACACTCCCGGATGTCATGGACCTGGGTTTTCGGCTTATCACCTTAGGTTCCAATAGCTACTTGTGGTCAATAGATTTAGCCAGGGCTTACAGGCAACTTCGAACCTGCCCACTTTCATCTCCCCTATTCGGTTTTAAAGTGAATAATGAATTTTATTTTGATATAGCCTTGCCTTTCGGTTGTCATACTTCCTCCTTGGCCTCTGCTCGTACCACAGCTGCAGTCGTGTATTTAATGAATCAAAAGAACTATTCATGTCTATGTTATCTGGATGATTTCATAGGGGTTGAGGCAACTTTAGACCAAGCTATGGAAGCGTATAACTACATTATACTACTTTGCAGTTTTCTTGGTTTAGACTTCAGTTAAAAAATGTTTTCCTCCAACAAAAAAGATAACCTGGTTAGGTTATCAAATTAACGCCTCGGATTTGACGATCAAAATTCCAAAAGAAAAACTAGATGAAGTTATTACCGAATGTAAATTAAGGTCTCTGGGTATGGTTGTCAAAAGGAAAAAGTTGCAGAGTCTGATCGGCAAGCTTCAATTTATAACAAAATGCGTACTCCCAGGACGAAGGTTTATTAACCGCCTACTTGCGATGCTTAGGTCGTTGTCTCAAATTTCAACCCCCAAGGTAGTCGATAATTTTTTAAAAGACCTTTCTTGGTTCATACATTATGCAAAGCAAGCCAACTGCTTAGTCCTCCTTATACCCCAGTCACACGAGAGGCAGCGTTCGCCGCCAACCTCCTTATGTTCAAAAGGATGCCAACCTCCCATTCGATACATTGATTCAAATATGTGGTTGGCGCCAGGTCGCCAACCACTTTTTAATGGCGCCGACCAAACTGGATGCAAGGAGGTTGCAACCTCCTTGCGTCCAAAATTTCCGAAAAGGACGCTGGGAGGTTGGCGTCCTTGTGGTGCCAGCACTTAAGGAGGAGTAAGGAGGGCGCAATGAGGATGTTTTGACGTTGCGAATCAATCGTAAGCGAACGCAGGCCTCGTGTGACTGGGGTATTAAGTCCCCCAGTCTGATTAATTGGGTGATTGAATGTGATTCGTGCCTAACAGGGGCCCGGGGCCGCTTCTCCAAATAATTTTTACTCCATACAATATTCTAAGATGTTCAGAAACTGTGGATTTAGTATCAATCAATTTGAGGGGTTTAATATACTGATCACATTCAAATCCTTGGTTCCTAAACGTGCTACAGGTTACATTGTCATCATTTACACAGATAATATGGCCGCGTGCCACATACTCGAGTCAGGAGCAGGGCATGACACAATGCTTTATAAAATATCAAAGGAGCTGTGGCTCCACTCAGCCCTGACTAACTGTTCGCAAAGTGTGGCTCATAAGGCTGGGAGTGATATCCCTTTTGTTCAAGCGTTAAGCAGAAGGCACACTGGGCATGCCTATGAACGCATCGCTCAAACTGAGATACTCAATAGAAAACTTGAACAAGTATACCCCTCGTTTGACCTGAACGCGTTTAATACTGACTTGTGAGTTTGTGAATAAATTTCTACTTGCCTTTTATTACAGACCCACAACACAGAGCAGGGTTTACACGGCTTAATCAACTATTACAAGCTGGCCTTGCTAGAGGCACTTTGAAAAATAAACTCTCACATTCTATGTATGTGGGCTTCTGTAAAGTATTAATGTGTTACCCTATCCATCCACCGTAAATAATGTGCTGAGATATGTAACCTTTCTATCTGAACGCTTTAATGCCCCAGGTAGTCTGGAGAACTATTTCTCCACAGCTAGACTCTGGGTGGCGATGTGTGGGGGATCTGCCAAGGCTTTTAATGTGTATTTAGTAACCCTGGTGAGGCATGGCGTGCACGACATATCGTCCAACAAGCACCACCAATTTCTGTGAGTATGCTCAGAAGCATCATTAAGTTCTTCAATAAATGTGGTAAAAATGGTAGAGTTATGGTACCAGCTATACTATTAGGATTCTACACTATATTGCGGAAGTCTAACCTGTTGTATTCTAATTGCATACATGGCGCCGACCATGTCCTCCTGGGAAAGGACCTCCGCTGTACAAGTAACGCACTATACGTTGAATAGCGCCCTCCCAAGACATCGCGGGGTGGAGCAGATGCGAACACAATACTCCTCCTGTCCTTGGAAGGAGCATGGCACTGTGTTGTATCAGCCTTGAGACGCTACTGCTCCTGTACCCAGGTCTACCATGATCGCCCAGCTCTGCTGACCGTAGACGGAAGACCTCTTGCCACGGCCCTGTACCTCGCGCCCCTTCACCTAGCACTCGTCAAGGGTGGACACCGCAATGCCCATCTGTACACTGTACATAGCCTGCGCCGAGGCGGAGCATGTGCGTATGCAAATGCCGGGGTGGACCGGCCTGGTCTGCGTGAGCTGGGTAGATGGTCGTCTTCAGCCATCTACTCCTATGTACCCCGCGATGTTCTTAGTTCAGCACCACTGGTACTCGCTAAGCACCATGGCTGAGTGCCAGTTATGCTGATCTGGTGTAGGGTTCATGAAAGTCTTGAGATCTACTGTACATTGTTACTGGTAAGACCGGACGCATTGTTCCCCGGTTAGAATTGAGTAATCTTCTGTGTAAATAAATGTAAAATTTTCCACACGCATGAATTTCTGTTTTCAATTGTCCTTGTAACGTAACAAAAATAATTGAAAATAGAAATTCATCTCGACGTTCTGTATTGTAACTTAGCCTTACTACTTTGTCTTACTCCTACTGGATGTCTTTGATATTGGTGACTTCCAGGATAACCGTCACCGGCCTGCTGAGTCACCAGGATAATAAACATCACTCAAATTCCCCGCTTGTTTGCGTAGCCATGGCATAACAACAGTTTCCCTACCCTAACTGGATGCCTCCCCATAGAAACGTAGTCTCCTTTCAGCATCTCACCAGCTCTTAAAGCCAGTTCTCCTCTGCATCTCGGACCAAGAAAAGCTAATTTCACCCACCCACTCACCCTCTTCTGTCCTATCAATTATTGTGGGTAGAGCTGAGTGCCAGTTATGCTGATCTAGTGTAGGGTTCATGAAAGTCTTGAGATCTACTGTACATTGTTACTGGTAAGACCGGGCGCATTGTTCCCCGGTTAGGATTGAGTAATCTTCTGTGTAAACAAATGTAAAATTTTCCACACGCATGAACTTCTGTTTTCAATTGTGATAATGGCATGAACAGGCATATGGGCATGATTTGTGACATATAATACACCATGTCCATGACAATGTAACATGTGTGAGTTAAATATATTTAAAACGACGAATGTAGATAATGAGCACTAGTTCCCCCATAGCCTACTAGCTACTGACTTAGTAACTAGTAGTAGTTCTGTATATATATAAACTTTATTAAGAAGTATTTATCAATAATGAAACGATCTTGACAGACAACATAACTCGGCAGAACTATTTTGTCAACGTTATCGTTTTTCACAGAATGTATAAAAACGTTAGGAGAAAAGAAAGTTACGTGTTCTGTCAAAGGTGTGGAAGTAAGTGGAATGTCTCGTTGCAACTTGCAGCAATTTTGTGGAGTATGATTTACTGAGTTACTTCAATTTACTGAATTACAATACTAGTCTTGTCTTGTGCCATGAAGAAAATATAACTACGCCCATTTCCTTAAGCTACAAAGGGTGATTCTACAAATGAGAATTCCCATTGCTGAGGATACTACCTACAGTATGTGTATATCGATGTGGCATTGTCATGACCATATGCTAAATCCTGATACTTACCGTTCCTTGTTGGTTAGTGAACCTCGGCTCGGCCCAAAGCCTGCAAAGGCAAGTGCTACCCCTTGCTCCTTCACCACAACTCGTGAGGTCAACGGAGCTTTATCGACAACCCCAAAAACTTTCCCAAAGTGGGTCAGTTATCAGTTCTGGAATTTATGTGCCGTGGAAATCCTTTTTTTCAATCTATAAAGTTATCAACACGAAATAAGATTGGAGTATAGGGAAGAATGACTGTCTTTTTTCATTCAAAAACAAAATAAATGTAGGAAAAATTAAGCCTAAATCCAGTCGAGACAGGACCAAGTTGGTTTCTGAACACGTGGTACACAACTAAGCAGTTTGATTGGCTATCAATTAGGTCGACCCAGAAACCATTGCGCGCGCGCTCTGAGGCATTTTAGTCAGGTTCTAGTACCAATCGGTACCGCTACGTGCAGTTTGTGTGCATCCTCAGTGGCGACCTCTGTGAAAAAGGCATGGGGACCAAGCTGACCCAACAAGCACGGCGAACTGGAAGTTGGAACCCAACTGATCTCTCCCATCCCTAAAACTCCCAACGATTCACCTCTGATTCAGGCTACTGCAGTACGGGGTGAATCTTTTATCAACCCCAGAGGCAAAGCATGCATGATCAACAAAGTGACAGGCAGCCGAAACGGCACAAAGGCGATTCACATAGACTAGACACCGAGAGACGGCAACAACTTTGGCTGCATCCGATCTCTCAATTCACGGGCAACTTTCCAATTTTCCGCGAACCAAGAGAAATCGGAACATTTTCACAAGATTTTGAACGTAAATTCCACCATAACAGTCAACAACTCCGATATTATGCACCGCCACCTGATGACACTAACGTTTGTTTTGATTTGCGGGCTGGGTTCAGGACTGCTAATTTACGGGATGACTCGGTGAAGGAATATTTGGATGATTTACTGCGGTGGTTACTACTAAATAAAAAGAAATTTCATGTATCTGCCCCAAAAATGCCAAATGCAGGTGCAAGCGATACCGAGCTCAGGTGAATAATTGTATATCATGTGCTAAACGGTAAACCCGAAGTAAGTTAGTATGTTTACGGTTCGCTGCTTATCCAGTCCTAGTCCTACTAGAGCGATGGAAACATAAAATTTTCAAAACCAAACTCCAAAGGCAAAGCCAAGGCAAGCAACCATCTAGATAAAGTATTCACCCCCTACTCGCAGTCGCAGTACTACAAAAGTACAAGTACCGGGTGAATCTTTTATCTAGCAACCATCTAGATCTAAGCCGTGTTCACACCTGGGCGTTAACTCGCCTCATCTAGTGCGCCTAATCTAAGTCGGCTCACATTGGCCGTGTGAACCCGAAGTTGAGGCGGATTAGGGCTGAGTCACCTCATCTAGTTCGCCTCATCTAGTTCGCCTCGAGTGGTGGTTTAAATGAAGCGAACTAGCTTGGGTCGGCCCATCTTGCTTGTGTGAACGGTAGCGGTTTACTTGAAGCGGATTAAGCACGTCACACTGTACAATATAATTTGGTCTATGAACCGGCTAGAGGTGCACAGATATTTTTTTCAGCATTTATTTTTAGGGTTTCACTGCCCAGCCAAAGTTTTGACCGTTCCAAAACAATACAATTCAGCCGAAACAGATCTAGGTCGAACCCACACTCTCTCTGCCGACGTCGATTAACCGAAACTGGCGCTGGTTAGTATGGACTTGCTCATGCGCAGATATCAATTTCCGCTTTAATCCGCTCCGTGTGTGGACACGACACTAGTTCGCCTCATCTAGTTCACCTTATCTAGTTCGGCCTAAAGTTGTGGGTGTGAACACGGCTTTAGACCAACACTTGTAATATTCAAGATCAAGTCTAGTACTTTTAGTAGACTGTAGACCTGTTAACATTTTAAATAATTTTGGATATTGTATTGTAATCGAGACCACTGTTAGCATTTTGTTTGTTTAATGCAGGACTAATCATTATCCATACCAATTTGTTTTTTGTTATTTTACGTCCTATCAACATCTAAGGTCATATCAGGATGGGTACCGACTTGTGACAGTGTGCACTCATGGCGACTTTATAGTGCTGCCCCACTGGGGAACCAGCTAGGCTGCCAGCACCTTGAGCTGATATCACACTCAGTCACATTATCCTGACACTGAGCCAACCAGTCCTTGCCCTATCCTAATAATGCCAAGCGCCAGGCTAGGAAGTGACAAGTTCTAGGCTAGGAAGTGACAAATTTTTACGTCATTAGTTTGACTCGACCAGGATTGGAACCCTCAAACTCATGGGTTCCGATCTCCAAAAACAGGAGATGGACGCTCTACTCATTCGGCCACCCCGTCTGGTTTATCCAGACAGAAGGATGTTTTCCAAATTTATAGCGGTCTGAATGAAGAATCTCTTTAACTCGGTTTAAGTTTAAACGGACACACATTGATGGATCACGAATAGAGTAGCATTCTTGTGAAGGACTGCATGAAGAACATTCAGAAAGGAGATGTTATGTATGGCATTAATTCAAATCAATGTATTTTATTCTGGATTATTTCATCAAAAGCCCCAGAACCTGAAATGATTTGAAACGATACATACAACTATAGATCTGGTTAGGATTTAGCATCGGGGTACGCCCTGCACGACAGTTGTTTGGTTCATTGTAGGCTACAATAATCTTAATGTTATTGTATGTTACACGTAATTCTTTTTAGAGATTCAAATTTATAATTAACAAACATAGATTCAAATTTACAATTAACAAACAGAGATTCAAATTTATAATTAACAAACAGAGTAGTATTAAGTTAGCAGGATGATCGGGTGAAGGCCATTCTACTCAAATAGCCTACCCTATTGAATTAAGCTACGGACAGACAGGACGTGTGCGTCGCGCGGGCGTCAAGTACAATTAAGCGGTTGGCACTCGGTTCTCACGCGCAAATAGCGAACACAATGCACGCATCTGCCAAGCGGCAAATAATGCCATTTGGGATAAGGCTACAGACAGACAGGACGCGTGCAATTTCCGGAAATCACTGGAGTATAAAGATTTTACATGACTTGACTGTACACTTGACTTTACAAACCTTGACTTTACACGACCTGACTTTACCCAACTTGACTTTACCCGACTTGACTTTACCTGAAATGACTTTACACGACTTGACTTTACACGACCTCACTTTACACAACAACATCATAAAGTCCTTGTGTATAGTCAAGTTTTGTAAAGTCAATTCATGTAAAGTCAGGTCGGGTAAAGTCAAGGTTTGTAAAATCAAGTCATGTAAAGTTGGGTCGTGTAAAGTCAAGTTGTATAAAGCCATGTCGGGAAAAGTTGGGCAAAGAAGGGTAAAGTCAGTGAAACGCCAAGCATCATCATGCATCAAGCGACAAAAATTGCTCCAAAAGCGATTTGTGATGCCCGCACGAGAACCGGCCGTGCCAGTGTGTTCGGCTTCTCTTTATTACATACATTTTGATTTTTGACGCCCATGCCAGAAACGCGCCCAGTGTGTTTGCAGCTTTACACGCGGCCAAGCTCAAAGAGATATTATATTATAATACTATAAAATGATAATCATGCTAGAGGAAATGACCAGTCACACTAACACCCATTTTATGTCCGCTAGTCCTTCAGGAAGGACCGAAGCATCCTCACTAGTTGAGTTCTCTTACCTTATTTTTTGCTCTTTGCACTTCACATTCAGATAATGCCGTTTTGTGTTATACAAAGACTGCCTTGTACCTGAACAGTCAGTTTACATTGGATGCTCAAATATCCCTTTAAAGTTTTGATCACTTGAGGTGAGTAAGTAGGTTTTATCAAGTGACGTTTTTAAAGCGTAGAATAGGCCTGTACTGTACGTTATTCGTGTTCTAATATTTATTTTTATTACAATTTTAGCAGCCTGAACACTGACTTTATCTGCTGGCGAGGACTTCTCACCAAAGTACTGTGTTCCCCATATGAAAACCGTGAAGGCTGGATGATTGCAGTTATCCGTTACAGAGACACGTGGTATCTCTGTGAATATCCGACGGCCGAACGCCAGCAGCAGAATGCTGCTAAAACAGACAAGGATAAAGAAATGACCTTCTGGGGATGGAAGTTTGAGCAGTATATCACATCCGGTAACTATGGAATTTTGTTATTGGATTATCAAATACATGTGGGTTTTTTTTTTTAAAGAATGCAAAAAATCATGTAATCTTTTGAGATCTATAAAAAATACATTGGATGTAGAAAACCCCCATGGCTTGTATTAGATATATTCTTGGGTGATTGACACAAAATTGGGTTGTATTTTAATTATGTATATTTTTTGCTTATATTAGCAGTTTTGCTGCAAGCAATTCAAAGGCAGCATGTGGGATCCTTCAGTAACGGTCCTTGGGTTCTCCTTTGCTGAAGTACTTATATTAAAGGTCTTACAACCTACACAGAAATGGGGAAGTATATATTTTGAAAGCGTCTAGTAACGGGGAAGCTTCTAATTAAGATGCTGGGAGGGCACAATTTTCTTCATATTTAATAGAAAATCTGAGATGATTTCGCAAATTTTCGCGATTGTTGATATTCAGTGATTGCTTACAAAATGTTAATATATTATATATGATATCAATTGATTAGGCTGAATCCCACTCGTATGTGCCCTTAGATGTTGCTAGAACATAAACCCAAACGAGAAAGGGATAGGTATCATATGGGTATTAAAGCTGCATAGTCTGATGAAATATCAAATTTTCAAAACCAAACCAATTATCTAGATTTAATTTGACATATCTAACTTAGATACTGATGCACTTATTAAGTATTTGTTTCTGCGTAGAAGGCAATACTGAGTCAATTTAACAGAGCCTGTTACTGCAGAAGTCTATGGTGTCAGAGTTTTGGCAAGCTTGCCAAAACTAATTTTCCATGTTTGCACTCAAAATATCTCAAAAGTTTACCATTTAAAATAAAAGTAACTGAATGTAAAGTAGATACTAGTGATTGATCTAATATATTTATCTCAGAAAAAATACAGAACTTCAAAAATATCGGACTATGCAACTTTAATATAGTCACAATAAGGACAGTTGAAACCTGACTTCCGTCATTTTTCTACAATTCCCTAACAGTGCTAATCCTATGAGGGAAAATCCGGGTTTTTGCGGAAATTCGCCGTTGGCGCCAAGGTCTCAGCCTGATTTCTCCGAATTCTATCACAGTTACTTTCATCTCTGAATACTAGACATTTCAAGTAAGTCCTATAATTCTTTTCATTTCTTTTGAGGGTACATTACTTGTTTAAGCATGGGAAATTTTCGTTGTGGAAAATTGGTCTATTATTCCACTGCTCCTTGACCATCCTAATAATGCTGAACGCCAGGCTAGGTAACAACGCATATCCATTTTTCTTCTAAGTCATTGGTTTGACTCGACCAGAGTTCTAACCTGAGGGTTTGAATCCCACCACGACCTACCGAAACGGGAGGCGGGTGCTCAAGTCATTCGGCCATTCCGACTTTTAGACGCTTAACCTGATCATTAGGTTATGGTTTTTTGGTATGTCCAGAAAAAGGTAGAAAAGCCATGCTCTTTCAATTTTAAGTCTCACATTGTTGATATCATGATGCTTTGTAATGTATCTAATTGCCAATAAATATAGTAAATTTGAGAAAACATCCTTAAAAAAAAATGTGTTTGCTTACTATTGTAGTAGTATGCATTGACTTCTCAGGCAAGGAGCCACATAGACAGGTAGCCGTGGATAAGGGGACTTCGGTGGTGTAATGGTCAGCACACTGACCCGGAATGCAAGAGGTGTGGGTTCGATTCCCGCTCTAGGTGCAATTACGTGGACCGCCTAAATGAAATATACGTTGACATTTGTATGATTAAATAATTCCAGCTTGTAGGATTACAATTATGTGTGCTATATCTGTCCGTAAATTTTATTATTTTTATTAGTGACCTGACTAATATACTATGTTCCACCTATAGGTTTATCTATTCCTTATCTCTGATCGGGCGTGGTGGCCGAATCGGTAGAGCGTGCGGGAGTTCGGTTCCCGGTCAAGTCAAACCGATGACTTTAAAATTGCTACTTGTCACTTCCTAGCCTGGCACTCGACATTAATAGGATAGGGTAAGGACTGGTTAGCTCAGTCTCATGATAATGTGACTGAGTGGGATATCAGGTCCTGGAGCCAGCAGCCTGATTTCCCAGTGGGGCAACACTATAAAGTCACCATGAGTGCACAAGTCGGTACCCATCCTGATATGACCTTAGATGTTGCCAGGACGTAAAACTCCAACAATCATCCTTCTTATCTCAGAAACTAATGGCGGTCAAGCGATCACCGATGTTCCTGTAAATAACCACGAGGCGTTCGGATCAGTGGTCAGGACAAGGTTAAGTCAACACTCCCTGGGTTTGTATTTCTACTATGTTCCAATTAAAGTTGCATAATTAGTTTTTGAGTTTCTGCCATATTTGAACAATTGGGTTGATTATTATAATCTACTTTGCATCACCAGACGGGATGACCGAATGAGTTAGAGTGTCCGTCTCCTGTGTTGGTAGATCGTGGTGTCGTGTGTTTGAACCCTGGTCGAGTCAAACAAATGACTTTAAAATTTATACTTGTCGCTTCCTAGCAAGGCGCTCGCCATTATTAGGATATGGCAAGGACAGGTGTCAGGATAATGTGACTGAGTGGGATATCAGGTCATGGTGCTGGCAGCCTGGTCTTCCAGTGGGGCAGCACTATAAAGTCGTTATGAGTGCGCACTGTCACAAGTCGGTACCCATCCTGATATGACCTTAGATGTTGCTAGGACGTAAACAACAACCAACAAACAAACATCTACTTTGCAGTAACTTTCATTAAAAGTGTAATTTTGGAGATATTCGAATTGTACACACCAAAATACTGAATGACTTATAGCACCGATGGATTCTATTAAATTAACTTGTTTCTTCTACGCTGTAAAATACTATGCAGTACGTTAGCTTATATTTATTTCGTCTGTGCAGCAAATTACTTTTCTAAAATGCTGTGGTTTCATTGATTATGTCACAGATTTTATTCTTAATTTGTTTTATAATGAATGGCTAATTATCAAATCTATATAATCAATAGAAGTATAGTACTCTTAAATGTGCAAATGAAGAGGGCATTTAGATTAAGGTAGTGCACTGCAAGAGAAGAGGGCATTTAGGTTCAGGTAGTGCATTGCAAGTGAAGAGGGCATTTAGGTTTAGGTACTGCACTGCAAGTGAAGAGGGCATTTAGGATCAGGTATTGCACTGCAAGTGAAGAGGGCATTTAGGTTCAGGTACTGCACTACAAGTGAAGAGGGCATTTAAGTTCAGGTCGTGCACTGCAAGTGAAGAGGGCATTTCGGTTCAGACCTTGCATGTGGCTTACTTCTTACGTTACAACGCTAAGTAGGATATAATAACTTTTTTAGTAAGACATGATTATAACTGGTTAATTTCTCTGCAGTTTATGGTGGTGAGGTAGACTGCTGTGAAGAGACTGAGCATGGAAGGAAGTATGTGGAATTAAAGACAAGTCGCGAGCTGTACCAGCCCAACAACGAGCGTAACTTCAGACGGTATTTCATGGTTTCTTTAGCTTTGAGCATGGCATTGTCTATTACGACGCTGCTAATTGGAAGATTAATGCATATCTGCACAAATAATACCAAATAAGACAAGATAATAAGGTCAGCTCTTATTTTATGCATCTATTAAAAAAAACCATTGTACTCAGTTATAAATTTTAATCACTTAAAGTTTTTACTTTAATTTTAAGTAACTTTCATTTTCAAGGGATAACTTTGGCGATGTTTGAAGTATGAAAACGTGTGAAAACATGTAAAATTACTTTGGGTATGCACTCCAAAATGCTGTACAGAATAGGTTTTTAGTAGTGACAGGTTCTATTAAATTAACTTGGTATTCTTTTCTATACAGTAACACAAGTTTAATAAGCGCATATGTGTGTAAGTTGGATATGTAGGATCAGATCTAGGTCTAGAACACAATTATGCTTTCAGCGGACTATGCAATTTTAAGCAGAGTTAATCAGTGCTGTCGTTCGCTGTAATATTGATTTCAATAAGAACCCAGTAAATTGTATTAACCCTTTCAGACTTACAGTTTTTGGATAAAAACAATGCCTAGATGATGTATTTATTTCAGGGAACATTAATAGTTCATCTCCAAGGTGGGGAAATGTAAAAAACATCATGGCAATAAGATAAAGACCCAATACATTATACATTTTCTGAAAGCTGGATGAATTTCCTATCCAGCCATGTATATTTTATTATGATATTCACAAAAAGGCTGATGGAAGGTACTATGGAAAACGAGTAAAAAATATGAAAATTTAAAATCAGTGTGAATACAAATTTTTAAATGATTGTTAAAAAAAAAGGCTTACATATATTTGAATAAAAATACTGTTTTCACAAGTCAGAATAACCCCTTGGAAGAGTCGACATGTTGTTTCACTGCTAGATCTGATGTGGCTTATTATCTACGATCATATATGTGCACGATCAACAATAAGAAAAACGTCAGAAAATAAATCAGTTTTCCCTAGGAGTACACTAAAAGTCATCCACAGAATGTGAAGAATACAATATAGGGAAAAGGCAGACACAACCATCACCAATCCTACTGATGGCCATTGGTCAACATTGTAGAAGCTCAGCAAGTTGAAAGGTCCAAACATGTGCTCCAACCACTATCAAAAGCAACTACCTGTTAGGAAGAAGTCTCCATATATTCACTGCTATGTTACAATTTAGACCAGTGTACGGAAAATCACGTACTGAGGTCAATATGGCTTTTCATATTCGTACGGATTATTCCGTACCAAAGTCTGAAAGGGTTACACACATTTAAAAGACAATGGACTTAATTCTAACTAGTTTTATCATGTGTAATTTCTAACTCACTTTTGTTCTTAGTAATCCTTGGTTAAAGGAACTGTGCTTTCAGAACAGATCCACCATTCTCACACATTTTAATTCCTAAAAAATAATTAAATTTGATTCTATCAGGGATGATATTCTTCCGTTTTTAAGCGGATTTCCGGGGGTTTTTTCACATCCTTGGGGCATTTTAAAAATATAGGTGTGGTACGATAGCTAACCTGTAGGACGGAAATTTGCCGTCGGGATAATAATCTCGGCTTGATTTAAGCTTTTTCTTTTGCCTGAAACCAATATCATCCCTGTTCTCTAAACCCGTGCCAATGGTGTACCTTAAGAATAATCCGAGAGACAGCGCTGTGGCAATTTGCGTTCTCCATGTTCTCCATAGCATTTGTAATTCTATAGAGACGGCATTAGTTTGTAAACAGGTGGACATTGGTAGACTTGGTCAACAAAAGTAATAACAACACAAATGTTTTGGTGACAAGCATTTACTAATGGCGATGCGATAATTTAGTGTAAATTAATTCATCTTTCCAGGTTTAAGCTAATCAAGTGGTGGGCGCAGTCATTCCTACTAGGGGTGCCAACGGTCGTGGCTGGCTTCCGAGATGATGAGGGCATTGTGCATAGGCTCGAAACCTTCCGCACACTCACCATGCCCAAAATGCTCAAGGTATGTTTATCTACTTAGAAAATAAAATCCTTTAACAAATATTCTTTGAGGTATATTAGTTGATTAAGTAGGGACAATTTCAATCGCGGACAATTGGTCTTCCTCATTCCACTGCTCCTTGCCCTATCGTAGTAGTGCTGAGTGCCAGGCTGGGTAGCGACAAGAATCAATTTTCAAGTCATTGGTTTGACTCTGCAAGGGTTCGAACCTGGAAATTCGAATCTCACGACTTATGAAAATGGGAGGCGGGTGCTCAACTCATTCAGCCACCAAGTCTTATATTAATGTTAAAAGAAACCATATACACCCACTATCACATTTGAAACAATGGTTTTGACCGATCACTGAAGTTAAAGCTGCATAGTCCGCCGATGAAAGTATAAACTTTTCGAAACCAAGAAGTTTTATTATAGATATATAACTTAGATACTGGTGCACTTATTAAGCATTCGTTGCATTAATAGGATAGGGCAATAACTGGTTTGCTCAGTGTCAGGATAGTGTGACTGAGTAGGATATCAGGTGGTGTTGGTAGCCTAATTTCCCAGTGGGGCAGCACTATAAAGTTACCATGAGTGCACTGTCACGAGTCAGTACCCGTCCTGATATGACCTTAGATGTTGCCAGGACCTAAAACTCCAACCATATATTGTGTATCGGAGTCGTATGTAGTGTTTTCCCTTTAAATATGCATCCTCTTGCGTGCAAACATGAATAAGATTCCGTTTATAACATAGGGCCTCCGAGACCCCTGGGATCCCTGCGTCTGCTTCAACTTCTTGGACAAGTTCTTGGACTTCGTGAAGCAATCTGTAACTGAGAACGACCACAGGTATACTCGATTCCCTATACTAAATCTAATAACATGAGACATCCGATTAGGCTATTTGTGACTTCTCATGGCTATTTTAAAAAAAGAAGGAATTTCAATGCTATGTTTCTAACTTCAGTAGATTTTAATTATTTACTAGAAAATTTACAGATCAAGTTTTGGGTTGCATGCTTATTCTGCAAATATCTCCAAAGTTAGTTCGTTATCATAAGGCTACCCTGAACTAAAATACAGGTTATAATTGCCAACCTTTTTTTATTTAACTAAAGAAATAATAATAATAACACCAACAAATCCAAAAGAACGGATTATGCATTTGTCATTCTTTCTTCAACAGGGTCCCCCACTTGATCACGTGGCGCCCGCGAGAGCCAATCAGTGTCGAGCGATGTGCACCTGGTTCTGAGTACTCATTCCTACCGCCATGGTACATTAACGATACAGAGCCATCAACTTGAGCACGTAATCATCGCACCGGGCGCGGTGGCCAAATCGGCAGGGCGCGGGCCTCGCGTGCGGAAGGTCGAGAGTTCGGTTCCCAGTCGAGTGAAACCAATGACTTATCAAATTAATACTTGCCGCCTCCTAGCCTGGTGCTCGGCATTACTAGGATATGGCAAGGACTGGTTAGCTCAGTGTCAGAACTGAGTGGGATATCGGGTCATGGTGCTGGCAATCTGGTTTCCCAGTGGGGCCATTGGGATGATTTCAATCATATACCGATGTATATGTGATGTTGGATATTCAATGCTACTTGGTCAATTCGATAGACCCTAGTGCCACGTGCCTATGGCACCAATCCGTTCCCAGAATGTTCAGACCCCAAACAGAAATACCTACCTACAGCCCTGTCAGGTTCCAGGATTATTAGGTCATCTTACATCACGTGGTCACCGCGAGATGACCATCTGGGTCATAGCCACAGGACTTTTTGACAAGCTTCTCGGAATTATTTTGGGTTCTTTGAGCTCAAATAGCTTCAAAACTAGTCATTCTTTCATCAAAATGACTCCGGACTAATGATTAGTAAGTCATAACGATCAATTTGATATATTTATCTAAAAAATAAGACAAATTCAAACACCATCATGCAACTTTAAAACAAAATAGTCACCAGTCATTGCTGGATGCAATTTTTATTATATACTAGAATGGAAATAAATGCTTGAAATAACATTGTCACAACATGCCCTTTATCTTTCTTAAGTCTTCCTTTGATAAGGCTTTCAGATTGAATCCTTTGAGTTCCTCCTTGTGTTCCAAGTCCCGTAGTTTGTTCATCTTGGGTTTCAGATCTTTCCGAATGCGGATAAGCTCATTCTCTAACTCATTGAAATCTGGAAAGAACAGAAGCCGGCTGTGTTTGTACAATAATCAGGGATGAAGAATCTGCGATTTCGAGGATTTCCACGATTTTTTAAAAATATTTACCGATTAACCTTAAACAATGGATTTAAAAAAAAATAGGATGTATATGACAACCGTTGGGTAGTTTGAATTCCGTTCTTATATGACCAGACTAAGTAGCTTTTTGCATCATATTATCCTTATACTGGGTAAACCAGTTCTTTCCTTATTCCTTTACTGGGCGCGGTGGCGCGGAAGTTCGGTTCCCAGTCGAGTCAAACCAATGACGTATAAAATTAATATGTGTCGCTTCCTAGCCTGAAGCTTAGCATTAATAGGATAGGGCAAGGACTGGTTAGCTCAGTGTCAGGATAGTGTGACTGGGAAAGCGGGTCATGGTGTCGGCGGCCTGATTTCCCAGTACCAACCAACCAACCAACCATATCCTATTAATGTCAAACACCAGGCTATGTAGCAATTTTGCAAATCATTAGTAGGACTACTAAGTGCAGTCTGAACTCAATTTGAGAATCAAATCTAAAGTTTCGGGGTCGACAATGTAATGCTTTCATCCAACTATGCGACTTTTGAGTAAAGTTATCAATCACCCTTCCAACTTGCAAGAATCTCTAAATACAATTCAAAGGGAATCGGTGGGATTAAACTTTCCAATAGTCTAAAAACGTGACAATTTTAATCAGTATTCACCTGGGTCTTGGTGTTAACATCTACGAATACCTGAATATATTGAAGTCCTCTGACATACTTAGGCTAGGCTATTATGTTAGGTGTAGATGCATTTGATTCTCTAGACACACGACGAAGTTACCTTTCTCCAGGATGGCTTTCGTGGTGGTTTTAGGCAGCTTGATGAATTGGTTTCCGAAACAAACCCATTGTTTCTTATCGTCCTTTTGTTTGTATATTTGCCTACAAATAGAAAAGAGATGTATTTATTCACGGTCCTTGTTTCAAAACCAAAACACTCACCTATATTTGATCCTACATGATCTCACTTAGATACTGGCGCACATATTAAATAGGTGTCGCCACATACAAGGAAACACTGAGCCAATTTAATAGAACCTGTTACTGCATAAGCCCATGGTGTCAGAGTTTTTTCATGCTTGCCATCTGGCATGTTTGCACTTCAAATATCTCAAAAGTTAGTCTTTTATAATCAAAGTTACTTCAAACCAAAGTGTGGTAGGCTATAACTATCAATTTAATATATTTTTCTCAGAAACATGACAAAAACTCAAAACCTTTGGACTATGCAACTTTAAGCTAAATATATAATAAAAAGGTAAAAATGGACTTAAATAATAGGATTCAAATAACAAATTACACACGGATAAAATATGAATAAATACATATTATTTTATATTAGGTTTTTATTTAACCCTTTTTTCGCCATTGATATTTGACTAATTCTAGCCAGCCTGAAGACAGTTGCAAATGGAGCTAACAATCAATTAGACTGTTTCAAGAGGCGATAACTAATTTCTTTGTCCACACCGATTAACACAAAACATCCGAATGCGTTGCCAGGGCGTAAAACTGCAAGAAACAAAACACCCCCCCCCCCCCCCCCCCCCCCCCCCCTGACTGACCTTTGCGCCTCGCGGATTTGCTGACGTCTCCGGTCGAGGTCAACGAGCTGTTGTTTGTCTGCTAGGATTCCCTCCGCAGTCTGCTCTATCTGCACCATGTGCTCGAGCACCTGGTCTACGGGCGCGTCCATCGTCTGAAAGCAGTACACCCATACCTGTCAAGTACCACGCTTTGACAGCAAACGCTACGGTTTTATTAATACAATTACCACAACGGGCGTAACTGGGGGGAAATCCCAACCAAAAACATGGTTTTCAGCATATTTTAACCACCAATTGATCCATAATAATACTTGATGATAATACTTACTTTCTCTCGCTTTATGTGATGTATAACGTATTATGCGAGTATAAAGATTCGCAAGGTAATATTACATTATTATTATTATTGTTATCCTCCGTAAGATACAACATTGTACCGGTGGCGCCATCTTTCCCACCATGCCTCCCCCGGATGTTGACCAGTGTCAGTCGCACCGGAGGATATTAGCTGAGAGAATGGCCAAATCTATTCTGTGAAAGCGGCCCACATTTCTTTGATGTTAATGTGCATTGTACGACCGCCAGGTTCGGGGGGGGGGGGGGTGATGGCCTAGTTTTGTTGCGAGCATGGCATCGTCGGCCGGCTCAAAGGCCCCCACCATCCAGTCATTACCATGTATCGCGCCATAGCCAAAGTTTGGGGCGTCACTGTAAGTGGACAGGATAGGGGCGAATCTCCTGAGTATCTTGGCCTTCCCTTTGAATCTGGGCGCGAAACTGCACCACCATTCAACATCTTCACGGAAACCCTTTGATAGTCTGATCATGTGATGGGGTTCCCTGACTGTGTTCATGCAATCATAAATTCTCCTGCAGAAAGTTCTGTCCCCCTTCACTACTTTGCTGCAATGGGCGAGGAGGCCGCCCAGTCTCTCTATGTCCGCCTGGTTGCTTTGCGACGGCCCTTAACATGTTCTAATACCAGTATTAGTTTGGATAGTTTGTCTTGCGGCAAGCTCATCTCTAACGTTTTGGAGTTAATGATAATGCCTAGGAAGCGGACGTCCATATCGGGGGAGGCTAATTTGGTGAAGCTGATCGAGAAGCTTAATCTCCTGAGTATTGCTAGCATGATACCCTGGTCCCGACAGCCCGATTACAAAGATTTCGCCCATGTCTCATACGACACGGCCATACACAAGAAGGCGGAGGTGCATGGATTCGCGCCTTGCGGAAAAGAGGAGCACGACGACGCAGATGGGGATTTTTTTTAAAAGACTTGAAAACCCCCACAAAATACTATAAGTATAAATATATGCACAGTATATATCCAATATATACAGGTATAAGTGGACATATACACACACATATATCATGCCCACAAATTCTCTGGGAAACCATGAATTCAGTCAGTTAGGCTGAATTTAGGGGTTCGCAGACAATTTTGTGGTTTGGGAATCTTTACTATTGTTTTCATTCAAATCTGTTTAGAAAATTACATGATTCGGCGAAAGAATCGACAATGCAGGTAACACTATAATGCATGTTTATTTATTAAAGGGGGCACTAGGAGATACTCCAAGCTAAGCCCTAGCGGTGATTTTATTCTAAAGCAATGTATAGCATAGTCATAACTGGGTGGGTGGGCGTTGAGTTCACACAGGTCACCAGCTAGTCAGGGAGTGAGGCAGGGTCTGACAGCTAGCGGCAATGGTGGACTGACAGGAAGGCCAGCGACCAATCAGAAGTCAGTGGTCTAGCTGAACTGGAAGTGATGGTGGGGCAAGTCCGATGGTACTCTTGTCGTTCAAAAACGATTCGGAAATTGTTGAAAAAAAAAAAAATATCCAGTCATTTTGAGTTGCTGTCATTTTTGTTTTAAAGATAAATATATTGGGTTTATCATTATGATTTACTTTACTTCACCCCAAAGTAACTTTTGGAGATATTTGAAGTGAAAACATACCAAATTAATTTTGGTGTGCACACCAACATGCCTTGACATCAAAGGTTTCAGCAGTGACAGGTTATATTATTAAACTGACTTAATATTTCTTCTATGCAGCAATACATGTTTTTGTGCATGAATATCTACGTAGGATCAAACCTAGGTAAGTGTTTCAGTTTCGAAAATTTGATGCTTTCGTCGATTTATTCTCTTATGCCCTAGCAATATCTAAGGTCATATCAGAACCGGAAGCTTTCATCGGATAACATATCTTTAAGATTCACCTGTTTATGATTGGTGACTTTTGTTGGTAAATGAAATTTATGCATCTTTGAACATTAAGACAAACATTTCAACAAGATTATAACTATATTATACTGTGGTTTAATTGTACACCACCTTAGAGTGGGTCCTGTTTTGAGGTCGCCTTATTAAGGTTATAATTTTATTATTGACTTTCAGACTGTCATGGGTGTGATGAAAATGGGAATTATTGCGCCTAGAGCGGGACTCGAACCCACATCTCTCTGCATTCCGGGCAAGTGTGCTAACCATTACACCACCTAGGCTCCCTGATATCAACACACTACCCACGCCTACCTGTCTATGCGGCTCCTTGCCTGAGAGGTCAGTGCAGACCACTACACTCGTCCCCCTGGAATTGTAAGTCTTTTAATACTTACAATTACATACATACAGGCAATGCACTTACATACATACACAGGGAAGGTTCAATAGCTATACAGCGTGTAGCTTGTACAGGATCATGGTCACGGCAACCAGTGTCATGGGGGTGATGAAAATGGGAATTATTGCGCATAGAGCGGGACTCAAACCCACATCTCTCTGCATTCCGGGCCAGTGTGCTAACCATTACACCACCTAGGCTCCCTGATATCAACACACTACCCACGCCTACCTGTCTATGAGGCTCCTTGCCTGAGAGGTCAGTGCAGACCACTACACTCGTCTCCCTGGAATTGTAAGTCTTGTAATGCTTACAATTACATACATACAGGCAATGCACTAACACATACATACACAGGGTAGGTTCAACAACCATACAGCGCAAAGCTTGTACAGGATCCTGATCACGGCAACCAGTGTCATGGGGGTGATGAAAATGGGAATTATTGCGCCTAGAGCGGGACTCGAACCCACATCTCTCTGCATTCCGGGCCAGTGTGCTAACCATTACACCACCTAGGCTCCCTGATATCAACACACTACCCACGCCTACCTGTCTATGCGGCTCCTTGCCTGAGAGGTCAGTGCAGACCACTACAAGACTTTTAAAGCAGTTAATATGAAACCTGACCAAGAAGATTAATCATATTTGTTTTTGTTGTGGTTTGGTTTAGAACATAAATATTTATGGATGTCCATCCTGGAAAGTTGATTGAACCCGAAAGTGGAAAACACCAATCAATTGTTAATCACTCGCATCAACTCACAATGCTTGTTAAAATGACACATAATAATTTTTAATATTTCGTCACATTATTTTATTATGAAATTGAAAGGGATACCAGCTTTTAAGTTACCCCGAACTTGATTTGGTTAAAAAAAAAAAAAGTAGTTTGGAATGCAAAAAGAACTTGTGGGTTACAGAATTCCATTGTGTTATATGCTACACATTGTGTATTCAACGGTTTAAAAAAAAAATATACCATGCTCTATATAACATTTTTGTGTAATTAATCCTGAATTGAAAGATGACTGGAAGACCAGTGCTTCTGTGATGACAAAAGAACTTATTCGCCAGAATAAACATATTTACCAACAACAAAAATAGTTATACTTATATATATACTTTTCTTTTTTTAAAGTTTAATTTCTTTTAAGCATTAACTCCTGCTGTCCCTACTACCCCCATCCATGGGCCTGCACACTGAGTGTCCTGGCCTTCTACCAACCATGAGATTGTAGCATACCGTAATTTAATCGACAAGTCCCAGTCCATGTTGTATTAACCAGGTTTTGTATTTTTATTTCATGTCTTACAGTTGAACATATATCATACTCTCTGACTGCCTTTCCGTATAGTCACTATGTGCAATATTTCTCACAGATCCTTTTACTAATTAATTCTTGACACTACTGGAGAGGGGGGAAAAACACAGTCTATTTAATTCTAATGGTGACGAATTCAATTTTTATTACCGTTGGCCTCAGATGTTTGTCCAAAAAAAAAACCCATCTTTAACAAAGATTGTGTTCACAGCTTGTGCCCACTTCTCCATTGTATGTAGTTGTTTAAGATAATATATATAATTAATGGGTAAACATTGATTTGAATAGGATGCAAATAACAAATCACACACAGAAAAAAATAGGAATAAATATATTTATAATATTAGGTTTCTATTTAAACCTATTTTCACCATTGATATTTAACTACATTCTGGTCAGCATGAAGACACTTGCAATTGGAGATAACAATAAATGAGACTCTTTCAAGAGGCGATCACTAATTTCTTTGTTTACATATAGATTAACACAAAACAGCACAGAAACAGTTACACTGAAAACACATGAGAAACATTTGCTTCAAATCAATATGTATTCTATTGAGAGTATGAAACATTGTGTTAAAAAACCAAATCAGGTTATCCTGAGCAAATGCGTATTTGTTTCATAAACGGATAGTATCTTGACCGTTACAATAGACAAAGCTGTCTCATATTAGTTATCACCTTTTGAGACAGTCTCAAATACATAAATTTCATACACACAATTGTATTTCAATTTATGTCTATTGTGAATAAAATTCCAGTCTAAAATCGCGCGCCTTAGCCTGTTCTTTAGACAATTTCTTTTCCCGCTGTTTCTTAGATAACGTTGACGCCTTCATTGTCCGTGCTTTAACCGGCACAGCCACAGCATCCGCATCGTTCGGACTGAAATGAGTCACTTTGGCTGGCTCAGGCACACTTCCTCCTAGTCCGTGGCGATCTCTTTTTAAAACAGTCTTCACGGGGTATTTCCTGCCTTGTCCTTCGACACCGAGCCCCCGCTCGGGCTCCCATCCACTCCGCACCATGATTTGGAAGCCCTTGTTCGCCGGAGGGATATAGTAATGCGTCGCCTGCGGCTTTTCTTGGCGATTAAACAGATGAATCAATGACGTCTGATGCGCCTCTGGTGTCGCATCACTGAACTCCTGCTTGCAGGTGTCGCAAAAGAACGCCTCGGCAGCCACGACTTCTGCTTCCGCTTTCCGAGGCTCCGATGACAGGCCCCCTACGTGTCTGGTGAGAAGTCGGACAATTGACCTCTTTTTGGCCAGGCTCAAGGCAGTTGTCTGCTGACTGTTTCGCAACGATGCATCAGCGCCTTCCTCAAGCAGCCATCGGACAATATCTTTGTGGCCGGCACAAGCCGCAACCATGATCCCGGTCCAGTTGTAGATGTCTGCGTGGTTTATATCCACGCCTGCCGCCCGACACTGCTTCAACGCGTCTAGATCCCCCTCTTGTGCATGCCTGAGAAAGTCACTGCTTAACCGCTTCAACTGCTCCTTCGTCTTTCGTTCCTGCCCTGACCCAAATCGTTGTGGCCAGACATCATTAGCTGGGGATATATTTTCAGGCCTCTGAATTGATCCTGACTTTCCCTTTTGGGTTTCAATTGTTTGAGTATCACTATTAGGTTCACTATCAGTATTCACCAGAGTCGACAGTCCAACTAACTCTTCATAGAAAGACTGTGTGTCTTTACCACTGGGTGCTTTGTGAGACTTCCCCCTAGTGGCTTTACTACCATACACTGTGGCAGAAGACGTTGTTTGCAGAGTGTGTTCTGATCCACGCACAAATCGCTTATAGAAGGCCATTCTTGTGAAAGCCGCTTTCTTTAATGGCGTCCTCGGATGCTCTTAAAGATGTAACTCATCCTCAATGCCCACTACTGGTGGACTGTCATGGGTGGTCACTGATTGTCGCAGAGCGTCAGCAGCGAATCAGCCTGGAACATAGACACAGCAGTTGAGGAATATAGACACAGCACTAACTCCTAATGGTGTAGGTTCGCTGATCTACCTCTTAACTTAAAATCGGTCTTCACCACACGCAATGATATTGAGTGATCTCTGGACCTCAGCTAGGACACGGTAACACTCACGCCATGTATACCTGTATAGAATTAAATGATAGTTTTGACGACGGCTTGAGATAAACCAGAAGCAATCCAGATAAAAAAATGCCTCAGTTCTGGATCATTCAATTGCTAAATAAAAATCTAAATGGGTAAAATTCTATGAGGGTACGACTCTGCGCCCTCAAATTGTTGGAATAATTTTTTGTTAAAGGTTCTCAAGGAGCCAGAGACAAAACCTCCGCCCCCCCCCCCAATTCTGCGTACCCCCAAATTATTTTCTAGCAAAAACCCTGATATACATAACATAACATAACATACATACATCAAGCAATCAGGGATGCCAGTTGGGGTTGATGAAATTAGTGGAAAAAACTAAAAGTGTTGTGTACACCTAAAAACACATATTAAACCACTGGGTCTGTGTCAAGTTTAATTTGGGCAGTACCCGCTAGGTGGTGCCACCATACTTCGGCCATCGCTGACCGGGTAGGCTCAGTATTGACGGTAGTGTTCTCGTAATGCGACAGGAGGCGCCACCGGTAGTGTCAGTGTTTAGCCTTATGAGAAAGTCGTCGTTGAATATTGACCAATCACCGAACACCAAATTCTTCATATTTTGCCCGTTCCATTAAAGATTTTCCAGTAAAAATATCTACTGGAAATTAGTGTAATTATGGAAAATTGTCTATCTCCACAAATAACAGAATAAAAATCACCAATTGACACCCGAACAATTGGCTTATCACCTTCAACACATTTATTGTGAATTTAACCTGTTAATTAATATGCTGTATTGTTTGTGTATCTGCTATCATGTCATTATGTAAATGTTGATTATCTCATTGCTAATTGTTCATTTGTCGCATCTACCATCTCACACTCATATGTTATCATCAGTACGTGACCTTATGTCAGCCAGGACTTCCCAGCCTCCACAAAGAATCAAATGTAATGCCGCCGGGGGGCTGCGCCCGAAATAAAGTCATGCCCTTCGTCCCACTTCAGCTTCCACGTCTTTTGTGCCCGAGAGCAATGCACTATCATTACCCCCATTCATTGTTGACTCTATTTACTGATTTATTGCAATAACCTAGACTCATTTAAAGGAGCTAGTATATGTAAATTAAGGAGCACACTATTTTATTCGAATGGCTTACCATTAGAATAAAGGTGCTTAAATAATTTCTTTTATATGCTTGTACACATTGATGGAACACTATGGTAAGTCAGTTTTATGTCCTGGCAACATCTATGGTCATATCAGGACGGGTACCGACTTGTGACTGTGCACTCATGGCGTCTTTATAGTGATGCCCCACTGGGAAATCAGACTGCCAACATCATGACCTGATATCCCACTCAGCCATATTATCCTGACACTGAGCCAACCAGTCCTTGCCCTATCTTAATAATGCCGAGCACCTGGCTAGGAAGCGACAAGTATCAATTTTTAAGTCATTGGTTTGACTCAACCAGGGTTCGAATTCCACAATCTACCAAAATGCCTGACATAGAGACCAACAGTGAAAACATTCCAAATAATAGCAGCCTACATGTTTATATGAAGGTTTACATACTGTGTATTATGTCAGGTTTAAAAAAAGAGCTATTTCACTTTTTGATTCCATATCCAGATCATTTCAACACAACAAATTCAAATGACTTCTTTTTTTAAATTGCAGTTAGGCAAAAAAGATTAGGAAAAGTGGAACTTGGAGACATTTTGAAAGAAAAATGTTTGGGTGCATGGTGTCAATGTGCAAATTTTCAGATTTTCACATTAGCAAAAAAAAAAAGATTATCTTTAAAAAAAGAAAAAGATCTCAAAAGGTTTTGGCAAATGCATGGTATCAATCTACATATTTTCACTTTAGCACAAACACACATTAGCATACTTTTGAGGGACAGATGTAGCACTGCTAACATACTTAGCACACAAGAGGCAACAACCCCTATTTGACATGCTAATTTTTTATTTAATTCACCACCAGCAACATCCCGGGGAAGCTGAATCAGAAAGAAACTGTGATAGGGTCTCACAGATTTTCAAATATTGCATGAAAAATGAACAAGAGAACAATGAATGCCGCAAAATGCGTAGTAGTAATAGTAATAAAGAAAATAAATATTCACCGTTAGCTTAAGTTGGTAACAATGATAACAAAAGATATCACCAACGCAACAACAACAAACAATCAAGACAGAACTATATTATATTCCCCGGTTATGACAGACCGGAATTATTGTTTGACAATAACATATAAACACCGGATCGACGTGTCATGTTCATCTAGAAGATAAACGCACAATGAAAATCAATCTATCACAATGGCACATATATTAATTTTTTGGGGAAAAAAGGCCATGCCACGACCAGCGGTAAGGGCAGGAGACTTAAAACTTGGCCAGTCGAGGTCTATGACATGTCGGTCCAAATATAGGAAGCTGTTAAGAGTTTCCTCTTCATGAAGTGACCCTATATATCTCCACGTTCTTCAATTTCAAGGATTTGGGCATTTAAAGCCAACTGTTCTTTGTCAACGCTCTATATGTATTTCTACAAATACTGGAGGGGCTGTGAGGATGATCTTGGGGAGGGGTGCGGCTGTGGGGTCATGTTGGGAAGCAGTGGAGGTGGGGGTCTTGTTGGGGAGGAGTGGATGTGGGGGGTCATGTTGAGGAGGAGTGGCGGTGGGGGTCATGTTGGGGAGGAGTGGATGTGGGGGGTCATGTTGGGAAGGAGTGGCTGTGGGGTCATGTTGGGGAGGAGTGGATGTGGAGTCATGTTGGAAAGCTTCATAGTCACAGTTGCGGTTGCGTTCTGTTCAAGGTTCTTGGCACCCGTCTTCTCAGCATTGCCGCTCTTCGTCGCTCCAGATCATCGATGCGTTCTTCCAGTTTCAGTCTTTCGATGTCAGTGACGATTGCCTACTAGGTTGGTTCTCCTGATTGCGAATGCACGCCTCCGTATCTTCCACTTTGTGGTTTAGGCCGCATACAAAAGCTTGTTTTATTTAACGACGCCTCTAGATCATATTGATTTTTTCATCGGCTATTGGACGTCAAACATATGGTCCTTCTGATATATTTCTTTGGAGGAAACCTGCTGCTGCCACATAGGCTACTCTTCCAATAAGCAGCAAGCGGTCTTTTATATGCACTTTCCCACAGTCAGGACAGCACATACCACAGCCTTTGATGAACCAGTTGTGGACCACTAGTTGAGGCCGCATACGGTACAGTACGACTTTGGCATAGTCCGTACTGAAGGAAAATCTCGAACTCTCCTGAGTGGCACTCGTAGAGCAACGATGCGTTCAGGTCAAATTTTCAAACAGGAATGAGCACAATCAAATGGCGGCAAAGGCACCACCAACTGCCGCTTGCGTCGCCACCGTCCACGAGATCCGCAGCCCTACCCTACAGAAGAGGGGGTTTGGATCGAATCCCGCCCAGTTTGGCGGCGACAATATTAATAGCAATAATATACAATATACAATAATAATCCATTCCGTCCATTTATATTTGTATAATGATTATACATAAAATAAAAACAGCAAGCAGGTCAGCATGTGACGTAATGCCATGTCACGCTTCTTCTGCAGTCCTCAAAGATGCTGCAGCACCATTATGTGTTGTGGGGGTATTCTTCTTTTCTTGATGCTGTTCTGACTGAACCAATGCCGGTTTCATTGGTGATGCCGTTGCCAACAGGTAATTGAGTGTGGGGAAAATCTTCATGGGGCTGAGTTGAAGTGCAGCATTGGGCTTGGAAAGGGCTTTTCTTTTATAAATAGGAGTCCTGGAATTTGTGATGCAGTTTCCTGCTCCTGGCGACCTTGGACATGATGGCAGCTGTTCTTGTGGTGAAAGTTCAGTAGAGCAGGACAAGGGGACTTCTGAAGTACTTGGTTTTGCATATCCACTGGCAGCTAGCTTCTTGAGTTGATATTTTTCACGACGTCTCTTGTTGTTCTGCCACCGATGCTGTGCATATTCTAGTGAAGTCAGAGTGTTTCTAAGTTTTTCCTGCTGCCTTTGCTTCTGGCTTACCCACTTCTGTCGCTGTTCTTCCCGAGCAGATCCTGTCAGTGCGGGTTTTCTCTCTCTAGCCTCCTTTCTCCTCATACTTCTCATCCGAGCTGCTGCCTGCTCATTGCTTATAACCCGTTGGTCATCAGTCATATTTTGGCGATAGTTTTGGGAGTATATCCTGGATTGCTCCAAGAAGACAGCATACTTTTCTGGATCGTCAGTTTTCATCTTACATCTCCAGTCTCTTGTTGCTTCAACACTGGACTTTTTCTTCTCAGTGGTTGGAGTCAATAGATTTGGTGGCTGGTCTGTGACTGCATCATTATCATAGTGAGGCTTTGCAAAAAGCATACGGCTCTGGAGAGTTGTCATGATGCCTACAAAAAGACAAACACAAATCCATCGTTATTTGTTTCATCGGCTGATTAAAATAAACAATACAAATTGAATTTGTTGCTTGTTGTCCCCAGTTGTGTGTGGGAAAAAAATCTTCATAATGAATGTGCTCACTGCATTACCAAAGAAAACCCACCAAACAATAGTTACAATGAAAATAATTTAATTGGATTGGTACAACCCACAATATACTGTCATCCTGAGAAACATTGAAACAATTGAAAGCGAGCACATTGGTTTCTGTGTTACGTTGGTCATGGAAGTATATTTTGTACCTAGTCTGTGCTGTAAACATTACTGCTAATTATTTTGTAGAATTGCTTTTGTGTGTGTGTGTGTGTGTGTGTGTATGTGTGTGTGTGTCTGTGGTAAGGGGAGAGGTTTGTCAAATTTAATGAGCAAACATTGGACAATTCAAAGTAAAAACAAATCACAGATAAAATTATCTTATTTGCCGATGATCTTTGCTTCCATATTAGATGGTGAAGACAGCAATACTGTTTCTAGCATCAAACAAAATTGATACAGACAAAACATGCTTGGTATAACTGCAACATTTTGTTGAACAACTACGTCATACGGCCTTAAAAGTCAGCATTTTGAGAACTTGTGTCCTTTATATGGGGAAGCATACGATAGTAACACAGAAGACGATTGTTTGGTATCCAGTTGATGTTAAAAGATGATTTCTCAACTTAAAATTTAAAAACTGCCAGTCACAATCTAATTTCTAAAGTGATATGATTATATGAATAAATTTGTTTGTTAATGTCAAAAATCTGAAAATGCAGTTTTTCATGCGAGTGATCGAGGACTCTTGAAGCTTGATGTTAAAGCTGAATAGTCTGAAGAAAGATATAATTTTCAAAACCAAAACAATTATGTAGATTTGATTCTACATATCTAACTGGTGCATTTATTACTACTGCATAGAAGGAATACTGAGTCAATTTACTAGAACATTTTACTGCTGAAACCTACGGTGTCAAAGTTTCTACATCAGTATGTGCTTGTCAAAATTAATTTAGGATGTTTGCACTTCAAATATCTCCAAAGTTGCCATTTAAAATAAAGTTACTTCAAATTAAAGAGTAAGGTAGTCAATAACATCAACCTATATCTAAGAGATTGTTAAAATCTAAAACCAACGGAATATGCTACTTTAATATCATGCATGAACTATGCAACTTTAATACCAAGCGTTAATTGTTGTTTAATGAACCACATCAACCATTAAATTACAAAGAAAAATGTACTGTGTAACACTAACACTGCAAACAAATATTAAAATTGACTAGGTTCGCTAAAATCTTACCTTCAGTGCTGCATAGATTGCCCTTGATCACCGACGTAACATTTGTACTTGTTAAGAAACCAAATTTGCATGTGTGATTAAAATGCCGACCGAGCACATGGCCTGAGGCTGTTTACACAGGTGTTCTTCCACCATGGAACTACATTCAGTGATCGTAAAATCGAGAACAAATTGATGTTGCTTCTTATCAAATATGGGAAAAGAAGGCATTTCTACATAACGCCCGTAACCGGAAACCATAATTTAGACAGTTTTATGACGAAAATCCGTTCATCCTAAAGGACTATTTAGTTCAAATCCATAAATTCCTTCAGGTATGGGTCTTTCTCTGAAACAGGGTGCCACATATTTGGTTTCCATGTTACGTTGGTGATGATTCATTCATTTTTGAGGGCAGCAAGTCAAATAGTTATTGTTGTCTCTGTATGTTGAGCATGTACTTAATATGTCTCACAACATGTATCAAAAGTCTGCTTGAATGGTTTTGTGCTAAAGTGAAAATTTACACATCAACACCGTACATTTACCATAACTTTTTGTTCAACGGTTTTCTTGTAAGACAATTCTTTTTTGTATACTCCGGTGGTTTTGAGTTTCTATTACTTTCCTGAGACAAAGATATTAAATTAATTGTTATAATCACCGTACTTTAGTTTGAAGCTACTTTCATTTTAAATGGGTAACCTTTGAGATATTTGAAGTGCAAACATGTAAGATTAATTTTGGCAGGCATGTCAAATCTCATGACACCATAGGATTCTGCAGTAACAGGTTATATTAAATTGCCTCGCCATTCCCCATTATGTGGCAACAAATGTTTAAAAAGTGCATCAGTACCTAATTGTTTTGGTTTTGAAATGTTGATGATTCATCGGACTATGCGGCTTTAACTGTAACCAATCAAATCTTGTTTGAATTTGTTGTGTGATTGGTTTTTCCCAAATTGCATATATATATATATGTGGGGAATGTCGAGGCAATTTAATAGAACCTGTTATTGCAGAATCCTATGGTGTCAAGAGATTTGGCATGCTTGCCAAAATTAATCTTACAATTAACTTAAATTCAGTGGTAGAGTGAGTGACGGTTACAGTGTGAAGGGGGGGGGGGGCACCCCCACTGAGCTGACTGAGGTGGGGGAGGCTGGAGTAGTAGATGACTATGAGAGGCTCCAGAGTCCTGGGGCCGGGCAACCGATGAGGGAGAGGACAACATGAAAACTTTCATCTGAACACAGATTCTGCTATTATTTTGAATGTTTTCTGCTAATATTTGGAACGTTTTATTTTTGGTCTACATGTTACACATTGCCATTGGCACCCAATTTTAGCCAACGACCCATATATATTTATATACGCTGTGTATATGGTTCGTTTGGCCTGGCGCAAACATTGTCCTATTTTAGGTTTCGAGTCATTGAATGAGATGTCAACATCGGGTGTGAAACACATAAATGTGGTTTTCACAATATAATAGTTTTTCAAAGATTTTGTTGCTCAGTCATAGAAAAGCATACTTTGTCTCGATTTTGACAAATAACTTCAATAATTATTCAAACAGGTTTAAACAGATGACCCTTGTGGTACCCATTTTCAGAGTATGACACACATATTAATGGGGACCTTTCAGTTTGCATGACTCTCGCGTCAGGTGGCGCACCATGCCAGTCTCTGTATGCTTTGGTGTGTAGTGAGTGTGTATGGTGGGGTGGGGGTGGTTGGGGTGTAGGTGTGTATGGTGGGGGTGTGGTGGGGGTGTATGTTTGTGTGGTGGAGGTGTAGGGGTGTGGTGGGGGTGTGGTGTGGGGGTGTAGGGGTGTGTGGTGAGTGGGTATGGTGTGGTTGGGGTGTAGGTGTGTATGGTGGGTGGGTGGTGGGGGCGTATGTTTGTGTGGTGGGTGTGTTGTGGAGGTGTAGGGGTGTGGTGAGGATTTTGGTGTGTGTGGTGGGGGTGTATGGGGATGTAGGGGTGTGTGGTAGGGGTGTGTGGTGAGTGGGTATGGTGGGGTGGGTGTGGTGGGGTGTATGGGTGTGGTGGGGTGTATGGGTGTGGTGGGGGTTCAGGGATGTGGTGGGGTGTAGGTGTGTGTGGTGGGGGGTGTAGCTGGTTTGTGGTGGAGGTGTAGGGGTGTCTTGCAGAGCGGCACCTCACAATCTTTAGCATCCCTAAACCCCCACCACACACCTACACCCCCACCACAGCCCTAAACCCCTACCACACACCCCACCACACACACCTATACCCCCTACACCCCACAAGACACACCTACACCCCAGTACCCCATACACCCCCACCACACACCTAAACCCCCACCACACACACACCAGACCTACATACACACCACACACACCTACACCATCACCACACACACATCTACACCCTCACCACACACCCGCACCACACACA
Organism: Branchipolynoe longqiensis; assembly: GCA_030323885.1. NCBI lineage: Eukaryota > Metazoa > Annelida > Polychaeta > Phyllodocida > Polynoidae > Branchipolynoe > Branchipolynoe longqiensis. Next base: position 30,755,875 of record CM059192.1, read on the forward strand.
CCCACCACACACACCCACCACACACCACACACCTACACCACCACCACACACCTACACCCCCACCAGACACCTACACACCCCCACATACCTAAAACCCCACCACACTACACCCCCCACAACCACACACCTACACCCCCACACTAACACCTCAACACCCCACACCCAACACACAACACCTACACCCCCACCCCCACCACACATCTACATCACCAGCACACACACACACCTACACCCTTCTTCTATCCAACCATGATGGCCGACTTGGACCGGGAAAGGGTGCAACCACCAAGTGTGTAGCAAGAGAAACGGCTCATGAAAGGTCCCCATTGTCCACAGACACAGTGACGTGTTAGATACATAGTCACGGTACTACGGTAGTGCATTACCGTTGGCATATGTTGCATCAAATCTAGTAGATAAAAGATTCACCCCCTACTTGTAGTACTGGGTTTATCTTTTATCTACAATCTAGTTACTCCCGCAGCCCAACATACTTCTGAATTTGAGGGGGGGCGGGGTGAATCATGAATGTTACATACAGGCTACATATATAATTGTCATATTTCCTTTTATTTATCTAGATCCAGTGGACCAGTAGGATTATGAGTCATTACAAATAGTATCATGTGGTATGCAGGTATTGCAGGTATAGCAATACCTCAGGGAGTTTGATGCCCCTGCCTTGCAGAGTTGTAAATCACTGCCTTGTGGTACAGGTTCTTGACAGAACCGAAGGCTAAGGGAGCAAACCCTAAACAGAAAACCATGTCACTGTGGGGCCAGCATTAAGGGCGGTTGATGTATGGAACTCCCAACATCTCCTGACCAGCCACTGCAGGGACAAATAGTTTTGCGCCTGTCTTGACATGTTCTTGCCGGTGTGAAACCTCTATTTGCTCCCCGAGAGAGTGCCGCTGGTAACTTGCAAAAGCCAGCAGCACTTCAACACTTTTGCAGGCAGCTTTCAGCTTTCACGACAAATAGTATCTAGTTACTAGACACTAGTACACCCTACATTTTAAACCAGTGCCAGTGCAGTGACAGTAGTGAAGCACACGTCACGTGATAATTTCATAACATAAGTTAAAGTCGGCTATATTAATATATGTTCCATTGAGATAAAATGCATTCTAAAATTGTTCACACATACTTAAATGTCCTAATATATTGTCACAATCGACAGTATACTGTCATTGTGTCAATATACTAGTAGTACACACTAGTATAGGTTTAGATAAAAGATTCACCCCGTACTGCTGCAGTAGCCACAGGATACAGCGTTAGCGGTGAATCTTTTATCTAGTACTAGTAGTACCTAGTACATTATTATGGCAGTGGCTATGTGTACGTGAGCCGTATTTGTACCCTAATTTGTCACGTATCTTTAGCCTCTTTGGCTACGCATACGTGAGCCAAGACTTGGCTACACGTACAGTGGCATTATGTAGAACGACATCAAATATACTTTTAAATGGGTGGAAATAGTTCTAAATAACATAATTAGATTGTAGCAGTGAATAGATTTGTGCTTTTTGTTTTATTTACATTCGCTATAACACTGTCGATGCGATGCTTCGATTTTGGGTTTAATTTGACCGAATTTCACTTATTGAGTAAGTCATGCTCCCAAATAACATTATTTAATAGGAGTAAAGCTTAGCGGATTAGACCAATGTAAAGAGCTCATTCTAAAGGTTTTAAATCCTAAGTTTATTCTTATTCTATAGAATTGGCTGGGAGTCGGTTGATATAACACTACGTCTGCCATGCTCAACATCAACAGTGTAACTGACAAATTTCAAACGGATGTGCGCACATTTAGCAAAACACATGCATGTGCATCCTCACGGATGCCAGGGCCACATTCAGGGTGTGTCTCGAGGCGCAGCGGAGACGGCTCCACGATGCTTTATGGCCTATTTGCGTTCAGGGTGCATGTCGGCGACGTCTCAGAGACGCCTCCCTTTTCAGACTGGAGATGAAAAGTGCCTCGAAAATGGCCACCGTATTCAGTGGTTTCAGCCAATCTCAGTGCAGCTTTTCCATTGCAAATGGCGCCGCCTATGGGGGCGACCATTTTCCAGACAACAAACTGCTTTTGCCGTTCAGACTAGCATGATGTCACGGCCATCTCCGAGGCGCCTCCGAGACGGACCCTGAACGTGGCCCTAGACCGCCTGGTCCGCATTCGGGGTACGCCCTCAAGACGTCTCGGGGAAATCCGTAATGTCACGCTAGTCTGAACAGGAAAAGCAGTTGGTCGCCTCGAAAATGGCTGCCGCTATAGGTGGCAGCCATTTACAATGGAAAAGAAGCGCTCTGATTGGCTGAAACCACTGACTATGGCAGCCATTTTCGAGGCGCTTTTTGTCTACTGTCTGAAAAGGGAGACGTCTCGGAGATGCACCCTGAATGTGGCCCTGGCTACGGGTACGGCTCACGTACACGTAGACACTACGTACTATTATATAGGCACTTGGAAATCTGCCGCACTTGACGGTCTTGCTAAACTAGCGCTGTGATGTCATCACTTTTCAGCACTGCATTTTTCAGCGTTCATGAAAATGCGGATTTAGGATAGTAGCACTGCTCAAAATAGGGTACAAATGTACCATTTTGAAGCACACTAATTTTGACAGATTCTAGTTTTTGTCTGATCAAAATCAAACAGGAATTGACAGATACCCAGCTTTCTGAAGTTTACGGTAACTTTCTCTACATTATGACACTCTTGCTATTTAGCAGACAATTTTTATTTCTAGGTAGACCAGTTAGGTAATGTCTTAACTATTAATATGTGATGTTTGATAGTGATCCGAATTTCCGCACTGCCGTTTTTCCGTTCTGTAAGTTTGCCGATATCGCCGTTTTTCGTTGCAGAAAATAATTTTTTTTAATTATTAAAAGTTTTTTTGGTGATGGTGTATTTATGCAATTATATGTGCGAATGTCACTAAAAGATTTTGAGACATTACATTTCGGCGTTCATGAAAATACGGATTTAGGAGAGTAGCAGTGCTCAAAATAGGGTACAAAAGTGCCATTTTGAAGCACACTAATCTTGAGATTCTAGGTTTTGTCTGATCAAAATCCAACAGGAATAGACTACATCACCGTTCCAGCCACTTGGTGCATTGTGGGATGTGTCAGAGCAAAACAAACCCACGAGAAGCATATGGCACATGCTAATACACTGGGTGCAGTTATGAAATGTGCTAGTTTCAGCTCTTGTTTGAAACATAGAATACCAACTAAAAAATATATATATAATAAATTAAGATATTAATCTTGTATCCAGCATTGCATTTAAATCAATATAATCAGCACATCTTATGCCATGTGCATTTAGATTTAGACAAATCTGGGCACTCAGACTAGTGTTAGAGCCATAGCCAGAGTCAGTTTTACATATTTTATTCATGTTTTTATTTATATCCTATGGTAGGGTTGGTCGTAATGCGAAGCATTACGTTTGATGCGAGGAAAGGAAGAGACCCCCCCCCGCCCTGCGCTGTCGACAAGATTTACTTATGGCTAATCAGTGGTGTAAAGTGACTGAAATTGTATGTTTCTTAGCTAAAAATGCTTAATTATAGAGAGTTGTGTCTTAACCATATTCATTATATTATTATATTGTATCCTTCCGTCCAGGGTTGTGCCAAATTGTTATGTATTTCTATTAATTTTGAATAAAATGGAAGTTTTGCCCTATGCGTATTGGCAAACTCAATGGCTGTACGCCTTTGCTTTGCTGCCAACGCCGTTTTCAGCGCATGTGCACTCGGAACCGTGATCTCGTCTATTGACAGATACTTCTTGTCAAGTGTCACAGTTTTATCACACTTTGAAATGCTACTTACTATAGGCAAAAGGGTCTGATTTCTGCACCTTTAAAGCATCATATCTTGGGTTCTAATAATGTTATTATAACAAATTAAGTATATTTGTGCAGCATTTGCAGCCTCTTGGTGATAAAAAAAGAATTTGATGCATTTTGGTTGTTTGAAAAAAAATGTCCAAGTGCCTATATTATAGGTATTATCTATGCGTACGTGACCGTACGCACAGCCTAGCGGCCTAAGCATTACGTGAGGATGTGCGCGCATGTGTTTCGCGAAATGCGCGCACATCCATTTAAATTAAACCCAAAATCCGAGCGATATGGACGCCGCCGCATCGGCGAGGTTATTGTGAATGTAAATAAAACAAAAAGCACAAATGTATTCACTGCTACGATTTAATTCTGTTATTTAGAACCAAAATTCACTCGGGTTTGAAATAATGTTATTTAGGAGCACAACTTCCTCAATAAGCGAGTTCAGCATTGTCTGTGCGCATGTGTGCGTCCGACTTCCGGTCGGCACTGTAGGTATAAACAAAGCCACGTTTTGCACTGTATGTATGGCCGTAAGCAATCTTCTTACAGAAAAAGTGCAATATCTATAAAACCACACCACTTAGAAACAAATCGCTTGGTACACATATAGAAAACATGTTTACCAAGAAGATTATATTAATTGATGATGCGCGAGAAGGAAGAACAGAGGCGGAGGTGGGACAACTGAGGCGTTTATTGTGACGCCTCGGGCAACATACAGAGAAACAGTGAAATAACAATAAAGACAAAGTAAGGTACAAACAGGGTAACTGAGGAGGTAAACAGGCTGAGGAGGCACAGAGCAATACAGGGGGCTCATGAGGAGCAGGGGGCTCGCGAGGAGCAAAGAGTCAGGGGCTCATGAGGAGCAGAGGATAAATAGTGAGGGGCTCATAAGGAGCAGTGTCAGAGTTCTGGTAGAGGGGGGGCCGAGGAGCCCTCCGCCGCAGAGGGGGGAGGGTAGAGGAGGGAGAGTTGGGTGGGTGGGTGGAGAAGAAGAAGGGGCAGAGAGCTGGAAGGGGGCTGGAGGCTGAGTGCCTGAGGGAGGCCGGCGGGCGGCCTTATAAGGGGGGAAGTGAGCAGAGGCAGGAGGGGGGTGAGTCGCTCAGGGCCGGGGGGAGGTGAGCAGTGGCGGGGGTGAGTCGCTCAGGGGCGGGGGGAGGTGAGCAGTGGCAGGAGGGGGGGGGAGTCGCTCAGGGCCGGGTGAGTCGCTCTCCCTCCCCTCGCATCAAAACGAAAATGCTTCGCATTACGACCGTGCGGAGAAGGAAGAACAGAGCCGGAGGTGGGAAAACTGAGGCGGTTATGTTTATTGTGAAGCCTCGGGCAACATACAGAGGAACAGTGAAATAACAATAAAGACAAGTAAGGTACAACAGTGTAGCTTGAGGAGGTAAACAGGTGAGGAGCACAGAGCAATAACAGTGGCTCATGAGGAGCCCGGGGCACGCAGGAGCAAAGAGTCAGGGGCTCATGAGGAGCAGAGGATAAAGAGTGAGGGGCTCATAAGGAGCAGTGTCAGAGTTGGTAGAGGGGGGGCCGAGGAGCCCTCCGCCAAAGAGTAAGGAGAGGGCTCGAGGCACGCCCGAGGCGGGGGCGCGGGGCGCCCGAGGCGGGGCCCGGAGAGGCAGGCCTGGATGAGAGGAGGGTCCGGGGTCTAGGTGGAGGGGGAGCGGGCGGCCAAAAGAAAAGGGTAGGCCCGCTCCTGAGGGCTGGGGGAGGAGGTCCGGTGAGGGTCGAGCAGGGGGGCAGCGAACTCCTCAGGGCTGGGCTGGGTGGGAATGGGGGTCGGGTCGGGCGGCTTCATGAAGGCGGTGTCGTGAAGGTCGGTGCCGTGTAGGTCGGTGGCTGGGCTGTCTGGGGGGGGGGGTCTCCCGTGAGGCTGGGCTGAGTCGTCTGAGGTGTGAGGTGCGAGGTGGTGATCCTCGGCTTCGTCTGGGCGGCGTTTCGATCGGTGTTGCTGGGGGACCGTCGGTGGGCGTTGCGGAGCTGTCGGGAATGGTCAGGGTGAGGCGCCGGGCTATGCCCCCCGGGCCAGCCGCAGGGAGGCCGGCGGATCAAAAATCCGCCGAGGTGGCGGGGGTCTGGCGCTCACGGGCTTGCTTGGTGCGGCATGCGGCCTCGCTGTGCAATGTTAGTATGCGCCGGACGTTGGCGCAATACGCACAGACGTGCCGGTGCCTGTTTCCCAGCTCGCCGTGAGCCTCTCCGAGGGGTGCCCGATCGCACGAGGTGGGATCGCGGTTCCAAGCGGAGCAGGGGGCCCCGTGAGCGTGCCTATCGTAGGCGGTGTGGGTGTCGACCTGCTGCCGGGGGAGGTGTGCGCCTCGGGCCCCCTCGTCGCCTCGGGGAGCTGGTGTTGCCGGGGTGGTAGGCGTGGTGAGGGAGTCGAGCCTGACCGCGTTGAGGGCGACAGGGTCATGCCAGCCCTGGGGGAGCCTTCCGTCCGCGATCCAGGAAAATATGGTCTCTGAGTACTGGCGGACGGTCGGCCAGGGGTGGATGAGGATGTCCCTCATGACGGTGAGGTGTTGGTGGTGTAGGCCCTGGAGGGAGTGGGCCGGGAAGGAGGGATGGTTAACCAAGGTGAGGAGGGCGAGGCTATACTCGTCCCTGGTCGCCTCCCCGAGTTTTACCGCCTTGCGCCCCGGCCCCCTTTCCACGAGGTCGCAGGGGAAGACGTAGTCAGCGGGAATACCTCGGCGGCGTACGGTGTGTTGCACCTCGGCGGATGCGAGGATGTCCCGGACTGCGTCGGCCGCGGATGTTGGGGTGTGCTCCGCGGGATCCTGACGGTAGGCGACCGACGGTGTCGAGCTGGCGTGGACGCGGCTGTACAGCTCGTACTGCGGGTGCAGGCCTCCGGGCTGAGTCGCGTGAGGTGGAGGCGGCGGCCGGCTCCCGGCTGCGGCGTGCGCCCGAGATGCCGGGACGGGCGGCAGGCTGTAGGCGCACTCCTGCCGCGGCGCGGGTGCGGGCAGGTCCGAGGCTCCTCGGGCGATCCCCGTCTCAACGGCCTGGACGCGGCTGGTGAGGCGGGTGATGGCCTGGATGAGGAGGGCGATCTCGCTGCTGGCGTGGCCCGAGGGTGCTGCGGGCGAGGTGGGGGCCGTGGAGGGGAGGGATCCCCCGGGGAGCCCGAGGAGGGCCCCGGCGTAGCCATGCCGGAGATCTTGGAGGTTTTCCGGCTCTTTCCCTTTCCGCGCCCGGGCATGATGAATATCGGCAGAGGAGCAGCGATCCGAGGAGGAGTAGAACCGGGCAGGAGAGCCAAAGGTAGAAGAAAAAAAGGGCAGAGAGCTGGAAGGCGGCTGGAGGCTGAGTGCCTGAGGGAGGCCGGCGGGCGGCCTTATAAGGGGGGAAGTGAGCAGAGGCAGGAGGGGGGTGAGTCGCTCAGGGCCGGGGGGAGGTGAGCAGTGGCGGGGGTGAGTCGCTCAGGGGCGGGGGGAGGTGAGCAGTGGCAGGAGGGGGGGTGAGTCGCTCAGGGCCGGGTGAGTCGCTCTCCCTCCCCTCGCATCAAACGAAATGCTTCGCATTACGACCAATGTTAGGGTTCAGGATTTCTATTAATTTTGAATAAAACTAACGTTTCACACTGCGCGTTCCAGCTAACTCAATGGCAGTGAGCAATCTTTTTTACAGAAAAAGTGAAATATCTCTAAGACCATACCACCTAGAAACAAATCGATTGGCACACATATAGAAAACATGTTTACCAAGAATATTATATTAAATTGATACGGTTAGGGTTCTGGATTTCTATTAATTTTGAATAAAACTAACGTTTCGCACTGCGCGTTCCAGCAAACTCAATGGCCGTGAGCAATCTTCTTACAGAAAAAGTGAAATATCTCTAAAACTACACCACTTAGAAACACATCGCTTGGTACACATATAGAAAACATGTTTACCAAAAAGATTATATTAAATTGATAATGTTAGGGTTCTGGATTTTTATTAATTTTGAATGAAACTAACGTTTTGCACTGTGCGTAGTCATGCAGTAATGACGCACGTGGGTTTGTTTATACCGATGACTTCGCATCAACCACCGCGCGCCCGAGATGCTGAACTCGCTTATAAGTGAAATTTGGCTCAAATTAAGCCCAAAATCCGAGCGATAACGCCGGTGTCGTGGTTTAAAACCCCGGCCAGATCGCATCCCCTGCTGTGGCTTCTGCGCATGCGCGGATTTTAAGCGCGTCGTCTGCACATGCGTCAAATTCTCCCCAGTGTCAATGGCCGTGAGCAATCTTCATACAGAAAAAGTGAAATATCTCTAAAACTACACAACTTAGAAACAAACTGCTTGGTACACATATAGAAAACATATTCAACGAATAGATTATATTAAATTTATACGGTTAGGGTTGTGCATTTCTATTAATTTTTAATAGTGGCAGTGGCAGTGTGTATTCGTTCTGCAGCCGAGCTGCGCGCACATACACAATGTTTACAAACTCCGCGCATGCGCAGAAGCCACGGCAGGGGATGCGATCTCACCGGGGTTTTAAACCACGACACCGGCCGCCGCATAGACGGTATTATTACGAATGTAAATAAAATTAAAAGCACAAATCTATTCTCTGCTATGATCTAATTCTATTATTTAGAACCATGATTATTCACTCAGGGGTTGAAATAATGTTATTTAGGGACATGACATACTCAATAACTCCGCAAACGGCGGCTCTGCGCAGGTTTCTGTGCATGTCAACACGCCCTTTGTAATGTTGGTAGGGGTTTTGAGTGCCCCCATGCTTGGATAAATGGCTTTGCATTGCATTCTGGGAGGACAGAAGTTACTGCTTACTTCAACTAACGATTCTGAACAGTCTTCCCAAGTGTTTGAGTCCAAAAACAAGCATATTTCAGCATTTCTTCTTGATTCGGTAGACAGATTAAGTTGAAAGGGAAGTTTGTTACCCTTAAATCAACATCATACCTTGTTTTCCAGTAATTCCCAATGTTTACACCGATTCTATGGCCTGTTCTCTTTTAAACAATGTTTGAGTGAACGTTGTGGCTTGCTGCAGTAAGGTGCAGTATGTCGATTTGTAAAAAACGATTTCAAAATTCAATGTAATACCGCCGATCGCCGTTTTTCGACGTTTTATAAAGTGTCACAACTTCCTTTATAATTGTCACAGGATATTGATTTAGGTATCATTAGAAAGGTCTTTCCAATAACTTTGCAATGATATATTTGATGTTGGAATCTGTTGATTTTGAATTTTGTGTGGCCTATATTTGCATGTGGTTTCACCAAGTTCCCCCATAGTAAAGTGTCCAGGAATTAAGACAAAAGAGTGAAATGAAAACCATCATTGCTATAGAGCTAAAAAAAAAAGTGTATTCAACTCAGAATTTGAAGGACTTCAATTCTGTACTATTTATGGTGTTCTAGACCTGTTTTAAAATGTTTGTGTGTGGTCAAATTAAACCCAAAACCCGAGCGATATGAATGAATGCTGCCGCCACATAGGCGGCGTTATTACGAATGTAAATAAAACAAAAAGCACAAATCTATTCACTGCTATGATCTAATTCTGTTATTTAGAACCATGAATATTCACTCAGGGGTTGAAATAATGTTATTTAGGAGCATTAAGGCGTTTGAGTGAAGGATTGACAGATCTTGGCTAAAGCTACGTGAGGAACTAGGCCACATGCGCGCACACTTGCGTACATCTAGACCACCAGGGCCGCGTTCAGGGTCCATCTCCGAGACGTCTCCACGATGCTTTTTGGCTTATTTCCGTTCAGGGTGCGTCTCCAAGAAGTCTCCCTTTTCAGATAGGAGACAAAAAGTGCCTCAAAAATGGCCGCCGTATTCAGTGGTTTCAGCCAATCACAAAGCAGCTTTTCCATTGTAAATAGCCGTCGCCATTTTCGAGGCGACAAACTGCTTTTGCTGTTCAGACTAGCGTGACATCAGGGATTTCCCCGAGACGTCTCAGAGGCGCACCCTGAATGCGGCCCAGGCTACGAATATGGTCACATATGCGTAGTCATTGCCTATATTATAAGTAGTCTATAGCCTAGGGCCTAGGCTATAGACTACTTATAATATTATAGGCTAGGCTCTGTCGGTCCGTCACTACCTCTGGCCATAGAGCTTGCCTTAAGTTGAAAATCTGTTTATATACACGCTCTCTGCTCTGGCTCTGGACAAGCATTAAACTTTAAACAAATTAAAGGCATGATAAAGCGAGTCAAAAAGTCTGACAAATGGCAGATAGCTGCTGGATTAAAAATAAGTGTGCACTTAAACAGACAAAAAACCCATCAGCATCGCTACAAATACATGAAAAGGTTATTAAACTCACCTCGTTAGTTGAGGTGACTCCTTCCGATTACACGCCGAGAAGGTGAAAATTGAACTGGGGAAACACCCTCTGATGAAGCTGTACTATTTTGAGACGGGATTCTCCAGCCTCGCTTTCGCTGTGTTTATCGGCCATAACAAAACAAACGCGAAAAGTATTTAGGTTCGAACAATAAGATATGTTTTAAGCACATATACCCCCTATTCTGGATATTCGTTCAGTGATACCACAAGGAGGGCAATTGATATAGAGGCCTGGTTTCATTTATACGGTAAGAATTATTGACTCACTGCAAACTTGTCGAATTCTCTAACGATAATTGGGAGTTTTAACTTTTAGCACATAACAACACTACTGAGTGAGAAACTCAGTACTTGTCAGTAACGGTAATTGAAAGATGCGTGTTATGTGTATTTCAACTAAAGTAATGTCATGAACATCTGCGAGACTGTATCATGTTATGTAGTTCGTGCACACATATAGAGCACACAAGTGTGGAAAGTGGGCATGCCATTTTTCTCAACTTTTGGGCAGTGTGCGCGTCTGGACAAGTCGGCCGCGAAGCTCACTAAGTCTTGATGATGGCTCATCCTGCTGACCGGGTATACTCGGAACACTAGTCAGTGCCCAGTAGTTGTTGTCAAATTTATCCTATATGGAATTAACATAGTTAATACCAAATGCAAGTATTCTATACGGACACGATTACAATAAACATTGCATATAACTTAAGTATTTATTCACCCTGTTGTTCTATTATACAGAAGTATCATAGTTTAAATTCTACTATGTTTTTGTGTTTTCTTGACACCTCTAAGGCATTTGATAGAGTGAATCATGCAAAACTGTTTGAAAAACTAGTGCAGCGTAGTACTCCAGGCTATCTCATCAGGATATTAATATTTTGGTATTCGCACCAATCAATGGTAGTCAGGTGGGGTGATGCCATGTCAGAACCCATCCAAGTCAGTAATAGTGTATGTCAGGGAGGGATATTGTCCCCCTATTTATTTAATATTTATATGGATGACCTGTCGAAAAGGTTAAATCAGTGTAAAACTGGATGTATTAATGGATTATTACTTCTAAATCATCTCATGTATGCCGATGATTTGGTAATATTCTCACCATATAGCAGTGGACTGCAAATGCTACTTAATATATGCTCTGAATATGGCATAGAAGCTGATATCAAATACAATGCTATTAAAAGTATGGTTATGATCATTCGATCAAAATATGACAAGGATACTGTGTTTCCTGATTTTATGTTAACTGGTGCTCCCCTGTCAATCTCTACTGAAGTCAAGTACTTAGGACACTTTATGACCGATGACTTTAGAGATGACAGGGATATTAATAGACAGTGTCGCAAGTTATATGCTCAGGGAAATATGCTCATCAGGAAATTTCATATGTGTACAGCTGATGTGAAGGTAAATTTATTTAGAACTTTCTGTACTCCCTTGTATACTGCCCAGATTTGGTGGAACTATAGAATGTATAGCATTAGAAAACTGAATGTAGCATATAATGACATTATGAGGTTATTACTCCGGCTACCTAGGTATCACAGTGCTAGTCAGCTGTTTGCCAATATTGATGTGCCAGCCTTCCAGGCTGTTATCAGGAATCTAACATTCAAATTTATTACTAGACTTGACAAGTCAGAAAATGTTATAATACAGGGACTTGTAAAAATAGAAGAGAGTGATCTCAGATTTACGTCTGCCATATGGAGGCATTGGTACAAACTACTGTATGTAGACCAACATTTTGATATTGGTTAATATGGTAGTATTCATACTATTACTTATATCCTATTCACATTAATTTTTATATCTACCTACTATGGACCAAATTATGTAACTACCATAATCCTGAGTCTGAAATAAAGAATTGAATTGAATTGAATATTGCACCTGCAGTGCCTCGTCCTTTTTTTTCTCATTTTTGTTTGTTTGTGTTTGTTTTTTAAGAGCTTACAGTCATCCTAGATTAGTACTATTGTGTCACATAATTGTGCTCACTCTCAGATTCTAATATGTATTTTGTTGTTGTTTTTCCTATTAGTATAATACCTATGAATGCACTTAGTCCATCGGAATGATTAATTAATTAAGGTGTGAGGTATTTTGTTTGTCTGATTTTGTTTTACAGCCTACTCTAAATATATTTATATTAAAATGTGTGCATGGACAATTCTTAAATTTAAATATCTGTTGTAATGGGCCGCCTTACATGTATATCATAGTAAATGGTAGTGCAAGTAGTGTGACATACTCATAGAAAGAAAGGGGTGTGGTCTGAATTTGTTCGATGGTGTGCGCGCGCACATACATGTGTGTGTGATTAACGTTATATATGTTTACCTTAAGTACATTTCTGGTCAATAGACAGTGGGGAGAAGAATAACCACTATTCATCCTATTGACCTTATTTCTCAGTAAGATGTCAGATAAAAATCGCTAAATCTAAGAAATATAACAAATATACACCCAGCTCAGAAACGTAAGTATTCTAAACCACGGTAGTGTTTCCAATGATTATGTAATCTATGTAAAGAGCATGGAAGCATTGAAGCAAACAAATATCATAAACGATGACATAACATTAATAGAATTTGAATTTAAGGTTCTGAATACTATTTTAATATAGATGCTTATAACTAAGTGATCTGTTTTATTTCATTTATAGCAAAGACATCAGTTTATTCTCAAAGCAGCCATGGATAGTCCCGAGTCCATGACTGCGAGATTTGACACAGAATTTGACCAGATGTTGGCAGGGATGAAATCACTCGTGTTAAAGCTGCCACACAAGTCAGGTAAGTTTTGTTCCGATACGTTTTCACAAATTAATGTGTTTCGGTCAGATAAAATGTGCACGTAGTCTTGTTAATCAATACTAGTTAATATTTGTGAAAAGCTGTAAGGTTTCTGCTCAGTCTTGTGTGAATGACTCGCTCGCGCCAGTCGCGGTAACAGGATATAACTAGGTCAGAAGAACGCAGCTGAAAGAAAGACCAGTGTCTAAATGCTGAGATAAAGACTATATTAAAATGAATAATCGTAATTATTACACACAGAAATAAGTCAAACTAAAAAAAAATTCTAATGAAGCTTTCTATTTCTGTTGTAATCATTATGAAAACAGTTTAATTCCCAAATTAAAGCTGTATTTAATCCGATAAAAGCATCACATTCTCTAAACCAAAGCTGCGTTCCTAGATTTGATCCCGGTGGATGCATTAAGCCTTTATTGCTGCATAGAAGGTATACTAAATACATGTAATAGAATATATCACTGGTGAAGTATATGATGTCTAGGATATGTGAATGCCCAAATTAATTTAGCATGTTTTTACTTCAAGTATCTCCAAATTTAACAATTTAATGTAAAAGTGACCTCCAAATTTCTACCATGCATTTTTTTAAATGATAAATATATTAGGTTCATCAGTATGCTTTACTTTACTTTAGGTTGAGGGTCAAACTAAAGTCACGTAAATTATTCTGATGCAACCTAATATATTTTTCTTTTAAACAAATATATTGACAAAAATTATATGTAAAAAATGTAAATTTCCAACCACAGAACTGCAGCGGTGTGTGCATTGGATAAAGAAAGTAAAGTAAATTATACTGATGCAACCTAGTATATTTATCTTTAAAACAAATATATGGCAGAAATTTAATATTGCACTGGTGTTGAAATTATACATCTAACAAAAAGTAAATTTCCAACCACAGAATGGCAGCAGTGTGCGCATTGGATAATGAAATTAAAGTAAATTTTACTGATGCAACCTAGTATATTTATCATTAGAACAAATATATGGCAGAAATTTAATATTGCACTGGTGCTGATATTGACAAAATTATACATTAAAAAAAATATCCATTTCCAACCACAGAACGGCAGCGGTGTGCGCAGTGGATAAAGAAGTTCTGTGAACCTCCCATGTCCGGCGTCAGTGGGCGGAAGAACCGTAACGCCTACTGTCAGTTGCTTATGCACATGTTGAAGAGGGGGGTCCTGGAAGTGCCGTTCACCAAGCGGCCGGAGCCCGGAGTACTGCCCCCTCTACCGGCTTTCATGGTGAGTGTTGGCTTGTTTTTCACTGACAATCAGAAAATAAAATTGTGACACTCACCATATTAATTTTTTTTTATAGATTTAATTTAATTTATTTCAACATGGGTGGATTTCAGGTAATGGTTTAAAAAAAAAAAGACATCTCCCTCGCCCCCTCAAAAGAACCACCCTGTTTTTGATGAATCAGGAACACGGGTTAAATACACATGAAACCATGTATTTGACACACAGTGGCAAATGGCTGCGTTTCAGTGTCACATTTAAAAGACTAACAACAAAAACAAAGTAACCTTGCTCATACAACGGGTATTTTATTAACAAGGTCTTATTTGACTTTCCCTTAAACGGACCCAATATAGGCTGCTGAGAGTGGAACTGTACTCCGAGAAATACTTTCCAAGCACGGCTCTTCAGTTTGTGTAACTTAATATGTGGAGGGAGAGTGCTGAAGTCAGTGTTCACAATGGCTAGTGTGCAAGTGCAAGTGTGCTACCTAAAGGGGTTCCACGGGATTCCCCTGTCTGTGGGACCAAATACCAGACGCGGTGGCCGAATCGGTAGAGCGCAGACTTCCCGTGCGGAAGGTCTGGAGTTTGAATCCCTTTGTTTGCTTGTTTGTTTGTTAGTTTAACGACCCCCAGCACAAGAAGTAGACATCAGCTATCAGAATTTGAATCCCATTCAAATCAAACCAATGATTTATAAAATTGATACTTGTCGCTACCTACTTGACATTAATAGGATAGGATAAAGACTGGTTAGCACAGTATCAGGATAATGTGACTGTGTGGGATATCGGGTCATGGTGCCAGTGGCCTGGCCTCCCACTCCCAGTGTGACAGCACTATAAAGTTGCCCTGAGTGCAAACTGTTACAAGTCGGTACCCATCCTGATATGACCTTAGATGTTGCTAGGATGTAAAACAAAAAAACAAACAAGGGCGATATTTTGCCTTCATACAGCATTGCTCTACAGCACATTGTGGATACAACCAATGAGATTTTCCTTTCACTGTTTGTTTTCTGAGGTTTTGCATCCTAGCAACATCTAAGATCATATCGAGATGAGTACCGACTTGTGAGAGTGACGACTTTATAGTGTTGCCCCACTAGGAAACATGTCACCAGCAACATGACCCGACATCCCACTCAGTCATATTATCCTGATGCTAAGCAAACCAGTCTTTGCCCCATCCTAGTAATGCCGAGCGCTTAGTTACATGTATATGGCGATAACGTTAGCTCGCGATGAGTATACATTTGGTATGCATTGGTTTCACTCGGTCAGGGTTCGAACCCACCACCTTCCGTACGGGAAGCCAGCGTTCTTACCGATTCGGCCACCTTGTAATCTTTTCAATAAAAATGGCTTCCATAGTCCGATAGTTTTGAATTTCTCTAATATTATTAGATAAATATATTACTGGTGCAAAGGCCGCAGCACTAGCAGCGTATACTACTAATGCCTTCACGGCGCAGCCTATCAGCGTATACTACTAATACATGCTTCTACGCCGCATCACTATCAGCATATACCGATATGTGGTGCAAACACCGCAGCACTAGCAGCATATACTACTAATACATGCTCCAAATGGCGCAGCACTATCAGCATATACCAATATGTATGAAACCTGACTTCCAGAAATTTTCAGCGATTCCCTGACAATGCTAAACCTATGGGAGAATATCAGCATTTCTGCCTTTTTTCCCGGAGACCACTTTCATCCCTGTGTATTAAACTCACTTAATATGCCTCATGAGCAACAATACATGTTTAATAAACGCACCAATATAACAATTTGTATATGTAGGGTCAAATGTGGCTAAGTACTTCGGTTTCGAAAATTGGCATTGGATAAAGCTAAGATTCCTTATACGCGGTATGCAGCATGCAAATGTCGTATATGCGGCGTAGATATATGCCAACCCCCAACATTTGTTGGGGTTTTTCCTCCAATTTTATGAAGGAACAGTATTGGTTTCTATGGCAAACGCAGCAGCATTCGCATGCCACACCGATGGCTACAGGGACCGATTCAGTTGCCGCATTCGCATTCGCATTCGGAGGCATGTCAGCACCCCTATTCACTTAGATGCTTTTCCATTTTTTGCCGCATTCGCATTCGCCTGCGCATACTGCGTGTAAGGAATGCTAGCTTTATGCAACTTTAAATTAACAAATATATATTGCCCCCAACCCTATCTCTCAAGGTTTTTTAAATCGAACTGTCCTGATATGCCTTTAAATGTTGCTAGGACTCCAATCTCCAGTGAACCAAATCGAGCTGATCCACTCATCATTATTTTTTTCATTAAATTGAACATGCCTTTCTATTCTAACAAAGAAACCGTTCATTGTATTTAGACACCAACTTTTCTCCAATTATCTTACTTAACCAAACAGCTTTATTTGATGAGAAACCTGAAATAATATAAATACCTTTTTTGTTGCTCATCCCATAACTCCAATTTTTCTTGAACAAATTATGAACATAGTTTATTAGTTTCTTATCGCATTATATCACAATAATCTTTGTCTTATTGTTTCTCTAAACAATGAGTCTTATATAATGAAGGTTATTTTTTTTTAAACAATTAAATTAAGAAAAGATAATGACAAAAAAAATCTAAGCAAAAAACTACCCCAAAACTTAAATAGATGATCTCCCAAGAATACTCAAACAATATTTCTTTTAAACAAATTTTGTTTGTTTATATCTCAGTAAGGAATATTTTTCATATAAGGAAAATAATTAAATGTATCATATTTCGTCTGTGTTGGGTTGATTAGGTGGAGTGGAAGACCAATGTCCTAAGTATTTACCTCCCTATATGTTTGTAATCCAATATGGACGATCCAGTTAATTATCAGACTGTTCACCAACAGGGTTGTCAACTGTAACATACCAGTTAGTGTATTGGGTTCACCCTGGATGTAGTTTATAAACACCAGGTGGCATGACTGCAGATAATTCTAAAACTCATAGTTATTGCGCAATCCCACTGCAGTTTCACCTAGGTGTCGCCACCGTCCAGTTGAGTTTATTTCAGATTCATATCCATTTAAAACACTTATATCCTCATGACATCAACAAATAGGCATAAATTTATCAAGAAGTGTATATGTCTGAGGTAAGTTAGACAACCTACAATTGTTCAGTAAGGACATACATACAGTTACAACATGTTGTTTGTGATATGAACCATACATACACCATCGCTGAGGCAGGAGTAGAAACTACTAGAGCTGGACCGGCGGTTTATTAGTTAAGATCATACTTTTAGGGATCACTTCTATAGTATGTATCGCCAGGACGTCAGGTAAAACTGACTCCGGATTGCAAACCGCGATGATGAGGTGTAGCGGTTTCTCTTGAGCGTGAAGCGGGTGTTGGCAGTCTACTCTTGTAGATACGCCGTCACCATTGAGGAACGTTCCCCTTGGCCTTGTGCTGGGCGGGAGGGAGAGACCGTGTGCTGAGTGGCTTGCACATTTCTTTTCATAAATAAAGTTAATAACTTCTTTCAAAACTACTTTTTTTCTTCGTTTTATTTCCATCGTTTAAAATGTTTGTTTTACGTCCTAGCAACATCTAAGGTCATATCATGTCAGTACTTATGGCGACTTTATAGTGCTGCCAGCACCATGTCCTGATATCCCACTTACTCACATTATCCCGACACTGACTGAGTCCTTGCCCTATCCTATTAATGCAGAGCGCCAGGCTAGGAAGCAACAAGTATCAATTTTTAAGTCATTGGTTTCACTCGACAAGGGCTCGAACCCACGATCTACCAACACGGGAGAGGGATGCTCTAACTCAGTCGGCCATCCTGTCTGGTCATGAAATGTTATTACACTATGGCAGCTTAGGATATTTATAAGTCTAGTTAAAATATTGGTGGGGGAAGTCAGCCAACAAAATTGTGATCAGATTTAAACATTTTTTAAATCCAAATAAAGTTAAATTTCATCTTTTTAAATATAATTTCACTATGGTAGCTTAGTAGAATATGTATAGACCCCTTTCAATGTTTATAAACATTGAGTTTGCCGGTATGCGCAGTGCAAAACGTTTATTTTATTCAAAATTAATAGAAATAAAGAACCCTCACATTATAGATTTTATATAATCTGTTCGTTGAATGTGTTTTCTATATGTGTTCCAATCAGTTTGTGTCTAGGTGGTGTGGTTTTAGAGATATTTCACTTTTTCTGTAACGTTATAAATTTAATATAATCTGTTCGTTGAATGTGTTTTCTATATGTGTTCCGATCAGCCAACCTTTTCTCTATGAAGATTGCTCATAGCCATTGAGTTTGCAGTGTGACAGTGTGTGATCCTGCAGCCAAGCAGCGCCACTGACCTAAATACATGTGCTGACGTCATATGAAATAGGTCTATACGCCTAGTTAAACTTAAAGGGAACAGAGCCCTGTCGTTCTGGGTATTCTGATTTCAAAACCAGGTGGTGTATTCCATGTTCCAGTAGTTTCCAGCTTTCCCACAGGTGGTGCATGGTGCTGACCTGTGACCTAGAAATAGTCCTGGGCCGCGTTCAGGGTACGCCTCCGAGACGCCACGTGGAAATCCCTGACGTCACGCTAGTCTGAACTGCAAAAGCAGTTGCTCGCCTCGAAAATGCCCCCCCCCCCCCCCCCCGATAGGTGGCAGCCATTTGCAATGAAAAAGAAGCGCTCTGATTGGCTGAAACCACTGAATATGGTTCGTCTCCTCTCTGAAATGGGAGGCGTCTCCAAGACACACCCTGAACGGAAATAAGCCAAAAAGCATCGCGGAGACGTCTCGGAGACGGACCCTGAACACAGCCCTGGTACATCCAAACTCCATTCTGACCCAGTTTAGGGTTTATAAAGAAATACAGGTTTCACCACTGCCACTAGCTGGGTGACAGTGGAGAGAAGGAAGAGTAAAACTGAGGTATTTACAAACAGGAAATGTATTTGCTTTAATGTAAAATATATGTTAGCACTGTTAAGCTGGCATGAGTGGGCACTGTCACAAGTCGGTACCCATCTTGATATGACCTTAGAGATTTTTAGGATATAAACCCCAACCTTATAAAAACCAACCTCACCTGAAAATACCCCACGCACACACGCGTGCACACACACACACACATTCACCCCCCCCCCCCCCCCCCCCACACACACACACAGAGTTGATCCCTGGCAGCGATGCAGTGTAAAGCCGTGTTCACACGGGCAATGTAAATCGATTCGTAGAAAGCGACTTGTATAGTTCGCCTCACATTTCTCGTGTGAACGCATGTCTGAGGCGGATTAGGGCTGATTCGATTCACGTGATGGGGATCCTGTAAACCACCTCGCGAGGTAGTGTACGTGAGGCGATTTCTGTGAATCGATTTATTTTGTCCGTGTGAACACACTGAGGCGGATTAAGCACCTCACACGCATGCGCAGTCGAGACCTTAGTTTGTTGACTTTCCGGTCGATCAAAAGCGCATATTATATAATTTAATTAATGAAACCGCTATCTATGCACAGATATTTTTTTCATGATTTATTTTTAGGGTTTCACTGACCAGCAGAAGTTTTGACCGTTGGAAACCAATACGATTAATTAAATACATATCTAGGTCGAATCCACTCTCTCGTGGTGGCGCTGGTCACACTGGACTTGCTCATGCGCAGATATCGACTTCCGGCCCAAGTAGGGCTCGTGTGAACGCGCGGCTAATTCGACTCACCTGATTCGATTTGTCTGATTCGCCTCACATTTTGCCCGTGTGAACACGGCTTAAGAGTTGAGGCCGCGGATGGATTGAATTATTATGACATGGAGGCCAGCAGTTGATGGCACAGGCGGTGTTGGTATTTTATGGCGGATAATTAACTATAACGGGAAACACTATTCCTAATCACACAAAGTGAAATACAGGTTTCACAACTTTTTACCCGTGTGCTCTAGACGAGCCTGCTGCCACCTGTTGATCAACTTTTTATCTGTGCGCACACACGGTACTGTATGTACAGACAATTTATTATCAGTCGGAAGAGATTCCATGGTGTATGGTGGAGGAAAATCTGAATATTGAACAAAAGTGAATTAGCATATGGAGTTGGTTACAATGGTCCGGAGATGGCACTTGTAATTTTGTTGAAGATTTTCACTAACACACCCACAAGGGAATGTATCCTCAATAGTTATAAACCAGACCATTCCACGCCATACCCCCAGCCATATATATATATATTTTTGGTAAATATGTTTATTCTGCTGAATAAGTCTTTTGTCAGTGCCAAAGCACTGGTCTTCCAGCCATTTTTCAATTCAGGGTTATTTACACAAAAGGTATATAGAATAAGGTGTACAATACCTGTTGAATAGACAATTTGCACCATGTAACACAATGAAATTCTGAAACCCAAAAGTTCCATAACAATATGGTACAGTAGTGGCATATAACCAGATCAATATTAGTCAGATCAATGTGAGTATTTACATAGTATTTAGAATGTAAGCAGAAGTTATCTTCTGAATTCAGTTGGCAAACTTGTAGTAAGTGTATTAAGAGGAAAACCTGTCCCAAAACTCCTGCTACCACCCCATCTCATTTCTCCCCATAGGATGGGATGGCCGAATTAGTAAGAGCGCTGGCTATCTTCCTGTGTGGGAGGCCGTGGGTTTGAAACCCGGCCGAGTCAAACCAATAACAAATTGATGTGTTGCTACCTAATCTGGCATTCGACATTAATTGGATATGGCAGGGGATTAGTAGAGCTCAATATCATAATCATGTGACTGACTGGGATATTGAGTTATGGTGCTGGCCTCCCAGTTTTCGAGCGGGGCAGCACTATAATAAAGTTGCCATGAGTGCGCACTGTCACAGGTCGGTGCCCATCCTGATATGACCTAACATGTAGCTAGGACGTAAAGCCACAACAGACCAACCCATTTCCGCCACTATGAATCTCAACTGTAATATAGCAACTTTTGGACCTGAACTGATGGCTTTAACCTACTGTGTGATTTAACATTGATTCTAATCACTAAGAACATCACATTTATTCATCGCTAATCAACTATCCGATGTTTATCACATAACCTGCTGTTAAAGTTGCATAGTCCTATGGTTTTGAGTTTCTGTCATTTTCTGAGATGGATATATTAGGTTGATCAATATAATCTATATTACTTCACTCTGAAGTGACTTATTTTAAATGGCAAACTTTTGAGATAATTGCAAATGTACAGAATTAACTTTGGCAAGCATGCCAAAACTCTGACACCATAGTCTTCTGCAGTAACAGGTTCTATTAAATTGGCTCAGTATTCCATTCTATGTGGTGACAAATATTTGATAAGTGCGCCAGTATCCAAGTTAGATATGTAGAATCAAATTTAGAACACTGTTTTGGTTTTGAAAATTGGATGCTTTCATTGGACTATGCATCTTTAAGTTCTAGCGTTTTAGTACGTGGCTTTGATGTGGGGTGCTTGGTGTGTTTCAGTCCGTCTACTTTGATGATACGAGATCCACTAGTGCTCCAAATAGCCCACAGGTAAGTGGAATGTGATGTAATACAGGCCTGGCCGCCTTCTGCGTTCATGTACCCTGTCCAATCATAGCCTCCAAACCTCTTTCACAAAGTTTCAGCTACTAAAGCTTGCTAATCACATCTGTCAAGTATCTCACGCCACACGTGGGGCTTAAGTGTGCGTGTGTGCGTGTGTGTGTGTGTGTATGTGTGTGTGTGTGATTGATTGATTGATTGATTGAACAATTTTCTGTCTCTCTCGCTCTCCCGTGAATAATTGTCTCTGTCTGTCTGTCTGTTTGTTTGTCTGTCTGTCTGTCTGTCTGTCTGTTGCACGCACACACACACACACACACAACACACACACACACACAGAGTACCCGACGCGGTTGCCGAATCGGTAGAGCAAAGGCCTCCCGTGCGGTAGATCGGGAGTTTAATTCCCGGTCGAGTCAAACCAATGACTTACAAAATTGATTCTTGTCACTTCCTAGCTTGGCGCTCTGCATTAATAGGATACGGCAAGGACTGGGTAGCTCAGTGTCAGGATAATGTGACTGAGTGGGATATCGGGTCATGGTGCTGGCGGCCTGATTTCCAAGTGGAGCAGCACTATAAAGTCGTCATTAGTGCACGCACACACACACGCACACACAGACAGACACACACACACACACACACACCCACACACACACACACACACACACACACACACACACACACACTAATGCAACAGTACGGGTTGATTCCATTGCACTGTTCTAAGTTAGTATTTTCCTCCCACAGCAGGGAGTTCCTGACTGGGTGCGTGGCGAGCTGAGGTTGGATCTCAGTAGTGTGACGTCACTGGGCATCAACCCCACGGCGTCCTCGTCCCCCTACCGGAGAAGTCCTCTGTCACCGCCGTCACGCAGGTAGGCAACGGCCGTGTTTGAACAAGTCACCCACCCGCTCAAAGGATCCCCAAGTTCACGCTTAATACCCCAGTCACTCCTGCTTGCGACCACTTTGTGACCACAAAAAAAGGGTGGTTGCAAAAAGTGTGCAAAACTGTCGCCAGTGGTCACAACGTGGTTGAAAGGAGGTTGCAGCGACTGCACTAAAAACCTTGCAACCAAAAGGGTCACCCAGAGGTCGGCGACCATTGGATTGGTCACAAGGAACTGGGTTCTATGGTTCAAAGTGGTCACAAGCAGTCACAAGCCATAGTGTGACTGGGGCTTAAGGTGTCATTCAGATCCCAGATTCTTTTTTAACCACCTAAGATTTCACCAGAGAAATTCAAAATCAACAACTTATGGAACTTTAATCAATCTTAATTACATTATTATATAACTAGAAATAATATTACATGGGAAAAGTTGCTATCCTAGATTAATATGACGTTATAATTATTATGTATTGATTACGAGTAAGTAACATTCACCAAAAAGACAACAAAAATCAGGCAATTGTATTTAAAACCAGCTGTATGTATAGAGCAGTGGAGGAAGTGAGGTTGAGAGTACATACTTGAAATGTCACCTGCTTACAGGGATGAAAGATCTCCGCGATTTCGCGGATTTCCGGGATTTTTCCTGTAGCTATAAGTGTATACTAATACGTTGCTCCCTTCCTGATATGACCTTAGATGTTGCCAGGACTTCTTCAAACGCCGCAGCCGTGTCAGCATATACCGATATGTGGTGCAAACGCTGCAGCACTAGCAGCGTATACTACTAACACGTGCTTCTAATGCCGCAGCACTATCAGCGTATACCGATATGTGGTGCAAACGCCGCAGCACTAGCAGCGTATACTACTAATACATGCTTCAAACAGCGCAGCACTATCAGCGTATACCAATATGTATGAAATCCGACTTCCGGGAATTTTCAGCGATTCCCTGACAATGCTAAGCCTATGGGAGAATATCAGCATTTCCGCTTTTTTTCCCGGAGACCACTTTCATCTCTGTGCTTAATAAATGAATACATTATTAAACTTCTTTTATTGTTTACTTTTTATTCCAGGACGCTGGCCTTTGACCAGGGGTCCCCTCCGACGAGTCGAGTTCCAGACTATAGATTAGACTTCCGGGATGATTACAAACTGGAATCTAAAGACACCCACCTTAATGGCGTAAGTACTGACATTACTTAAGTGTACTCCTAATTAAATCAGTGCCGGGCGCGGTGACCACATAGGTTAGAGCGCAGGCTTCCCATGTGGAAGGTCGGGAGTTTGAATCTCAGCCGAGTCACCATGAGTGTGCACAGTCACCCGTCCTGATATTACCTCACATGTTGCCAGGACGTAAAGCCCCAACAAACAAAACAAACTGAACCACTTCCCACCAAGGTTGCAAATAGCACGGCCTTTAAAAAAATATTAATTAAAAAAAATATATTCACGGTTATAGAATATATATTACATGGTGTTTCTTACTCTTTATTGTATTTTAATATTTGTGGTATACTTTGATAAGACTAGTATTTACCATGCCAAAGTCAATATACTTCTGGTATTTGTACATTTGTTCCTTGTGTTTTCTCTGTAATCAGCATGTAGAAGCAGTCTTGAGTGGACGCTGTATCTATTATAATTTGTCGTCTGCTCTCTTGGATCAGTGTTTCATAAATGGTGCCTACTGTATTCGATTACTTTAGAAATGCAGCTCCGAGGAGCTCGCGGGTTAGGGCATTGTGGTTAACGCACCTGCCTGCGAATGAAGGCGACACGGGTTCAAACCTGGCAGTGTGCTAGTTTTCACCTATGTGGATTGTTACAGACGAGGCTGTGACTAGGTATCCCAACTGCCGCACTGATCCACCAGGAATCTATGCATACATCCTTAAAATGCATCCTTTTCAATCTGTTGGTGTGCTCTAAGTTGTTCATCAATTATAATAAATAATAAATCGAAATAAAGCTTTATGTTTCCTTTCTCCAATCTCCAATAGTACCATCTACATTAGATAAAAGATTCACCCGGTACTTGTAGTACACGGGTGAAGACCAGCCTTATATAAATACGGGCGAAAATAGCGTTAGTATGGAACAACAAGTAGAATGCCTGGCACCAGTGTCAAATGGTTACTTATATCAGAACAGAGTTGGTGAATGAGAGAGAATGCAAAAAGACAAGATGGTGGCCAGTGAACGCCGTCGATTTCACTTTTAAATCTGATTAAACTAGATATTATATTATATTTTTCAACTCAAAGGTAGCGGGCTATCAATAAGACGTATGTAAAGAATAAATGTTGCTTCTTAGATTGTGAAATTAGGCTCTCAATTCATTGACCCGTTTTTTCAACAGCTTTTACATAGGGTTGGTTTACACCCCTACTGCAGCAGTACGGGGTGAATCTTGTATCTACATCTACATTAGAATCTGAATACTCTGTAAACCCTATTTAAGCAGAAAATCATCTTCTCTTTCAACTACATTGTGCATGAAATTGGACACTGCTCTCTTGAAACCACCCGTGAAGATTGACCAGAGCTGACATCATCATACCAATGGTATCATTTGTGTGACACTTTTGCAATGTGTTATGTATGGCTGCTTGATGTAGGGTGGTGCATTCACACAGTCAGAGGAGTGGGTAAGTGTTGGCAGGCGTTGGCTTCACTCAAGAGTTGCACTTTGACACTTTGACGCTGGATGTTGACCTTTGGCCTTTGTATCCCGCAATCCTTCCCAGTTTTATTAAGTCATGCGAAGTTACACCTGGCGTGGTTTTTAATATTTAAATTATTTGTAGTATTTAATAGTTTTTACTCTCGTTTTTCTTTTTTCTATTGACTACATCACGGTTCCGACTGCGCATGTGCTGAAAACGGCGTTGGGAGCAAAGCAAAGGCGTATGCCCATTGAGTTTGCTGATACGCGTAGGGTAAAACTGGCATTTTATTCAAAATAACTAGAAATACATAACAATTTGGCATAAACATGGACGAAAGGATGCAATATAATAATATAATGCATATGTTTAAGACACAACTCTCCATAAACCATAGAATATAAATAAAAACATGAATAAAATAAATAAAACTGGCTATGGCTCTAACACTAGTCTGAGTGCCTAGATTTATCTAAATCTAAATGCACATGTCATAAGATGTGCTGGTTATATTGATGTAAATGCAATGCTGGATAAAAGATTAATATCTTAATTTATTATATATATTTTTTTAGTTGGTATTCTATGTTTCAAACAAGAGCTGAGATGAGCTGAAACTAGCACATTTCATAGCTGCACCCAGTGTGCTTCTCGTGGCCATGTGCTTCTCGTGGCTTTGTTTTGCTCTGATGCATCCCACAATGCACCGTGCCGTTGGAACCGTGATGTAGTCTATTGGTTGGGTTGATTTATATGTATTGTACTCTGATGCTGTTTTCGTCTTATTTTCGTAGACAATAGACGGTCATAAACTTTGGTCTAGAAAAAAGCGACACCTTGTGTGTATTTTAGTTGTGTCAAATCATTTGTGCTGAGTTAATCTTTTGTAGTTAAAGCTGCATAATCCGATGAAAATATCTTTTTTTTTGGTATATACAATACCACTATCTAGATTTGATTATATGTATCTAATTTAGATACTGGTGCACTCATTAAGCATTTATTGCTACATAGAAGGAAATACGGTGTGAATTTAATAGAACCTATTACCACTGAAACATATGATGTCATCAGAGTTTTGACTTGCATGTCAACAATTAATTTGGCGTGTTTGCACTTCAAATATCTCCAAAGTTAGCCATTTAAAATCAAAATGACTTCAATTTAAAGTAAGGTGGATTGTAATGATCAACCAAAAATATATCTATACGGACAAAACCAACGGACTATGCAACTTTAATGTGAGTTACAAAACCGTAATCAGGCGATTAAAAAATATATATTAAAAAAATGGTGAGGTAATTTTAAAAGTTTTTTCTGTCTTTTTTTTCCTTATATTTTCTTTATCTATAGTTACCTATATACATTTCACGTACTTTTGTTTCTTTTATACTTTTGGGGAATGGAACACGGAGGTGAACATTTCTATATAGTCCGTGGCGCCACCTACCGTGCTGTAGCCATCAGTGGGTGCGTCATGTGGCTATGGGGATGGGGGATGTCAAATTTCTGTCACAAACTGTAGATATATTTTTGTTTAAAATATATATATTATGTATGTATATATGTATTAACAAAAAAACATATATATGTATATTGATTTAAACTTTTTTAATTTAAATTTTAAACTATTGTTAAATAAAATTGAGCAATATCACTGCACCCAATACAAAACGGTAACAACAAACTGATTCGTGTACACGTCAGCTGTCCCAGACTCGCAGTACAGGGGTACAGAGACCCAAATTGTCAGAGGATGATCAGATGCGGAGGCGCCACCTGTCTGCCGACGCCATCGTCACACGCCCCCTAACGGTGCCGGTTGAGACTGAAATGGACGGTCTGACGCCACCTGGTGGCGCTTCTGACAACGAGAGCGACGACGGTATTTAAGCGTAACAACTATGTGTGGCTAGGAGTAGTTTAGGAATATACTCACTGAAAACACGGGTTGTGGCATATATATCAACATGTACACTCCGGGTGTGATTTGTGATATGGGTCGCTCTCAGAAGTTGTGTATGACTTTTGTGACGTGGAAACCAAAAGTGAAAACATTCCAAATAATAGCAGAAGGCATCCCAAATAATAGCAAAATCAATATTCATATGAAGATACATACATTTATATGTATGTCAGAGTTGAAATTTAGTTTTTCCACTTTTTGATTTTGATCTTATATAAATTGAGGAAGTCGTTGAAATTAACCGTGTAACATCCATCCATAACCTCATTTTAACACACCCATAACACCATTTTAATACACAACATATTCAAACACGATTTTATTGATTACAATTAAACAAGAAATATAGTATCTTACAACAACAAAAGTTATAAAAAAAGGTTGGGTACATGTATGGTGAAAATTTTCATATTTTCACTTTAGCACAAGATCATAGCATATTTTAAATACATTTTGTGGGATAAATACATGTAGTATTGCTAACATTATTAATATACAGAGTCAACAATAACTATTTGACTTACTACCCTCCTAAAAGAAGGCCAAGTCATTAACAATGTAATGTGGAAACCAAATATGTGGTACACAGTTTCTGAGAACGACCCATATATGAATGTAAATTTAGATGCCCCATGTAAGTTCATTCACCAGCAATACAGTATTATAGCCCTGTCACACTACGACGCATCGCGCAAGCATGCGCCAATGTAGGTGATTTTGCACCAATAAGTCGGTGTACGTCGATATGCGTTATTCGAACGTTACGCATTTGTTATACGTGAATTCGTATACATCGATGTATGTCAATGTTCGTCGTTATACGGCGTCGCTAGTCAAGGGGTTGCGAAAGTTTTGTGCATGCACAAAACTGTTGACGTTCAACAACGTGTGGCTTTTACATTGGGCATACATTATGTATACGTTAGACATATGTCAATATACGTTAGACGTATGTTAGAAGTCTATTAGACGTATGTTAGACAAATATTCATACATAGCACTACATTGACCTATGTCAGTCAGACGGAGAGCCAGCGGAAAGGTACAGTCCACGTATTGACAAGGCATGGATAACGTATGTATAACATAGTTTTGCATTTCTCCACCGTGTCTTGGCGCATGTAATGTATAAAGCATACTTCTGGCAATCAAATTACATATATAACTTTCTGTGAGCGTATTGCGAGCGTTTTTCACCGGGAGGCACGTTAGCCATGCATTGGCCATATGTTGGCCATACGCTCTGCTACGTTATATGATAGGTTCTCATACACTGCCACATGCTAGCAATAGGTCGGACATACGTTCTGCATACGTTCATCATATGTTCAGCACGTTGTGTATATGGTATGTATACGGTATGTATACGCTACACATACGATGGCCATATACTAGCAATAGGTCGGACATACGTTCTGCATACGTTCATTATGTTGTGTATGCGGTATGTATACGTCCAACTTTGCCCCCCGCGCCAAAAAGTTCAACGTATCTCAATGTTTGAAAGTGATTTTAGCAGTTGGTCATGCGCTTGCACGATGTGTCGTAATGTGACAGGGCCATTACGATGTTTTTAGGTAAATACACCAGGTTGTTAATTTAAAATATGTGCATATCCCTAACCTAAGTTCTGTGCCTGTATAATTTATGTGATTTACATTATCCAAAATTAAGAAATGACGAGGAAACTACTAATAAATTACATATCCTTGTTTGCCTATCAAGTAAACATTTAAAAAAAGAAAAGCACCAACAAGATCTACGCAAAATAATATCTCATTTAAGCTGCATTGTCCGACGAAAGCACTAAATTTTCAAAACCAGAACACTTACCTAGATTTGATCCTACATATCAAACTTATAATATATATACAGGGATGAAAGATCTCTGCGATTCTGCGGATTTCCGGGATTTTTCAATCCCGCAGCACCATGCAGACGCCGCAGCACTAACAGCGTTTACGACACAGCACTATCAGCGTATACTACTACTATACATGCTTCAAAGGGCACAGCACTATCAGCGTATACCAATATATATGAAACCCGACTTCCGGAAATTTTCCACGATTCCCTGACAGTGTTAAACCTATGGGAGAATATCAGCATTTCCGCTTTTTTTCCCGGAGATCACTTTCATCCCTGTATATAGTAGTGCACTTATTAAGCATTTGAATCTGCTTAGAAACGAATAGTAAGTGAATTTAATAGAACCAGTTAGTGTTGAGGCATATGATGTCAGAATTTGTACGTACATGCACAACTTAATTTGGCATATTTTCACTTCAAATATACCCAAAGTTGGCCATTTAAGATAAGTTACTTCAAACTAAAGAAGATTATAGTTATAGTGATTAAATATATTTATCTAAAAAAAAAAAAAGACAAAATCTAAACATCATAGGACTATGCACCTTTAACTAACAGTGTTGAGACTACTTTAGTGATAACGCTAATAGGTAATGTATTTCCAACTGTACATAAATCAATGCGGTCTACTCAGGGCCAGATGTACCTGTTGTATTACACCCTTTGTAGTATAGTCTTATACCCCAGTCACACGAGGCCTGCATTCGCTAACGATCGATTCGCGACGTCAAAACGTCCTCCTTGCGCCCTCCTTACGCCCTGATTGAGTGCTGTCGCCGCGAGGATGCCAACCTCCCGGCGTCCATTTCGGGAATTTTGGACGCAAGGAGGTTGCTGCTGCTGCGCGTGCAACCTCCTTACGTCCTGTTCTGGCAGCGCCATTCAAAATGGTTGCCGCCCTGGGTTGGCGCCAACACATGCGATGCTGCAGTCACCATGTGGTTGGTGCCGACATGGCGCCGACCTGGTGCCGACCTGGCGCCTACCACATATTTGAATCAATGTATCAAATGGGAGGTTGGCGTCCTTTTGGGCGTAAGGAGGTCGGAGGCGGACGCTGGCTCTCGTGTGACTGGGGTATTACAGTACACGGGCACGCACATTTAGTACAACATAATCAGGTTATTTGGGAATGGCTGCATAGAGTAAATACTGTCTCAAGGTCACATATTTATTATGTTTAACAATAATTATCACACATTAGAAACGATTAGACATGTATTTTAAGGACACACAACTAGGTTTTTGCAAGAATCTCCGCAGTTTAGACCTTTTTTAAAAAAACACATCAGACTCCGTATTACCAAATGGGGGACATCCGGGGTAGTTCATTTGTTGACACTAGATGGCGCATCGGTACCAGTGGTCCTAAACGGCCATTGACAATGCACTGAGTTCGCCGGTACGCGCAGTGCAAAAGGTCAATTTTTATTCAAAATTAATAGAAATGCAGAACTCTAACCTTATAAATTTAATATAATCTATTCGTTGTATGTTTTCTATATGTATACCAAGCGGGTTGCTTCTAGGTGGTGTGGTTTTAGAGATATTAAACTTTTTCTGTATGAAGATTGCTCACTGCCATTGACAATGCATTGAGTTTGTCGGTACGCGCAGTGAAAAACGTCTATTTCATTCAAAATTAATAGAAATACAGAACCCTAACCTTATAAATTTAATATATTCTATTCGTTGTATGTTTTCTATATGTATACCAAGCGGGTTGCTTCTAGGTGGTGTGGTTTTAGAGATATTAAACTTTTTCTGTATGAAGATTGCTCACTGCCATTGACAATGCATTGAGTTTGTCGGTACGCGCAGTGAAAAACGTCTATTTCATTCAAAATTAATAGAAATACAGAACCCTAACCTTATAAATTTAATATAATCTATTCCTTGTATGTTTTCTATATGTATTCAAGCGGTTTGTCTGTAGGTGTTGTGGTTTTAGAGATATTTGACTTTTTCTGTATGAAGATTGCTCATAGCCATTGGGTTTGCAGTGTGACAGTGTGCCGAATAGGCCCACTGGTTCAGTGGCGATGCGAACGGCAGGAATTTGAACTAAAAAGTCGGAGGTCCCCCATTAACAACATAGTTTTTCTTTCAACAAAAGGGGACAAAACCAAGCTAGGCAGTAGGGAGTGCTTTAGGTTTCCGAATTACTTCTATCTCCTAAATGCACGTAGCTGTTACAAAATTATAAAAGTTATACACATAGTCAAGTATATTACTTGTTTGAGTAGTTGATGGTTGGTTGCATGTTGTGTGGTTATTGAGAGTAGCTTGTCTCTAAATGGCTTTAACATGCCAGCATTTTGTTGGCTTTATTTTTGTCCCGTTTCAATGTTTGCTCGCATGTTTGAAAGAGCATTAGCTGTCCCTCTGCATGAATTATCTAGAAAAGTTGATGAATTCCGGGATAAACACATTTTCTTCTCAATTATGTCTATTTAAGAAAGTATCACACATATATAAGCAACGTAAATGTTAAGAGTACAATATAGTTCATTCAAAAATAATAAGTTTAGATACTCCCATTTAAGCATATGAATTGAAAATTACCTTAACCTAATCAAATGTTAAGTCTTGGTTTAGAATTTTTTTTTTTTTTTTTGTTTGGGGTGTGTGTTTGTTTTTTTGGGGTGTTTTTGTTTTTTTTGTTTTTTTGGTTTTTTGTGTTTTTTTTTTTTTTTGTGTAATTGACATGCATACCTGTTCCATTGTATCTTCCGCACCCACACCTTGAATCGGCCCGCTACAGGGGCTAGCTCACGGCCAACCATTAGCGATCTTCTATGGAGACATGCTGTGAGTGTCCGCACCTTTACGCTTCCGTTATTTCTACCATTTCTACGTTTGTTCAAAAGGCCATCTGATCATTGCCATGGTTACACAAATGTCTCAATGATATTTGTAAGATCCCCACTACAGGGACTAAAGGCCCTGTCACATTACGGCGTATGGCGGGAGCGTATGGCGGCGTAGCGGCTTACGTCATATACGTCGCCATACGCCGCATACGCTACGCATACGCTACGCATACGCTACGCGTACGCTACGCTACGCTACGCATACGCCGCCAGTGCCGCAACACCCCGGCGTATGTGAAGCCTATGATGCATACGCCGCCATACGCTTTCATAAATCCGTCCGTCCTATTTTTTTTGTGCATGCTCAAAAAAACACGACCTATGAGGGCGTATGGCCCAAAATGTCAAAACATGTCACAGCACGCTCCCATACGCTCCCATACGCTACGCATACGCTCTTCATACGCTCATACGCTCAAACACACCCGAAAGTGGCACCCGATGGCGTACGTAGGTTTTCAATACGCTCCCGCCATACGCCGTAATGTGACAGCCCCTTAACTCACGGCCAACTATGACCGATCTTCTATGAGGACATGCTGTGAGTGTCCGCATCTTTAAGCTTGTTATTTCTGCCATTTCCACGTTTGTTCAAAAGACCATCTAATCATTCCCATGGTTACACCAGTGTCTCGATATGTGTAATACGCCCACTACAGGAGCTAGCTCATGGCCAACCATGACCCGATCTTCTATGGAGAGTGTCCGCATCTTTAAGCTTCCGTTATTTCTGCCATTTTCACGTTAAGAGAGATGACTGGTTTCCTGTGCAGGAAGGCATAGGTTTGATCCCCGGCCGAGTCAAACCAATAACTTACACACTATACCCATGTCACTACCTAGCCTGGTCCTCAAAATTACTACGATAGGGACAACAATTATTTGCTCAGTATCAGTGTATGACTGAGTGGGACATTGGATCATGGGTCCAGCAGCCCAGTCCCCCATTGGGGAAGCACTATAAAGTCGTTATGAGTGTGCACTGTCACAAGGCGGTACCATTCCTGATGTGACCTTAAATGTTGCTAGAACCGGACGAAGGAAAGGGGACCGCAGGTGGGGGTGGGAATACATTGCTATGTGCGTTGTTCAGGAATCTTTTAAACAAATAAAGTACTGTTGCTCGGACTTAAGCCCCAAGAAACAATCACTAACATTATATTAATGTAGAGAGAATACACTACTGCACCTTGATATATGTCTTTAATTCAATCTTCACTAAAATATGGCTCTAATCCATGGCTGAAAGCACACATTTCCCAATACTGCAATATCTAGGTAAATTAGTCGTTTAAAGTTGCATAGTCTGATGGTTTTGAGTTTCTGTCATTTTCTGAAATAAATATATGAGGTTGCTCATTATAATCTACCTTACTCTAGTTTGAAGTAACTTTTTAGATATTTGAAGCGCAACCATGCAAAATTAATTTTGGCAAGCACACCAAAACTCTGACACCATAGGCTTCTGCAGTAACAGGTTCTATTAAATTGCCTCAATATCCCTTTCTATGTTGCAAGAAATGTTTAATAAGTCCATCAGTGTCTAAGTTAGATAAAAGATTCACCCATTACTCGCAGTACACGGGTGAACGACAACGTAGTGTAAATACGGGCGAAAATAGCTTTAGTATGGAACAGGAATTACAATGCCCGGCTCCAGTGTCAAATGGTTACTTATATCGGCACAGAGTTGGTGAAATGGGAGAGAATGCAAAAAGACAAGGTGGCGGCCATAGAACGCCGTCGATTTCACTTTTAAATCTTATTAAACCAGATGTTTTATTATATTTTTCAACTCAAAGGTAGCAGGGAAATATGAAGACATACAAAGAATAAATGTTGCTTCTTAGATTATGAATTTAGGCTCTCATAAAGACTCATTTCATTAGCCCGATTTTTCGACCGTTTTTATATAAGGCAGGTCTTCACCCATGTACTGCGAGTACCGGGTGAATCCTTTATCTATGTCTAAGTTAGATATTTAGAATCAAATCTAGATAATTGTTTTCGTTTTGAAGATTTGATGTTTTCATCGGACTATGCATCTTTAAAATATTCCTGAACGATTCACATAGCAATGTGCCCTCCCCCCCCCCCCCCCCCCCCCCCCCCCCCCCCACGCCCCAAATGCGATCCCCTTTCCTTTGCCCCGTCCTTCTGGTCTTAACTGTGCATGGAACAATTCGATAGTGACATACACCCCTATTTGAATTACCGCACTGTATCATCTAGGCTTCCATTTCTCTGACGATGCAATCAGTGCCACGGAATTGCATGAATCTTAGAGGTTGCTTTATTCCGTAATGTTTCTTGTTGCCCTATTGTGTATTGCTTCCGAATGGCACTTCAGACATGAAACAGGGTTATTATTTAGCCATAAGTAGCATTTGGATGGTGTTTAACCAAATGGTCACTACACTGATACACTATTTTTTATGGCATGTACCCAAATGGTGATTCTATTGATATATAATTGTTGGATGGCTTTACCAAAATAGGCTACTGCACTAATATATTTGGGTTTTTAACAATTGCCTTTACCTAATTATTCACTGGTCTTGGATAGTGTTTCCCCAAATGTTCATGACACTGATATGCTAGTTTTAGATGGTGTGCACAGAAATGATTAGTATAATGCTATACTGTTATTGGATGGTGTTTACCCAAATGGTTACTACCCTGATTTTCCAGTGTGGGATTGCTTTTACCGAAATGGTTACCACATTGATATATTAGTATAGTGTTTACCCATATGTTTAAACACTGAGCTCTGAGTATTGGATGGTGCTTATCCAAATGGTTATACTGGTATACTAGTTTTGGATGGTGTTTACCAAAATGGTTATGCTGCTATACTAGTTTTGGATGGTGTTGACCAAAATGGTTATACTGCTATACTAGTTTTGGATGGTGCTTACACAAATTGTTATCACCCTGATATACTAGTTTTGGATGGTGTTTACCCAAATATCTACTGCACTAATCAATGAGTTTTGGATGGTGTTTACCCAAATGGTTACTGCCCTGTTATGCCAGTTTTGAATTGTGTTTATGCAACTGGTTACAACACTGATCTACTAGTGTAGTGTTTAGCCAAATGGTTAACATACTGATCTATGAGATTGGAATGTTGTTTACCCAAATGGTTACCACACTGCTATACTAGTAGTGTTTACTCAAATGGTTAACACACTGTTATACTAGTAGTGTTTACCCAACTGGTTATCACATTGTTATACTAGTAGTGTTTACCCAAATGGTTACCACACTGTTATACTAGTAGTGTTTACCCAACTGGTTATCACACTGTTATACTAGTAGTGTTTACCTAAATGGTTACCACACTGTTATACTAGTAGTGTTTACCCAACTGGTTATCACACTGTTATACTAGTAGTGTTTACCTAAATGGTTACCACACTGTTATACTAGTAGTGTTTACCCAAATGGTTACCACACTGTTATACTAGTGTTTTGGTTTGTTTTGTGTTTTGGTTTGTTTTGAGTAGTGTTTACCTAAATGGTTACCACACTGTTATACTAGTAGTGTTTACCCAAATGGTTACCACACTGTTATACTAGTGTTTACCCAGATGGTTACCACACTGTTATACTAGTAGTGTTTACCCAAATGGTTATCACATTGTTATACTAGTAGTGTTTACCCAAATGGTTATCACACTGTTATACTAGTAGTGTTTACCTAAATGGTTACCACACTGTTATACTAGTAGTGTTTACCCAAATGGTTATCACATTGTTATACTAGTAGTGTTTACCCAAATGGTTACCACACTGTTATACTAGTAGTGTTTACCCAAATGGTTACTAGACTGTTATACTAGTAGCGTTTACCCAAATGGTTACTATGCTGTTATACTAGTAGTGTTTACCCAAATGGTTATGTCACTGCTATACTAGTACTGTTTACCCAAATGGTTAACATACTGCTATGCTAGTAGTAGTGTTTACCCAAATGGTTAACACATTGATCTATGTGTATCGGATATTGTTTACTCAAATGGTTACTGTCCTGATATGCCATATTTGGATGGTGTTTACCCAAACGGTTACTACATTGGTACACTAATTTCAAGTGGTGTTAATCCAAATGCTATTTCAGGATTTAGCGATTTGTATGCAAAATTGTTTAAATGTAGTGGACATAATCAATCATTTTAATGTGTTTCTAAAACGGTTATGTATAACTTGTATAATAACAATAAAGCTGTAGTCTTAGGTCAATAATGTTGTGTGTGTTGCAATACGCATTGATTCAAGGCTGAGGTTTGGCTGCAATATTTGTTTTATCCATAAAAGGCCAGGTAGGGGGATGGTCTACTGGTTTAGAGAGGCGTTCATTCGAATAATACAGTCGAGGTAATACGGCACATCAAAGGATGTTGATTGAATTTGAAATCAAATATCACGTCACATTTTAAAGATATCATAATTAGTATGCAAAAAAAAAAGTAAAAGCAAGTCTTTTAAAAATAAAGTATTTTATAGTCACTAAGGAAGTAGTCATAGTGCTTCCCAGACCACACAGTGGCAGATTTGAGCCTTTGAGTTAGCAAAGCGACTCCAGAGCTGACCAGTGATCTCAGCCATGCTTACGTCATCCAGACTTGAGTATTATTTAGTCGGCAACCAATAGTCGGGTCAGCCACATTGCCTCAATGTGGTCAAAGCCAGGCATTACGCTAGCCAAGTTCTGATTTTGGATCAAAATGTCCGCCATATTGGAATGGCTATTGCCTCTAGTATCAAGGTCCGTACGAGGCCGGGAAAGTTTTGGAAAAGTCTTGAACTTCATTTGCCCCATTTCAAAGCCTTGAAAAGCCTTGAATTGAACCTATTTTTGCTAATTAGTCTTGAAAATCCTTGAATTCCATTAAACTGTCCCCACTGATCTAAATTAGTCTGAAATCACCATTCGCCGTTTTTCCTGCCTCAAATCCAAATGAAAATAGTCTTGAATTCCTATATATAGCCTTGAAATAGCCTTGAATTCCATATCTTCAGATGTGTGCGGACCCTATAGTATACATGCTGGTACGTAATGTAATTACTTATGCATTAATGGATAATTATTCCAAAGAAGACAACATTTTCACCCCACCCACTTACCTCCAAACTAAAATCATATACCAATATAGACTGGTTTACTTTGTTTAAGGTATAGGCACCCATACACATATTATTGAATATGGAACGAGCCTGTATTCTATTGTAGTCGCTATGGCATTTTATGACTAGCCGTAAAGGTAGAGTTACCGCGACACGGACACCAATTTTCAATGTTGTCAGCTCCTCTTCTTCTTTTTGTTCACCTTATATGGCTGTGTATGCGTGGTACCATGGTTTGTTAGGGTGCGCCTTGCGGCCTGCTACCTCCGACTTCAGCACTCGAGGTTTTCTGTTAGGGTTACCTCACCCGTAGCTCCTGATCAAAGGACCTACCTTGGGAGCACAAGGGGTTTGAGCTTATAACGCGGCTCTTGCTCGCATGATGTACCTGTCATGGGACACATGAGGTATTTCAATGAGGACAGCTCCTGAACATTATGTTTTTTTGATTTTAGGGAATGGGAGACTGGAACAAGTATAATTCAACGTATACATCAACAGGTGCGTTTACACGTTTATTGCACACGTTACTTTGATACAGGAGTGCCTTTCTGCTCAGCCGAATGACACTAGTCCCATTTGAACTGAGTAGAATATAGTTCCATAGTGCATAGTAAAGTAACTCTGTATGTCTACATAAAAAACCGAAGGACATGATCGTATATGGGTCACTCTCCTGAAAACTGGCCAGAAGTGTCACATGGAGAGTTAAAATCTAATATTTTAATTTTTTTAATTTTGTTGGTTGCACATGAAAGCTGGAGATTTCCCCTTTTCATCTATGTAAAATATAAGTGGATGAGATAAAAAATAAATGTGTAGTCCATGATTAAGCTATGTCATATGGCAGTAACACATGTGTTGTTCAGACGTAACACATGTTTAGGACACCACACAGTCTGCTTAATAAAAATCTAAGTAGAATTAAATAATTTCATACTGAGAAGCATATTAATAATGGCATAATATACAGAAATATGTACTGCTTATATTGATTTTTTTTAAAGTAATTCCCAACCATGCTTTATTTACTGAATAATTAGTGTACAATATTTGTGTGGCATCCAGACACCACTGGTTACATCTGTGACAGAAAGTTGTAATGTTATTGGTCCCATGCTGACCATTTTTCAGGAGAGTGACCCATATACTTGTAGATATTATAATAGTCTGAGTGCTCACCTGGAATGTGGGGAAGACGTATAGATTCGCCATGAGTGCATCCTGCCACAAATCAGTACCTGTCCTGATATGACTTTAGATATTGCTGGGACGTCAAACCCCAACTGACAATGTTAGATGCGCAATATTATCATGCGGCCTGTGTTGTGTTTTCCAGGGGCTTCTTTCCGCGATGACTCCATGGTAAGGATTCAAGAGCAGGAGGTAGGCTCACCAATATATGCACATCAGCCAACAATGTTGACTTCTGTTCAACCTCTGTCATGAGCCAGGAAAAGGTTTATCCAGGGAGAAGATAGGAAAGTCGCTTACATGCACATCACAAACAGTTTGGAGCCTGTTGGCACATTTTACATGGTTTTGTTTTGTTTTTGTTTTTCAAAGGGCCTCATGTACTAAATGTATATGTACGCTTTCCTGGTGATATTGATACTCCATTTGATTGGGCAGTTAGATTAGATTAGTATATATATTGTATACTCAGGCCAAGTTGGCGACTCCACCATCAAGGCCCATTACACATGGTGAGGATGCTCGGTTCAGTTTTGTCATGTGCAGCAATGAATTTGAATCTGATGGTGTTAGTTGGGTATATCCTGGAATCTGAGGTTCATCGGGTATTGTTGTCAACACCAACTTAAGCTGCCTTTTGAATGATTGTACACTGCAGTTTGATTCGTTTCTTATGTAAGCTGGCATTGTATTGAAGAACTGAGCTCCCCAGACAGAAAGACTTCCTTCCCGCAGTGTTTTTGTTGACTATGAGGCTTTTGTATTTATGGCTGATACCTTACCAAGTCTACCATATCTTTTTGAATGATACATGCCATAGCTTTTGTGTTAAAGGCCGGATCGACAATATATAAAGAGCCCATTTCACCGGGCTGACCTTCACCTCCCCTCCCCCTTTGGCCTTTAAATCCAACTGGTCCCTGCCACTCTTCCCACTGTTTATGGAAAATTACCCGACAATTAGTTAGCCATTCATCCTCATATTAGCTTTATGTGTTTATGAACGTTTATGAACATGATGAAAGTAACCAAGTTACTCGCTAGGTGGCGTATCTGGTATATTTCCACACGCCTTCAATTGCCCCTGTTACCAGATAGCATGAACAGTTTGATTACATTAATGCGCAATTGCAATTGTATGCTGATTGTTATGAAATTTAATTGAATATATTATTATCATGCTTCTACCCTTTTTTATTTTATCAACAGGATATGAAAAGCAAGATAGTGGAGGCAAAATTCCAGGACGAAAAGCTCAAAATGCAGCAGAAACATGATTCGGCTGTGCAAAAGGTGGACATTTTATAGGATATTATTGAGATATTACTTGCATAGTCTGATGGTTTTGAATTTCAGTTATTTTCTGAGATAAATATATTAGGTTGATAGCTATAATCTACCTTATTTTAGTTTGAAGTAACTTTTAATTTAAATGGCTAACTTTGAAGATATTTGAAGTGCAAATATGCAAGATTAATTTTGGCAAGCATGCCAAAAATCTGACACCATAGGCTTCTGCAATAACATATTAAATTGACTCAGTATTCCCTTCTATGTGGCAACAAATGCTTAATAAATGCACCAGTACCTAAGTTAGCTATGTAGAATTAAATCTAGATAATTGTTTTGGTTTTGAAAATTTGATGTTTCATCAGACTATGCAACTTTAAAAGCGGGAGACAACACAATATAATGTGATTTGGAAAATTATGTTATAGTGGGAATATAATGTCATACTAGAATAGATAACACTTAGGGCGGGATAGCCTAATCGGTAAGAGCGCCGGCTGGCTTCCCATGCTGGAGGTTCTCAGTTAGAACTCCAACCGAGTGAAACCAATCACTTACGAAATTGATACTTGTTGCTACCTAGCCTTGCGCTCAGCAGTAATAGGATAGGGCTTTACTCAGTAACATGATTATTTTGAGGGAGCGCCCTGGGCCCGTATGCATGACCCAGTGTCAGCTTACACTCGGTGTGTTTGCGCTAACACCGCTCCTTGCGTACTGAGTTTTCGCCGCTAACCTAGAATTCCCCGCCAAAACCAGTTTTGGCTCGCGAACACCGCGTCATGCATTCGGCCCCTGGGGTTTGAAGCAATCTCAGTGTTACTCTTTATTTTTCAATTCATCACAATAATAGTAAGTCTACCTAACCAATACTGTGCATGTTTGATGTGAGTGTGGTATATTTTATATCAGATTCTTGACCGGAAAAATGCAGAGATCGAAGAGCTCAAGATCCACTATAGGAACAAGACAAAGACCTTGGAGGACACCATTAACAAATTAGACAAGAAAAGTGAGTGATGGCAGTTATAAGCGTGACTGCAGGTAAAACATGACCTTCAAGATACCGAAGCTTGCGCATACCCACCCACCCTCTATTCAGGTGCTTCGAGTGGGGATGAAGCACACTGCACAACTCCAGAAAGTAGGTGCAGTGTACATGCAGGGTTGCTGCACATGCCCCCCGCTGTCCACCCCTCCACTAAGGCCAGGCACAGTGGCAGGGTCCGTAAGGGGCCTGAAAAGTCTTGAAAAGTCTTGAACTTCATTTGCCCCATTTCAAGGCATTGGAAAGCCTTGAATTTAACCTATTTTGGATAATAGTCTTGTAAAGCCTTGAATTCCATTAAACTGTGCCTCAATCAATCAATCAATAGTTCCATCCTCTAGTCGAGGGTTGGATGCAATGGTTCTCCACTTGTCCCGATGTTGTGCTGTTCTGATAGACTGTGAATAATTCAAGCCTGTCCACTGTGAAATATTTGTAAACCATGATGTTCTTGGTCTCCCTCTCCCTCTGCTGCCATTCACCTTCCCTTCCAACAATGTACGGTATATTGAACTCTGACGAATGATGTTGCCAAAATAAATAAGTTTCTTTGTCTGTATAGTGGCAAACAAGCTTTTCTTATTTTTAATTTTTCTGAGAACTTCTTTGTTGGTGATCTTCTTTGTCCCTACTGATGTAAATTAGTCTGAAATTGCCGTTCGCCATTGTTTTAACCCCCTCTCCCAGAAATCAGAATGAAAATATCAAAAAAAGCCTTGAAAAGCCTTGAAATAGCCTTTAATTCCATATCTTCACATGTGTACGGACCCTGCAGTGGTATCACACACAGGCCTGGGTGAAGTTTACTATGGTTACCCTCAGGGGGTCAGGGTGTAGGAGACCAGTGTTAACACTGTTGCTGATAGTGAAGGACCTGGTGAATATACATACAGGAAGTGCTATTTTATCCAAGGTAGAATATTTGCTACAACAATTTCACTGCTATCTTCATTCGAAACAAATATAGATCAAAACCCTAACAAATTTTGTTATCAGGAACCATGTGCCTATTGGCTCAAATTGAGTTAAATGTTGCATAGTCCGATGGTTTGGAGTTTCCTGGATATATTTGAGATAAATATATTAATTTAATCGTTATAATCTATCTTATTTTAGTTTGATGTAACTTTTATTATAAATGGCTAACCTTGGAGATATTTGAACTGAAAACATGCAATATTACTTTTGGTGTGCACACCGAAATATTGAACTCTATGGGCTTCAGTAATAACATGGTTCTATTTGTAATTTGACTTGGTATTCCCTTCTATACAGTCTTTGGCTTCATTCAACCCATTTGAAATCATTAAACCCCCCATCCCCCCGACTCGGACTCACACATGCCTGCTCATATATAAAACAATTCCTTTTGATTATAGCATGAATACTATAGATTTTACCGTCCTTTGCATTCATGTTTTACTAGCAATATTTGAAGATCTCATTTGCTTATTACCCCATTTACCGGACGTGGTGGCTGAATGAGTCGAGCGTAGGTCTTCCGTGCGGAAGGTTGAGAGGTTAAATCCCAGTCGAGTCAAACCAATGACTTACAAAATTGATACTTGTCACTTCCTAGCCAGGCGCTTGGCATTATTAAGATAAGGTCAAGGACTGGTTGGCTCAGTGTCAGGATAATGTGACTGAGTGGGATACCAGGTCATGGTAGTGGCAGCCTGGTCTCCCAGTGGGATAGCACTATAAAGTCGTCATGAGTGTTACCTGTCCTGATATGACCTTAGATGTTGCCAGGACGTAAAACTCCAACAGCCAACCACCCATATTGCCTCGTTTAAGTCGGGACACTACAGCGTGAGTCTGCTAAGGCGCTGGAAATGAAGAATGGGCAAATAGAGGAGCTACGAACCATGTCTGAGCACACAACGCAGTCATCACAAAACGAGTTTGAGAAAAAGGTCAGCATCTTCACTACTTTGTTAATTTTCTTCTTTTATATAGTGACTGTTGTTTGCCTGTCCTACTCAACTATGCACTGGGTGATTTAAAATGAACACCTGACTCTGTATGTATATTAATACCATATTTATTTTTAATCTTCGAAGAAATGGTTTTTAACGCCTTCATTGAAATCTTCCCACAACACACAACAACCCACCTCAATCAACCACTCAACAAGACTGCATTAGTTCAACTACACACTAACTAGTACAACAGCAAAATCCAACATCCCTAATGAACCACATATCCATAGTGAAGCATGACATGGCATGGTATAATTATTGACATCTGCAGTAGACTTACTAAGCTAAATAAATAGCACCACTACCATACCATCTACTAACACGTGACCATTCTTGTGTACAATTTCTTCGAAAGGGGTTCACTGAACTAGTTTGAACAATAACACAGGGAAACCACACCTGACATCATTATGTTTGTTATCAAATCTGCCACGAAGTAAAGGATTTAACTGCATCAAATTCTACTAACAAAATAGTTTCATATTCACCATGTATTTTTGTACAAAGTTACCCGAACCACGACACTGACAATATATAATTTACACCCTGTTATCTCTCAATGCCTTTGGGTAACAGCACTATTCTTCTTTTTAATTTTTTTTTTATTTGTATCAAACTGTTGTTGATTTTAGACTATTATATATGTGAATGAATGTAGCATAACATGGCTGAAAAACCAGGACCTCGGCACTGACAAAATACCTTTATTTGCTGAATGAAATGATCATTTACCCCCCCTCCCCCCAAAAATATATATAAATGTACATATATGTGTCCTTCTCTGAAGCGTTGTGCACATATTTGGTAGCCATATTGCGAAGGACATAATTAATTCTTTCTTCTTTTAATAGAAGGTCAAATAATTATTACTGTATTAAGTATCTTAGTGTAGTAGTCTGCACTGACTGCCCAAGCAAGTAACCACATAGACAGGTAGGTGTGGGTAGTGTGGTGATATCAGGGAGCCGAGGTGGTGTAATGGTTAGCACAGTGGCCCTGAATGCAAAGAGATGTGGGTTTGAGTCCTACTCTAGGTGCAATATTTCCCATTTTCATCACCCCCCATGACACTGGTTGCCGTGACCATGATCCTGTACAAGCTACGCGCTGTATGGTTGTTGAAACTACCCTGTGTATGTATATATATATGTAAGTGCATTGCCTGTATATATGTAATTGTAAGCATTAGAAGAATTACAATTCCAGGGGCATGAGTGTACTAGTTTGCACTGACCGCTCAGGCAAGTAACCACATAGACAGGTAGGCGTGGGTAGTGTGGTGATATCAGGGAGCCTAGGTGATGTAATGGTTAGCACACTGGCCCGGTATGCAAAGAGATGTGGGTTCGATTTCCCATTTTCATCACCCCCATGACATTGGTCGTAATGCGAGCATTGCGCTTGATGCGTGGAGAGGAAGAGACCCTCCCCCCGCCTCCCCGGTCGTCGCGCAGCATTCGCACCTCGCGCGACGTCCGCCTCTCACCCCTCTGTTCCTCCCCCTCCCCCGGCCCGCTGCTTTCGCACCTCACCTGCCACTGCCCTCCCTTATAAGGCCGCCCGCCGGCCTCCCTCAGCCAATCGCCTTCCAGCCCTCCTCCGCGCTCTGCCTTTTTCCTTTTGGCTCTACACCACCGCTGCTCCACCTCCACCTCGGACCGCTGCATCTCCTCGGACCGCCACCAGCATGCCAGGACACGGAAAGGGGAAGGGCCGCAAGAGCTCCCGGGCTACCATCATGGCCACGCC
This sequence comes from Branchipolynoe longqiensis, assembly GCA_030323885.1. NCBI lineage: Eukaryota > Metazoa > Annelida > Polychaeta > Phyllodocida > Polynoidae > Branchipolynoe > Branchipolynoe longqiensis. The sequence continues at coordinate 30,800,419 of CM059192.1, forward strand.
GGAACCCTCCTTGGGCTCGCCGGCAGGCTCCTCACCATCTACGGCCCCGGGATCTCCCTCGGCGCCCTCGGACCGCCCCTCGGGGAGTGATACGGCCGTGATCCTGGAGGCCCTCCAGCGCCTCACCACCCGGATGGACGCCTTCGAGTCGGGGGGCGCCCAAGGAGCACCGGAGAGCCCCCCGCCTGCACCGAGGCGGGAGGCCGCATTCATCACGCCGGCCGCCCCAGCACCTCGGGCGCGTGCCGCTGCTGGGACCCATCCCCCGCCGCCGCCTCAAGCGACTCTGCTGGGGGCAGTACACCCCCAGTATGAGCGTTACAGCCGCCTCACAGCCCAAGCCGCGCCCGCTCCGCCCCCGGCATACCTCCAGGACGCGGTCGAACACACCCCAGCATCCGCGGCCGACGCCGTCCGCGAAATCCTGGCTTCCGCCGAGGCACACCGCACCGTGAGGCGCCAAGGTATTCCCAGTGATTATATCTTCCCCTCGGACCTCGTGGAGAGAGGTCCTGAGCGGAAGCCGGTGAAGAGAGGAGGACCCTGGTCAGCCACCTAGCCTTCCCCGCCCACTCCGTCCAGGGCCTCCACCACCACCATCTCACCGTGATGAGGGACATCCTAGTGCATCCGTGGCCTACCGTCCGCCGTTATTCCGAGACCATCTTTACCTGGATAGCGGACGGGAGGCTCCCCCACGGATGGCACGATCCGGTCGCCCTCAACATGCTGAGGATGGACTCCCTCACCCTCACCCAACCCGCCCTGGCAGCACCAGCCCCCCGAGGCGAGGTTTCTCCCCGAGGCGCACACCTGCCTCGGGCCCAAGTCGACACCCGCATCGCCTACGACAGGCAGACTCACGGGGCCCCCTGCCCCGCCTGGAACCGCGAGCCCGCCTCATGCGACCGGGCCCCCGTCGGGGGCCCAACACCGGCACGTGTGCGCCTACTGCGCCAACGTGCGGCGCATACTGACGATGCACAGCGAGGCCGGCTGCCTCACCAAGCAAGCCCGTGAGCGCCAGACCCCGGCCACCTCGGCGGATTTTTGATCCGCCGCCCCCCCCGGCCGGCCCGGGGGGCCCTCTCCGGCGCCTCACCCACACCACTGCCGACAACCCCGTGACCCCCACCGACAACCCCCCAGCGACCACCGATCGAAACGCCGCCCAGACAGAGCCGGGGACCATCACCTCGCACCTCACACCTCAGACAGAGCCCAGCCTCACGAGGAACCCTCCACAGACAGCACAGCCGCCGACCATCACGGCCTCCATGACACAGCCTTCATCAACCCGCCCGACCCGACCCCGACCCCCCACCCCGCCCAGCCCTGAGGACTTCGAGGCCCCCCTGCTCGACCCTCGCCGGACCTCCTCCCCGCAGCCCCCAGGAGCGGGCCTCCCTTTTTTGGCCGCCCGCTCCCCGTCCACGTAGGCCTCGGACACTTCTTCACCCCAGACCTGCAACTCCGGGCCCCCGCCTCGGGCGCGCCTCGAGCCCTCTCCTCTATTTTGGTGGAGGGCTCCTCGGCGCCCCCCTCCTCACCTGAACTCTTTTACCTCTCAGACATTTGCTCCTTATGAGCCCCTGATATACCTCCCTTGCTCTGTGCTCCCCCTCTGACATTGCTCCCTATGAGCCTCTGATATACCTATTCTTGTTATGTGCTCCTCAGGAGCCCTCCTTGCTTGTGTCACTACTGCTCCTCTGTTCATTGTTGCTCTGTACCCCCTGTTGCCAGAGGCGTCCCATTAAACGCCTCTTTTTCCCACCTCCGCCTTGCCTTCTTCCTTTCCGCGCATCGGTCGTAATGTGAGCATTGCGCTTGATGCGTGGAGAGGAAGAGACCCTCCCCCCGCCTCCCCGGTCGTCGCGCAGCATTCGCACCTCGCGCGACGTCTGCCTCTCACCCCTCTGTTCCTCCCCCTCCCCCGGCCCACTGCTTTCGCACCTCACCTGCCACCGCCCTCCTGCCCTCCCTTATAAGGCCGCCCGCCGGCCTCCCTCAGCCACTCGCCTTCCAGCCCTCCTCTGCGCTCTGCCTTTTTCCTCCACCCACCCACCCAACTTTCTTTAACTATCTCCTTCCTCCTCGGTTGGTGGAGGGCTCCTCGGCGCCCCCCCCCCTCACCCTGAACTCGTTTTCCTCTCAGACATTTGCTCCTTATGAGCCCCTGATATACCTCCCTATGAGCCTCTGATATACCTATTCTTGTTATGTGCTCCTCAGGAGCCCTCCTTGCTTGTGTCACTACTGCTCCTCTGTTCATTGTTGCTCTGTACCCCCTGTTGCCAGAGGGGTCCCATTAAATGCCTCTTTTTCCCACCTCCGCCTTGCCTTCTTCCTTTTCGCGCATCAGCAATGCTCTCTGTATTTAATCTATCCCACAAAATATATCAAAAGTTTATTTATGTGATTTTGTGCTAAAGTGAAAATGTGAAAATGTACACTTGATCCAACATGACATTGTGGATGTTCTTCAATGCATGGGGTGATGTTATGCAACTTGCGCCATTCAGAGCCATCCTTGTCAGCATTGTAAGTATTATGATGATAATGATGATGATGGTGTTGATGAAGAAGGAAGAAGATTAAGAAGAAGAAGAAGAAGAAGAAAAGGTGAAAACTGCTGCTGCGGATTGTGTATCAACAATGCAAAAGATCTTTTTTAAAATTAATAATCTTTTTTCTTTAATTAATAATTTCTTTATTTTTAAATGGGAGTTTTGAAAATGTGAACCTTGTCGTGCAGCTTCACGACGCAGTGGCCGAGTTCGAGCAGGAGAAGTTCGAGCTGCAGAAGCAGCACACGCGGAACATCAAGGAGCTGCTGGAGGACACAAACGGGCGGCTGGTGCGCATGGAGGAGGAGTACACCCTGCAGTCGCACTCAACTGTAAGCACACCCACCTACCCACACTGCCTGCCGTGAACCAGCGCCCCATCCGGCAGTGTTCACTGTTGGTTTTCATTTTAATGAAGGATAATTGTTGGTGTTATTATTATCATTGTTATATTTATTTATTGTTATTATGTTGTTTTTATTATTATTATTATTATTATAAGCCCAATTTATCACTTTCCACAGGACAAGTCTGGCGTGATATTTCCTTGTCCATCTGATTTGTCTCTTTTCCACATTTGGCACCTGCATATTCCAGTGCGCGAGTGACGCCACTGGTAGGGTTGGGGATGGTGGCACCCCCTGACCCAACTCAGAGATGAAAGACCTCCGCGGTTTCGCGGATTTCCGGGATTTCTTATATTCAGCGATTACGGTTAAACAAAATTCCAAAAGAAGGGATGCATATGACATCAGTTCGGTGGTTCGAATCTCGTTCTTATATGACCTTAGATGTAGTTAGAACATAAAACCTAAGCAAGAAGCTGTTAGATATGGGCGATAATACAATCACAACAAGGCTAGTTAACACCTGACTTCCGGTATTTTTCCACGATTCCCTGACAATGCTAAACCTATGGGAGAATTTCCGCATTTCCGCTTTTTTTCCCGGAGATCACTTTCATCCCTGCCAACTGTTAAAAGGAGTCACCCATAAAGTAGTCCACAACATATGGGTCATTGCTCACGGACACAGCTGACTCAGAGGCATGAGTGGGTTAATCAAGGCTTTTATTCGGGCGCTGCCCGCCCGACGGCATGTACATTGACTGTGTATCATCGGGCAAGAAGCGAACGAGCGAAGGCCCCGATATATTGGGAAAATGAAATGTGGTGAGGGCATATGAGTCATGTGAACGATTTAACAAACGAGTAATCAATTATGTTAAAGTACAATAGCAATAGTTAATGATAAAAATATGAGATAACAGTAGGGGGTAAATTATCAGAAATGTGACATTTAAGTAGGTGTGATCTGTCAACTGCGCGGGTGTCAGTCGCTCATTAGATGGTATTCTTTATTTTTTAGTTTAAATGCTTGATTGGTTTTTAGTTTTTGTTGATTGTTGTGGGCACAATCAACTGCAGGTGTGGGTGGGTGAGTAAAATTGGAGGTGGGAAGTGGTCAGTGCGGGCGTTTGGAGAAGACTGACCAGCTTTGGTAGCTCCAGAAGACCCCAGGATAGTGCCTGGCCATGATGGCTGGCAGGAGTTGTTATATAGGCTGGAGGGGGGAAGATGGCTTCCCCCCCTCTCCCCCCCCCACCCTTCATCACTCACTCCCCCCCCACCCCTGCCACAGTAGTGGCAGCGGGGGGAGGGCTTCGGCCTTGAGCCTGCCAGGTCCAGCAATGACACCGAATGAGCGACCTCGCTCATTCATGACGATGACATAGGGAACATTCCATTCCGTGCCTATATACTCGCATAATTGTTATACATCACATAATATATATATATATTAGACTAATATAAATAATATATATATATAATATATATAATATATATAGCATATGATACATATATTATATATATACATTATTTATATTAGTACATGGATTTAAAATACACCCCAGACAAGACTATAAGATTAATGTTTTGCTTTAGTTTACTATTCATGCAATTGACTGTAAAAGTAAAGCAAAGAATTAATTCTGTGGGTTAGAGAATTTGACAAATAAATGGTACAAAATATGCTTAGCGCCTATGATTTAAAGAATAAGGTCTTTCCGTGACCTATTTTTTAAATTCTATGAGTTATAGTTGTTGCTGTAGTTATGAAAATTAACAGAGTTGTAGCCTAAACCCCATATCACATGGGATGATAGCCACTAAGAATATTGTTTGCCAAATTGTTGAATACAATATATATTGATGTAAATTTCATCCATAAAACTAACTGCAGGGTCTGTACGGGGCCTGGAAAGTCTTGAAAAGTCTTGAACTTCATTTGCCCCATTTCAAGGCCTTGAAAAGCCTTGAATCTAACCTATTTTGGGTAATTAGTCTTGAAGATCCTTGAATTTCATTTAACTGTCCCCACTGATTTAAATTAGTCCGAAATCGCCATAGGCCATTGTATTTTTCCCCTGTAATCCAAATGAAAATAGTCTTGAATTCCTATCAAAAAAATGATTGATAAGCCTTGAAATAGCCTTGAATTCCTTATCTTCACCCATGTACGGACCCTCTAACTGTTAAATAGCATTCTATAAATTATTGTTGTCATTATTGTTGTTATTGTTGTTGTTACTGAAATTAACCATGTTGTTGGCTAAACCCAAGTGATTCCCTCTGCACTATATAATGCAACATATAAGGGTCAGCTTATCCAAGAGCTGGAGTGTCGTGTGCAGACGATGACGGGCGAGGCGGAAACCATGAGTGCCCTGCGGGGACGCCTGGAACAGGACAAGGCACACCTACAAACGGAAGTGGACAAGCTACAGTCACACCTCAGGGAGCTGCAAGCCAAGTAAGTGGCTAATCTCACCTTGGACTCAATAGGTGAAGCGGACAGCCGGCAAATAGTGAACGAGGGATGAGGGGTTTAGTAGAACAGTCTAAAAACACCTGGAGCAACCAGCCGGAGGAGAAGAAGGAGGAGGAGGGGGGGGGGGGATTCCCCAATCTCAAAGACCGGATTTGATTTAATGACCATTCGCTACCTAGCCTGGTGTTCGGCATTACTGGGATAGGACATGGAGCGGTGGAATGAGGAAGACCAATTTTCCGTGATTGAAATTTCTCCCGCTTAATCAAATGTAACTGATGGTAAAAATGATCAATTTAAAAATAAATTGACTATTCCCTCGACCTCCCTGGTTAAGTGGGGCACTCTGAGGGCAGGTGCTGGTAGTTACTCCCTCAGCACTGTTTCTGTGACGGGGCTGCTGAACAACCCATTAGAAAAAGTGTCGGAAGGTTGGGTCATGGAAATAACCACATGATTTTGCAATATAATGTGCTAAATATATTGTTCAAATACTTGTATATCATAGCCTGCTTTTTCTTGAAGATTTACACTGCCTATCATGGATAAGTCTGAATAGACTTGTTTTCACCATTAGACAGTTTGTCGATAGAAAGCCCGAGCCTACACTTTTACCGACCCAAGGGAATTTTAACCTCCCACACCACATAGACATGATATGAGAGCAACTGGCCTTTGATGATGCTGTAAGTTATACACAGCGGTGGAAATCCAAATTGGCAGAGGCAGGGGCACTACTTTTGAATTACGGAATTTATGAAATCATGTAGCTTAATAGATTCAAAGATCAAATCGAGAGCACTCCGTGGCTGCCATCTTGGTTTTTGTTAAATTCACTCCCATTTCATCAACTGTACACCAGTATAGATAAGCACTGGATGCTGGGACCAGGCGTTCAACAGCTTGTTTATATACCAAGGCAGTTTTGGCTCAGATTTAAATTGGTTGCCATTCATTCGTAATTGGGGTAGGGGGTGACTATTTTATCTATGGGTGGGGTTGATGGGTTGGTGTACACCTGTCACTTGAAATTAACATCAGGCCCCTGCTCACAATGAGTCACAATTTAGCTGTTTGTGACTGGACTAGGAAGCAAGTTGTGACTTGCATATGAAACGCTCCATATCAGGAAATGGCCACCATGCGATTATCCAAAATTATAATTGATTAAACAGCACTTTCACCTATGAAAGACACCTGTTTGTTGCACTCTTGAAATACATTTCGGCTTTCCATCGATTCCCACCCTAACCTGTCGAACTTGCCATAGAATTTTAAGTAGGGAGTCGAGTTTCGCTCTTAACTGTTAAAGCCACCTTAGTACTTAATGGTGTGTTGGAAATATGTTGCTGAAAGGGTTCTCGTTGTCTTGTTTAACGCACTTCAGGTTTGAGGTGTGGCCCCGTCTTAGGTCATTGATTCTTACCATAATTTGTTTAAAGCTGCATAGTCCGATGAAAACATAAAATTTTCAAAATCAAAACAATCATCTAGATTTGATTCTACATATCAAACTTAGATACTGGTGCACTTACTAACCATGTGCCTCCACATAGAAGGGAATACTGAGGCAATTTAATAGAACATGTTACTGCTGAAGTCTATAGTGCCATACTTTTGGTGTGCTTGGCAAAATTAATTTGGCATGTTTGCACATCAAATATCTCAAAAGTTAGCCATTTAAAATAAAAGTTACTTCAAACTAATGTAAGGTAGACTATAATAATCAAGCTAATATATTTATCTCAGAAAATGACAGAAACTCAAAACCATCGGACTATGTAACTTTAAGCTAATGGCAGAAGTACTTGATATAAACACTTACTTAATGCAGAAGCAGTGCGACATTAACTACTACTGGTTAACAAAGACCCTATAATACTAAGACGGCTCACTCAGCCTGTACTGTGTAATCAAAATGATCAAACCCACCACTTGGTGCGCTGGCTGTTCTCTTGGTTAAACAGGTGCTATATTATATGTATAAATGTATATATGAATGTGAAAGATGTGTGATGATGGTGATGATGATGATGCTGATGATGATGTGTATTTGTTCATAGCAATTTCATATTGATGTGTATTCATACTTACCTATCTCATGTATAATATAATTGTATGTGTTTACATGTGAAACACCAACCAGCAGCCGGGCTGATCAAACCCACCACAAGGTGGCACTGCGAAATTTACATTACCATGGGAGAGATAGGGAGTGAGCCGTCTTAGTATTATAGTGTCATTGTGGTTAAGTAAGCACCCACATAGCGAGACTTAACTACAGACTAAGTAAGCATATGTACACACAATCTGTGAAACACTACTGCCAGTTAAGTAAGTACCTAAACAACACCAACATAGTGAGGTTACGTAAGCACCCAAACAACACCAACATAGTGAGGTTATGTAAGCACCCAAACACCACCAACATAGCAAGACATAACTACAGGCTAAGTAAGCATATGTACACACAATCTGTGAAACACTACTGCCAGTTAAGTAAGTACCTAAACAACACCAACATAGTGAGGTTACGTAAGCACCCAAACAACACCAACATAGTGAGGTTATGTAAGCACCCAAACACCACCAACATAGCGAGACTTAACTACAGGCTAAGTAAGCATATGTACACACAATCTGTGAAACACTACTGCCAGTTAAGTAAGTACCCAAACAACACCAACATAGTGAGGTTATGTAAGCACCCAAACAACACCAACATAGTGAGGTTATGTAAGCACCCAAACACCACCAACATAGCGAGACTTAACTACAGGCTAAGTAAGCATATGTACACACAATCTGTGAAACACTACTGCCAGTTAAGTAAGTACCCAAACAACACCAACATAGTGAGGTTACGTAAGCACCCAAACAACACTAACATAGTGAGGTTATGTAAGCACCCAAACACCACCCACATAGCGAGACTTAACTACATACTAAGTAAGCATATGTACACACAATCTGTGAAACACTACTGCCAGTTAAGTAAGTACCTAAACAACACCAACATAGTGAGGTTACGTAAGCACCCAAACAACACCAACATAGTGAGGTTATGTAAGCACCCAAACACCACCAACATAGCAAGACATAACTACAGGCTAAGTAAGCATATGTACACACAATCTGTGAAACACTACTGCCAATTAAGTAAGTATCCAAACAACACCAACATAGTGAGGTTACGTAAGCACCCAAACAACACCAACATAGTGAGGTTATGTAAGCACCCAAACACCACCAACATAGCAAGACATAACTACAGGCTAAGTAAGCATATGTACACACAATCTGTGAAACACTACTGCCAGTTAAGTAAGTATCCAAACAACACCAACATAGTGAGGTTATGTAAGCACCCAAACAACACCAACATAGTGAGGTTATGTAAGCACCCAAACACCACCAACATAGTGAGACTTAACTACAGGCTAAGTAAGCATATGTACAATGTCAATACAGTGACACCCTACTACAGGCTAAGTAATCACGCTTATTCACTGAGACACAAATATAAAATGATGCACACATTCAGAATGGTTGTCAACCAGAATGAGTGAAGCTTACACCGAAAGTAACTGACTCTGGCGACTTCTTAAGTGTTTGCATAACACGCCCCGACTGTTCAACTCTTGTAGATATGATGAGTTGGAGAAAGAACAAAGGCACATGGCGGCTGACAGAGACCACGAGATGCAGACGACTATAAACAAGCACAAAGCAAACCTCGAGTTTCTCAAACAAGAACACGACATCGCCAACGTCAAGGTAAAGTGGGTTGATAGCAGACAATACATCACTTCCGAGACCCCAAAGTTGGTGTCCACCCAGCCACTAATTGCTTGGTTGGTTGTTTGCGGTTTTACATCCTGGCAACATCTAAGGTCATATCAGGACGGGTACCGACTTGTGACAGTGTGCGCTCATGGTAACATTTTAGTGCTGCCCCACTGGGAGACCAGGCCCGCCAGCACCATGACCTGATGTCCCACTCAGTCACATTATCCTGACACTGAGCCAACCAGTCCTTGCCCCATCCTAATAATGCCGAGTGCCTGGCTAGGAAGCGACAAGTATCAATTTTTAAGTCATTGGTTTGACTCAACCTGGCTCGAACCCATGGGTTCGAATCCCACGATCTACCAAAACGGGAGACGGACGCTCAACTCATTCGGCCATCCCGTCTGGTCAGCCACTAGCCATGCTAGCTAGAGTCGGGGCGGGTCAGGTCATACTGCTGCATGCTGCGACACGCACATACAGTAAGTGGGATTGTGTGTGATGTAGGATATTTGCCAGCACAATAATTTCATTTCTATCCATGCTAGAAACAAATGTTTTAGGCAAGATTCCTACCGAGTTTCATCATTAGGGAACATGTTTATTGATTCAGTAGTAAAGAATAGTGATGGAAAGGCGAGATAAGCACACCAGGTCGCAGCTTCAGACCTTCCTCAGGGACTAGAGGACACTAATTCAGAAGATGTTTAGCTAGATAGTTTTAGTTTAATACACAATTAAAAATGTGCCTGCTTTATAAAGGAATATCTTTTGTTTTATTTAACATTAAAAAAACAAACTGTGATTGATTAAATTTGGCCCGGCTGTTACAATGTTATAGATACTCACTAACAGGACATGATTACTCACAACACATGTTCCATAGACACTAAAAAGACATGATTACTCACAACTGATGTTCTATCGACACTAACAAGACATGATTACTCACAACACGTGTTCTATAGACATAAGCCATGATTACTCACAACCGATGTTCTATCGACACTAACAAGACATGATTACTCACAACACATGGTCTAGACAATAACAAGAAACGATTACTCATAACACATGTTTTATAGATGTTAACAAGACATGATTACTCACATGTTCTATAGACACTAACAAGACATGACTGTACTCACAACACATGTTCTGTAGACACTAACGAGAAGCACGCTGGAAATGGCTGCCAAGGTGTGGAATGCCCAAACGGTAAAGGAACGACAAATTCCTGACCTAAAAACTTACAAAAAATATCTGTGCAAAATAAGGCTAGGAAACCCCACTAAGCTGCACTGCAAAGGGGCATGTGATATGTCACGGCCCACCAGCGGGACGCCCAATGGAAGGTAACCATGCCAAAAGTAGCCAGATAACACACCACACAGCTACGTACAAGCCTATGATATGTAAATAGGAGTAGGCTAGTCTAGTAATAAGAGTAGAAAAAATAAATACATATATGCCAAGAAAATCCAAAAAAAACTAACATAGGCTATTAACCATACCAACCAATCAAATACCTTATCAGCAGCCACTGTGTGGTAAGATAACACCAACACTACAACTGGCCAGCATTGAAAACAAGCTTGGGTACCCGGGCTTATATGCTATGGACAGTATAAATACAGCCTCAATAAAAAACAAAACAAAAAAAAACAAGACATGACTGTACTCTCAACATGTTCTAGCACATGTCCACTCACCACAAATATTCAGCATGATATTTGTTGTTGCTCATTGCCCAGTTTATAAAAAACTAATATATGTGTGGAGAGTGATGGTGAGCAGCAGGTTTTTCTGTTTATTCTTCAGGCAGTTGATACCATAGCAGAATTGGAGCAACATGTGGCCCAGCTTAAACAGTCCGTGGAGACCACCGAACAACAGCGCCTGCGACATATAAGGGTACATATCTTTTATTAAAAAATCTGTTTACTCATTTAAAAAATTAAAACACCCCCCAACCAATCCAATAATGTGGTTTTGTATAGTATAGTTATATTGTCCCTAGAGCAGGATTCGAACCCACACTTCTTGCCATTCTGGGGCTAGTGTGCTAACCATTACACTACCTAAAGCTTCCTGATGCAATCACCTATCCATGCCTACCTGTCTGAGGTCAGTGCAGGCTAAATCAATTCAATTCAATTCTTTTTTTTAACTCTCTGTAAGGTATGTTTACAATAAACTGAGGTGATACAATAAATGCATACAAATTCCTTACAGACAGAAAGGATCCCAGAAAAGCGATGCTTATCTAGCTGGTCTCCATGATGTGAATGAACAAGTGATGACAATAACAGATGATTAAACTTAGGCTATATTTTTAACTAATGATTATGATGAGATACTGATGCGTCTCTTCACAGGTAGTAAAAAACAAAGTAATGCTAGGAATATTATATGTATATCGTGTCATGGATTCATGTACTTACATGCAGTATCAGTAGTTATTTTGCATATATGTTAATAGGGGTAAATTTTATGTTCTTGGCATTGCCACTTGATATTTTAAATTATGCGACTAGTTAATGACAACTATGTCTTATTATATATATTCTTTACTGGTAATTGATTTAGTATGCATTGAGATAGCTTTGAGACTTTAGTTTTTTACAGAAGTTTTTCATAGTTTTGTGATAGTCCACAGTCTTCCACACTGCCACGCACTCACGGAAGAACGCCAAGATTGAGTAACAGTATGCTTCAACTGGTTTATTACAAAACCTATCTGCTCTCCATGGCATCAACAGTCAACTGACCCACCCCCTAACTCGCTAGGTCCCACGTCGCCTCTATAGGTGGGTGGGGGTGTGTGCTAGCCACACGCAGTAGAGGGCAGCCCAGTCGGGGCCCTGCCCGGTGGCTAGCGTGCCGCCACCTAGCGCAGTTCAGTGTAACTGCATAGGTGTGCGGCGTAGTGTCTGCCGCCACCGCGTGGTAGTGGAGCTCATGTACAGACTACTACACTTTTAAGGTTTCTAATTTCTACTGGTATTGAGTTCCAGATATTGGTTCCTTGGTTTTCAGTTGTTATTTTGCCATATTTGTTTCTAGTGTGTTTGTGATGTATGTTATTTATCTGTCGTGTGTTATGGGAATGGACCTGAATGTTTTCTTTGAAGAGATTATCAAATATTTCAGGGAGGAGGCCATTCTTTTGCTTGTAAACAAATTTTGCAATGTATATTTTATAAATGTCAGTTACCATAAGTAAGTCCAGGCCTTTATGAAGTGATTTAGTTGGGGTGAGATGGTCTTTGCTATACCGTATTTTCAAGGTTCTGTTTTGTTGTGTCTGTACCTTTTTTAAGGTTGATAACTTGGCTCTACCATACACCTCTATACCATACTGGTAAACTGTTTTGTACATTAGTTTTTACATTAATTTGTTTAGGGTATTGAGTAGGCTGATGGGGCTGTAGTTATCAACTAGGTATTTCTCATTTTTCTTATGGGTGGGTATTACTTTTGCAACTTTGAGATTCTCAGGAACAGTAGCATTTTCAAATGATAGGTTTATTATGTGGGAGATAGATGGTACGAGTAGAGTGTCACACTCTTTGATTATTTTTGGTAAATATTGTCATGTCTGCTTGACTTATTAGGATTTAGTTTCTTTATTTCTTCTAGGGTTTCTTGTTCACTGGTGGGACTAAGAAAAAAACTATGTGAGTTTGGGTGTTTAAGATATTGCTTGTGTGCTATGCTATTACTGGTGTGTTTTTCACCAATTGAACAAAGGTGTTCATTTAATGTGCTGGTGATCTCTTCATTGTTTGTCATTGTTTTATTGTTATAGATTAGTTTGTCAATTGATTGTTCATTTTTGCTTTATGTGGGTTGATAATGTCTCCAAAGATTTTCCAGAAGGAATAAAGATTTTGCTTCTCATTACTGACTAGTTCTTTATAGTAGCCTTCCTCTGCTGATCGTAGACAAGTGATTAGTATATTCTTATATTTTGTGTTTTATTCGGTTTTCAGCTGTTGGGTTGAGTTTGTATGTTTTGAAGTATCTATCTTTTACTGCTATACAAGTTTTAAGGCTTGATGTAATCCATCTTTTATCTTTTGTTCTTAGTCTTGATAGTTTTGTTAGTGGGAAGGCTGCATTAAATGCTGTGCTATAAATCTGGTAGAAGATGGCTAGGTCTTTGTTTACTTTGGTTGCTTTGTAGTATTCTTTCCAGTCTGAGGTTTCAATAAGGTCTTTGAATTTAGCCATGTTTTTTCCCCAAAATATTCTGATAATGGGTCTATCATGTTCTTTAATGGGGTTGTGAGATTGAATTGTTATAAAGTTGGGTAGATGGTCAGTGATATCGCAGTAAATATTTCCTGTGGATATATTCTGATTGCTTTTTATTACATTGGCATTTATTAGTATATGATCAATAAGTGAAATTTGGTAGTCTACTATTCTGGTTGGTAATGTGATGCTGGGGATGAGATTTTGCTCAAGTACTGTTCTGAAGAGGTTATTGATACGGTTATTCTGTTTTACTGGTTTGAATCCATAAGTTGTTTAATGCTTACAATTACATGATTCAGGCAATGCCCTTACATATATACATGAATAGGATAAATTAAGCAACCATATATGATTTTGATTTTAAAATAATTAGACTAATATGTTATTAAAAAGATCTAGATTTAGTGAAAATTGACTTTAATACTTCTCAGCATATTTACCTCTTAAAAATGTTGAGTTCTTTTTTCTTTTTGCATATTTTCTTCATGTCTTTAAAGTCGGGAATTGGGTCTCACTTAAAGAACAAGGTTATTTCACAGTAACACACTTCTATTTTCACGTAACTGTATAATTTCCTGGGTATAAATACCTAAACAATATTGAAACATTGTATCTAAATGCCTTCTCAAATTTGAGCTTCAGGAAATGGAACAAGTACATCAACAGGACAAGCTACATTTAGAGCATTTACACGAAGTCAAGGTACAGACAACTAGCATATAATTAACTGGCTATTAAAGTCAATTAATGAGTAGCACCTATGTTGAAATTAGTATTGGCAGAACAAACTACATGTCTTGATTTTGATTTAATTTTGCAATGGATTTGAGAATAAAATTTACCCTAACTCAACAGCGTCGTATTGTCATGTCTATTAATGTATGTACATATTGCTGTAATATTATTAGCTCTCCTAATTACTGGTTGTTTTCTTGTTGTTTATTTTTGGTGTTTTTTTATTTTGAATTAATGAAGTACTAATTTAACACTGGAATGTTCTCGTAAGTTCGGATGATATGGCAATTTCTTTAGCGTACGACTGGTAAATATGTTTTAAAAGTTAGTTGTATATTACCAGCTCTCCTCACGTCCCTTCCCCATCCCCTCCCCTCTTTTCTCTTCTCTCCGTTGCTTTGCTCTCCACTCCCCCAATTCCCACTTTCCCTCCTTCTTCTCCCCTCCTCTCCCCTCCCCTCCTCTCATCCCCTGCCCTCTCTCCTCTCCTCTCCCCTCCCCTCCTCTCCTCTCCTCTCCTCTCCTCTCCTCTCCTCTCCTCTCCTCTCCTCTCCTCTCCATTCCCCTCCCATCCTCTCCCCTGTCCTCTCCACCTTCCCTCCCCTCTCCTCCCCCTCTACATTATGTACCTGTAATGCCGTGGCTGTGTTCGACAGATCCGGACGATGCAGAAGGAGATGGACCAGATCGAGCAGGCATCACAGAAGGCGACACACAAACTAGAGCAAGTCCTCAAGTAAGGTCCCAGAGCAGTTATGACTCCGTATTATATTTTAGCGATAGCAACTTATATATACACATAAAAATGAACTTATGATGACTATCAGCTACTTACTATTTTATCCATCTGAAAATGAAACCAGTTGTAGTGTTTTTTTTGTAGTTTTTTTTATATATACAAAAAGAATTAAATAACCAAGCAATCATCTAATCACTGCAGACCTATCCAAAGTGCAACAAACTAACTAAAGCACAAGCATCCAAAGCACTACCAGGCAACCAAAACACAACCAACCAAAACACAAACAGGCAAAACACAACCAACCAAAACACAGCCAACAAAAGTACAACCAACCAAAGCACAACCAACCAAAGCACAACCAACCAAAGCAAAAACAACCAAAGCACAAACAACCAAATCACAAACAACCAAATCCACAAACAACCAAAGTACAAACAACCAAACGCACAACCAACCAAACACAAAACCAACCAAAGCACAAACAACTAAAGCACAACTAACCAAAGCACAACCAAGCTAACAAACCAAAGTGCAACCAGACTAACAAATCAAAGTGTAACCAAACTAACAAACCAAAAGCACAGCCAACCAAAGCACAGCCAACCAAAGCACAAACAACCAAAGCACAAACAACCGAAGCACAACCAACCAAAGCTCAGCCAACCAAAGCACAACCAACCAGAGCACAACCAACCAGAGCACAGCCAACCAAAGCACAAACAACCAAGCGCACAAACAACCAAACACAGCCAACCAAAGCACAAACAACCAAAGCACAACCAAGCTGACAAACCAAAGTGCAACCAAACTAACAAACCCAAAACACAGCCAACCAAAGCACAGCCAACCAACGCACAACCAACCAAAGCACAAACAACCAAAGCACAGCCAACAACAACACAAATAGCATGTGGCGATTTCGTCACTGTGGCTGCCATGTGGTGGGAAGAAGCCTCAGCTGAGTGTATAGACAATAAAGTATATAGACAATAAAGTAAAGCATCCGGCCTGTGTGGATTGTGTCTGACAGAGATAAGGAGGAGGACCTCCGCCGAGCCATCGAACTACAGAAGAACACAGTGCAGCAGTCAGAGAAGGCACTTACCGACTTCAAGAACCAAGTTGAAAGGAACTCCACAAAGATGTATGAGGACATGAAAGTACAGGTGAGTAATCAAACTGACCAATCAACTGAGTGCAGGGTTGCCAACCCTTAAGGTTTTGCCATAATGTGTACAATATTTTATGTCCCCATCATCACCTTATGCCGATCTTCCGGTTTTTCATTTTCCAATGTTGGTAACCCTGCAATACCATTAATATAGTAATATTATATAAATCTTATGGATTATTGTGTCCAAAATGCACCACAGCGCATCTAAGATTTAAACAATTTTATGGTGGAGTGCTCACAGACCCCCCAGTATAACATCCCTTATAGTTGCATAGTCCGATCACGTTTGAATTTTTGTCTTATTTTTTAGATTTATATATGAAATTGATCGTTGTGACCTACTAATCATTAGTCCGAGGTTATTTTGATGAAAAATGGCTAGTTTTGAAGCAATTTGAGCTGAAAGAACCAAAAATACTTTCGACAAGCTTTCCAAAAGTCCTCTCGCTATGACACAGATTACCATCTCATGATGGTCATGTGATGTAAGCTGACCTAGTAATGTGTATATGTCTTAGAACCTGACTAATGCCATATATGGTATCTGGAATGAGGGCAAGACATATCAGGTCATAAGATTGACCTAATTCCTTTGTGGCCTCCCTGCCTAATGACTTCCTCAAAGTAGTAAATTCACTGATTATTCTGTATATGCTGTCCCAAACTACTAGTTAATCAGGGATGAAAGGTTTCCGCAAATTTCGGGGAATTTTTCAATCCCCCAGCACCATCAGCGTAGATCTATACTAATACGTGGTGCAGACTCCGCAGCACTATCAGCATATACCACTAATAAATGCTCCAAACGCCGCAGCACTATCAGTGTATACTACTATACATGCTTCAAACGCCGCAGCACTATCAGCATATACCAATATATATGAAACCTGACTTCCGGAAATTTTCCGCGATTCCCTGACAGTGTTAAACCTATGGGAGAATATCAGCATTTCCGCTTTTTTTCCCGGTGATCACTTCCATCCCTGGTTAATGCACCAATATCTAAGTTTGGTATAATGAATCAAATGTAGATAAGTATTTTCCAATTCAATATATATATATTTTTTTACATAGGACAATTATTTTTTGTAAACTATTATTTCATAGCGAAGAGTCTGACCCATGTGTTCTCTCTCATATATGACCGTAGACCTGATTTTGTATCATGCCACGTGACTATAGCATTGACATTACAATTGAATGACTATTTTACATATGTGTAGACTTATAGTCCAAGTGGGTGGGCGGAGTGGTTTCAAATGGGTCAAAATCAAATGCTGAGGCCGATGTGAAAGCGGTGCCCAATCGCCAGAACTATTATAATATCCAACAAGTATATGAGCCTGTCTCAAAAGGTGCTAACTCTACATTGTTTTGTCCATAGTAACGATTGACACAAAACAGCACAGAAACGGTTACACTGAAAACACAAGGACATTTGCTTCAAATCAATATGTATTCTATTGGGATTATGAAACACCATGTAAAAAACAAATCAGTTTATCATGAGCAAATGCATAAGTAGATAGCGTGTTGATCGTTACTATGGACAAAGTTTTGTCCCATATTGCTTTGCATCTTTTGAGACAGTCTCATATACAATCCTGTCTTTCGGTTTTTCTTTCACATGTACGTACCTATTTGTCTATTCACCACAGGGCTGGGAAAGTCTTGAAACGTCCTGAAATTCATTTGCCCCATTTCAAGGCCATGAAAAGCTTTGAATTTAACCTATTTTGGGTGATTAGTGTTGAAAGGTCTTGAATTCTATTAAACTGTCCCCACTGATCTAAATTAGTCCGAAATCACCATTCACCATTGTTGTTTTTTCCTGAAATCCAAATGAAAATAGTCTTGAATTCCTATCAAAAACAGCCTTGAAAAGGCTTGAAATCCATATCTTCACATGTGTACAGACCCTGTCACCATTAAAACTATATTCTAGGTGACTTAAATGGCACTAGTGCCATTCTTCCCATCCAGAAAGCCCCCCTGTATAAAAGTATATTCTTTGTGTGACCTATTGATATTGATATTGTTAATGATAATGACACCTTTGTTGTGGCCTTGATTCCTAGATGGAGAAGGTGGAGAATGACCTGAGTCGGTCCAAGCAGCTCCGTGAGAAACAGTGTCGCGAATTCCAGAAACAACAGGAGGTGAAGCGCAAGCTGCACGAACAACAGGTGATCTTCAGGACGGCTCTTCTGGCTTTCACTAAATTGATTACCTTTTAGTCGCGCTTCATCAGGGATGAAAGTGTCTCAGGGATTCAAATTCCCCATGGGTTCGAACCCTGGTCGAGTCAAACCAATGACTTAAATATTGATACTTGTTGCTTCCTAGCCAGGTGCTCGGCATTATTAGGATAGGGCAAGGACTGGTTGGCTCAATGTCAGGATAGTGTGACTGAGTGGGATGTCAGGTCATGGTGCTGGCAGTCTGGTATCCCAGTGGGGCAGCATTATAAATTCGCCATGAGTGCGCACTGTCACAAGTCGGTGTCCATCCTGATATGACCTTAGATGTTGCCAGGATGTAAAACTCCAACAACCAACCAACATATCTGTGAATTCACAGATTTCCGTGATTTTGTGGAAATCTACGATTTGTGTTGTTTCTAAAATATCTCGGACGTAAAGCCCTAATAAACAAGCAGTCTAATCTTAAGTCCCCCCCCCCCATCTACTAACTAATATTAACGCAAACTTTTAGATACATTTGAACCTCAGGCCTGTGTGAGCCTTTCCCCTTATGCTGAATGGAGGTGAATTTCCGCGAAAACAAGGACATTCTCCTATATATGCTTAGCACTGTCAGGGAATCATAGAAACATGCCAGATGTCAGGTTTCATTCAGTACTCTCCTAGCACAATCCTCGGTCCAGTTCACTGATTAGTTAGTATAAACTATCCTTGGAGAGCATTCCACTACCCTTGTTATGACTATATTATCGCCACATTGCGTCTATCCCCCTTTTTTTACCTCCGTGATCCCCTTTTATTGTCGATTTTCTTTTTATTATATTGAAGAATATAACTTATAAGGCAATAATTACTAGGATAACAATACTGTTATTGGAGCAACATTATTTATCGATAATTTCACCATAGATTTCCGATTTTGTTTTACCGGAGACCACTTTCATCCCTGCTTCATAGTGTAGAAGTCTGCATTTACCATTCAGATAAGAAGCCTGGCATTTTTCTGCGATTCCCTGACAAAGTTAAGTCTACGCGGAAATTCACCGTCAGTGTAATCTCGGCTTGGTTCCCACTGTTCTATTGCTGGAGACCACTTTCATCCCTGGACCATGCACCGTCAAATATTATTGACAAATGTTTAGTTTATATGTTTGAACTTGCTATCCAACCATTGTAAATAATACCGTACATCAAGGACCAGCGTTCTATCAGCTTAGCACCAACTTCGCCATTATGTCCGTCTGTTTTTAACACCGTCCCTATTTGACCTAGCTAATTTCGAATTTGACCTTGACGATGGCTGTGTATTCGACTGGTCACTCACGTTCGTAATGATCGAACTAATCTCACAAATTTATGTTTGACTGCCACCAGAATGGGATCTCTGTGAGATCAAGCTGGATCAAGTCTAGTTAGGAAAGAAATTTACACATTGCACGCGCATCATGGTGACTCTGAGCGGTGTTATCGCAAATGGCTATCGATCCTGTGTCACTGCAGTGGCAAACTCACACGCTGCATGCCCCTCCCGGTGTGGTGCAACAGTGTTATAATTGCACATGGTTCATGATTCCATGCGTTGTAGTTTTATTTGATTCATATGTTATGAAACTTTAAAAACAATTCTAACAATAGCTTTTATTTTTTGCTATGGTGACATTATTTTGAAAGGTATTATTTAATAACCTTGCATCACCATTTGACCTTGACGATTGGTGTGCCTCCCGGTGTGGTGCAACAGTGTTATAATTGCACATGGTTCAGGATTCCATGTGTCGTAGTTTTATGAAACCTTAAAAAGAAAATTCTAACAATAGCTTTTTTGTTGTTGCTATTGTCACATTATTTTGAAAGGCATTATTTAATAACCTTGCATCACCATTTTATATGCGAGGACTCGCTCCAATATCTTATTCAACTGGTTACCTATCAATGAGGTCATCTGCTCCTCCGTGCAAATGGGTGGGTGGGTGGAGCCTAAACAGTTACAAACAGTATCGTGCCTGTCGGATACGCCCCATGTGTGTGTATGTGACCTCTGACCGCGTTTTGGCTCCCTCTTTCCTTCCGTACCCCACCACCACCACTGCCATCGCCACAACCACCACCGCCACCACCACCACCGCCACAACCTCCACCACCACCGCCATCACCACCACTACCACCACCACCACCACTGACCACAACCACAATCACCACTGACCACAACCACAATCACCACTGACCACTACCACAATCACCACCACCACAACCACAACCACCACCGCCACAACCACCACAACCTCCATCGCCACCACCACCACTATCACCACCACCACTACCACCACCACCACTACCACCACCACAACCACTCACCACCGCCGCCACCGCCACCACCACATTCAGCTTTCAGACCTGAAGTTAAGCTATGAGCAGGAGCACGCAGACATGCTGCGTGAGTTCCACAAACAAAAGGAGGCACTGTACATTAAGACTGAGCAGGAGGTGGAGTCTGTCAGGGAGCAGATGCTGCTGCAGCTCAAGGACTCCGAGACGCAGGCTATGGAGAAGGGTGACATCGCTGACAAGCAGATGGCTGAGATGGAGAATCAGGTATACGATTAGCTCGCTTTGAACCGCCTCCCCAGCTTGCAGCCCTCTCTTGGTCCACAATGAAATTACCTTTTTTAGTATTAGCTGTACACCAATGTTGACCTCCTTGTACAGTTTTTTTTGTGTTCATCCCAGCCCTTCCGGCAGTATTTATTTATTGTAAAATATTAGGCGTTAAGTCGAGATAATATGAACATGCTAGTATAGTAAGAATGACAATGATGTCAGTTGGGTTGGTACTGGGTGTTGTTGTAGACATGGCGACAGTAATGATGTTAGCAGCTGTTGGGTTTGTGCTGGATGTTGTTATGGACATAGCATATGTCGTAGTGTTAACACCCACTCGATTTAACCCTGGCTCTAGCACCTCATCCCTTTTCCCTGGATACTCTGGCTGTAACCTCTGATCTATCCCATTTCCCTGGATACTCTGGCTGTAACCCCGGATCTATCCCTTTTCCCTGGATACACTGGTGTAATCCCTGATCTATCCATTTTCTCTGGATACTTCGGGTGTAACCCCTGATCTATCCCTTTTCCCTGGATACTCTGGCTGTAACCCCTGATCTATCCCTTTTCCCTGGATACTCTGGCTGTAACCCCAGATCTTTCCCCTTTCCCTGGATTCTCTGGCTGTAACCCAGAATCTATCCCATTTCCCTGGATACTCTGGCTGTAACCCCTGATCTATCCCTTTTCCTTGGATACTGTGGCAGTAACCCCTGATCTATCCCTTTTTCCTGGAGACTCTGGCTGTCCTCTTTCCCTGTTCACCCTGACTGTAACCCTTGATCCATCCCTTTTCCCTGGATACTCTGGCTGTGACCCTTGATTCATCCCTTTTCCCTGCCCACCCTAGCTGTAACCCTTGATCTATCCTTTTGCCCTGCTCACGCTAACTGTATCCCTTGACCCATCCACTTCCCCTTACCACCCTGGCTGTAACCCCTGATCCACCGCCTGTTCCTGCCCACCCTGACTATCCCTTGATCCATCCCCTTTCCCTTACCACTCTGGCTGTAACCCTTGATCCATCCCCTGTTCCTGCCCACCATGACTTTATCCCTTGACCCATCCACTTTCCCTTACCACCCTGGCTGTAACCCTTGATCCAACCCTGCTCTTGTTCCCCTCCAGATGCAGAACCTTCGGGAGCAGTTGGTGCAGGCGAACCAGCTGAGGAGGCAGCAGCTGGTGGAGCTGGGCCTGCTGCGTGAGGAAGAGAAGCAGAAGATGACACACGACAGCGAGGAGGAGGTAGGAACTCTCTACCGTCTTCATCCTCTTTCCCGACGTGAATATGGCCTGTGCTGCCGACACGGCGTAAAGCAACCACCAATCAATCAATCAATCAATCAATCAAACCCTCTTTCCTTTCATTTCCTTTCCTTTCCTCTCTGTCACACTCTCTCCCTCCTTTGGTTAGTTTCTCCGTCCTTCTCTGCCCCTCTCTCCCTACTTTTCTGTCACTTTCCCCCTCCTCTGTCACTTTCCCCCTTCCTCTGTCACACTCTCCCTCCTCTGTCATTCTCTCCGTCCTCTGTCACTCTTTCTCCTTCCTTCTCTGTGACTCCCCTTTCTGTCACTCTCCCTCCTCTGTCACTCTCTCCCCCCGTTTCTGTCACTCTCTCTCCCCTTCTCTGTGACTCTCTCCCCTTCTCTGTGACTCTCTCCCCCCTTCTCTGTGACTCTCCCTTCTTCTCTGTCATTCTCTCCCTCCTGTCTTCTCTGTGGCTCTCCCTTCTGTGACTCTGTCCCCATCCATCCCTCTCTACTTCTCTTCCTTTCTGTCACTCTCTTCTTCCATCTTTCCCTCGGGAGATGGACGCGCAACTCATTCGGCCATCCCATCTGGTCCGATGTAACACATACCAGCGCCATTTTGTCGCTACAGCTGGCACACCTTCGGTCTGAGATGGAGCAGCAGAGGCTGGAGCTGGAGAAGGCGCACAGCACGTCAGTGGAGGAGATGCTGGAGAAGACAAACTTGCGGCTATCTGAGATAGAGAAGGAGTACTTGGTGCGCGCCAACAGGTCAACAGATGTAAGTAGACGCATGCTTATTTACCTTTTGTTCTTGACTGAGAACCGATGGGGATATTTTTTTATTTGAGAGATGAAATGAGGAAAATAGTTGTTTACAGAAGTTGCATTAAATAATTTTATCGTTACATGCATACATACAAACACGCACACACATATATATATATATATATACATACATACATACATACACACACATACATAGATATATATATACATACAAACATACATACTCATTGTTTAGATTCTGATCTGGTAGGGCACAATTTAACAATGATGCGCGAAAAGGAAGAAGGCAAGGCGGAAGTGGAAAGAAGAGGCGTTTATTGGTACGCCTCCGGCAGAAAGATAACAAGATAACAGTGAGGAGGCTCATGAGGAGCAACAAGCAAATAGAGGGATAACTACAGCGTACAGTGAGGAGGCTCATGAGGAGCAAGAGGGCAATCATAGGATAACTATGTAGAGGGCCCATAAGGAGCAAAAGTCAAAGTTCGAGCTTTTTTGGGGAGGGGCGCCGAAGAGCCCTCCACCAGCTGAAAGAAAGAAGAGGTGTAAAAAGAGTTGGGTGGGTGGGTGGAGGAAAATGGCAGGGCGTCGAGGAGGGTGGAGGGCGAGTGACTGAGGGAGGCCGGCGGGCGGCCTTATAAGGGAAGGGAGGAGGGCTATGGCAGGGGAGGTGTGAAAGCGGCGGGGCGGGGGGAGGGCGAGGGAGAGGCGGAGGTCAAGGGAGGTGCGAATGCTGCGCGACGACCCGCGGGCGGGGGAGGGTCTCTTCCTCTCCACGCATCAAGCGCAATGCTCGCATTACGACCAATCCTGTATTATGAAATTAAGTTGGAATTTATCATCAACTCTGCGAGAGAGAAATCGATAATATCTGTAAAAAGATATTTGTTTAAAGGTCATAGTCTTTCTTTTAAAAAAACAACATATATGCACTTCAATATGTTTTTTTGGGGTTTATGTTCTAGTGACATCTAAGATCCTATCAAGACGGTGCATTTAATTTTGTCTGGTATAGGGAAGAATTGACATTAAATTGTACTGCGTACAGAGTACTGGTGGGCTATGTGAAAGTATGACGTCTGAACACTGACTTCTGGATACTGATTGCTTTATTCACCGTCCAGGGACCTGAACCACCAGCACACTGTGCCTCTGAGATCATCTCATTTACATATTCCTTTGTTCTCTGCTCGTGCCTGGATGTCTTTTACGCATATATTACATCCCCCCCTTCACAAGTATTTTTTAGATATAAACATATATACTTAAAAATGGTTACCTGTACACTGGGTTTATAGGTTAAAGCACAATATGAAAATAAGACATAGTAACATAATGCCGTAATGTCTTAGTCTTTGATCATGTTTGGCCAATGTCCACATGTACCCATTCACTCATGTCCTTTGGGATATTGTCTGACTATGTATCCTCCCTATGACATAACGTAAACTTTGAAATAAACAATGAACGTATTTTCTGTAAATAAATCTTAATGCTAACATGCACATGGTTTTAATGTGTCATTACAGCTGGCAACTGTCTAACCTTTATAGGTCTAGCCTGTCCGCCGGCCTAATCAATCGACCTGACCTAGTTAGATTACCTGCGTTGTTTACATCTCTCTGACTTGTCGGAACGTTCTGTGCCTGCCCGACTGGTTCGGGCTGTATAGCCTCCGGTGCCCTTATGATCTGTACTCTGTTTCTATACAACATGTTACCCAACTTGTTCAGAATTTGGTATTCTCTTCCTGAAACTCCTGTATGCCCCAAAATCACCCCTTTTTTCCATTCCCCCACATGGTTTTTGTATTTAATATTATCACCAGTTCTCAATGGCTTGTGTGCTTTGCCACACTTTTTGTCATGAAAATTGTTTGACTCTGTTGATGTTTCGTCATTTGTGATTTCTTTGGATTTTGTGTTTTGGGTATCAAATTACCTTCTGACATAGGCAGTCTCCTTCTTAGCCTCCTGCTCATGAGCAACTGAGCTGGAGATGCATTAAGCACGGACAAGGGAGTATTCCTATAGTTGAGCAATGCCAGCTGAAAATCTGTTTTCTTGTCTAAGCATTTTTTTAGCATGTTTTTTATTGTTTGGACAAATCTTTCAATTTGGCCGTTACTGCGGGGGATACTGGGGACTTGAGTGTGTGGCTATAAACCAATAATGTTGTGCAAATTCTTTGTATTTGTGGCTCTTAAACTGCGGACCGTTGTCTGAAATTACCTGGCTTGGAATACCATGTCTTGCGAAGTTATCCTTCATAGCTTCGATCATCGTGGCGGATGATGTATCCTTCAACAAAGTGACTTCTGGGTATTTAGTGTAATAATCCACGGTTTTTATGTAGTTCTCGTGATTTATTTCGAATAGATCTGCACCTATCTTTTCGTAAGGTTGACATGTTATTGGGTGACTTATAAGCGATTCGTTATGTAAGCTTTTCCGATTATTTTGGCATGTGTCACAACGACTGACTTTTTCCTCAATTTGTTTATTGATGTTGGGCCAGAACATGCAGTCATGTGCTTGCTGCTTGGACTTAGTGATACCTAAGTGCGTCTCGTGCAACGCTTCAATCATTTCACTCCACTCGTGCCTGGATGTCTTTTACGCATATATTACAGGCTATAGTTTGGTGTTCAAGGTAAACTATATATGGAGGCTTTTCATATCTCCCGTGTATTCTGTTACAGACCATTCATTTACAGTTTGGGCTATTTTCCCGTTCCAGCCAGTGGTCCATAACTCGTTCATCAAAGGCTGTGGTATGCTGTCCTTGTCCTGTCTGTGGGAAAGGGCATATAGAAGATCCCTTGCTGCTTATCGGAAAGAGTAGCCTATCTGTCAGCAGCTGGTTTCCTCCAAAGAAATATGTCAGAATGATCATATGTTTGACATCCAATAGCCGATGATATGAAAATCAATGCGCTCTAGAGGCGTCATTAAATAAAACAACCTTTACTTTTTACTGGTCCAGACCATCAACGAGCTTCAGAAGACGACACATCTGCTTCGGGATGACATAAAAAGGTATGGCTTGATATATTATATTACTACACACTCTAGGTAAGCTCCTCCATCCTAAAGAGTGATTATAAAAATGTCACCTAAGTTGGTTGGTTGGTTGTTGGAGATTTACATCCTGGCTACATCTGAGGTCATATCAGGACGGGTACCGACTTGTGACACTGACAGTGCACACTCATGGCAACTTTATAGTGCTGCCCCACTTGGAAATCAGGCCGCCAGCACCATGATCTGATATCCCACTCAGTCACATTATCCTGACACTGCGCTAACCAGTCCTTGCCCTATCCTATTAATGCTGAGCGCTAGGCTAGGAAGCGACAAGTATCAATTTTAAAGTCATTGGTTTGACTTGACCGGGAACCGAACTGCCGACCTTCCGCACACGAGGCTCGTGCTCTATCCATTAGACCACCGCGCTCGGTGTGTCACCTAAGTAGGTTATTTGATCATCTACAGATAGGGAGGGGGCCTGTATTATCACTTTATTTCAGTTTAATTTTAGCATTATTTCTGCAAGTATTACTTATCCACAACTGATTCAGTAGGCTGTAAGTCTGTATCAGGATGTCCACAGCACCTCGTATTGGCAGGTGGTCTCTGGCGGGGTTCAAATGTTGCTTTAAAGTTGCATAGTCCGATGGTGTTGAGTTTCAGACATTTCTGAGATAAATACATTAGGTTGATTGTTATAATATACCTTATAGTAGCTTGAAGTAACTTTTATTTTAAGTGGCTAACTTTTGAGATATTTGAAGTGCAACCATGCAAAATTAATTTAGGCAAGCTTGCCAAAACTCTGACACCATAACATTCTGCAGTAACATGATCTATTCAATTGCCTCACTATTCCCTTCTGTGTGGCGATAAATGCTTAATAAGTGCATCAGTATCTAAGCTAGATATGTAGAATCAAATTTACATCATTGTTTTGGTTTTGAAAATTTGATGATTTCATCGGACTATGCAGCTTTAACTTCGGTAATTGGATAAGAACCAGTGTTTCGGATGTGATATTGGCCAGTATTGCCGAGCTCGTAACACCCCAGTCTCACTAGGCTTGCAACGACTTGCGACCCAAAAGAACGCCGGGTGGTCGCAGATGGTCGCAGGTGGTTGTTAAAAGGTCTCAGATCTTCACTGATCACTGATCACTTTCTTCCATTTTGGTCACAAGACAGTTGCAGGTGTCGCACCAAAAACCTCCTTGGGACCAAAATGGTCACAACCGGTCACAAGCCTAGTGTCACTTGGGCCGTATTTGATTAACGCGACGGGCTCGACTGGGGTCACCTGAGTTGCAAGAATTTCAAATCGAACACAGCGAGTGGAGTTGACAAAAACATGTGCCGTGTGCAAAAAGTTCCGACCCCAGTAACCCACGTCTTGGCTGAGGTTGGCTAGGAGCGATGACGTCACATTTGTGCTAGTACCGTCCTGTAGCAGTACAAGTCCTATGTGTTTTTGTTTTTGTTTTATTTTTTTAAATAAATTAGATTAATGAAATGGAAATATAACTAAACTATGCAATCAAAAAATATTTTAAATCCTATTTTGCTGTAGTTATATCGGTTATTTAAAAAAAAGAACAAGTTTTGGATTAAGCCACCATTTTTTCCACCTCGAGCATGGAGAAGCATATTCGATTATTCAATCCGAGTCTGTAGGATGTGTGCAGGCGCCAAAAAGTGGCTCGGGTGACCCGAGCTGATTAATCGGTGTAACTAGATTCGGTATTCTAGTTCAGGATGGAAACCCCAGGGGCCATATGCATAGAGGGGTGTTAGCGAGCCAAAACTGGTTTTGGACGGGATTTCTGGTTTAGCGGCGAAAAGTCGCTATGCATGGAGCAGTGTTACGCAAAAACCGCGAGTTTAAGGTTGGATATTCTAACACCACCGCAAAACAGGTTTACGGGTGGTGTTAGGTACCGATTAGGCCCAAATCTATTCAATACTATCATATTTAACAGAATTACATACTCTAAAAGTGAAATTTGATCAAATTAACCCCAAAATCGAACCGATATTAACGCCGCCACTACATAAGCGGCGATATTAATATTGTCGAATCGACGAATGTACACAAAACAAATTGCCGCCGCCGCCGCCGCATCGGCGGCAATATATTAGGCCCAAATCTATTCAATGCTATCATATTTAACAGAATAACATGCTTAAAAAGTGAAATTTGGTCAAATTAAACACAAAATCGAATTTGGTCAAATTAAACCAAAAATCGACCCGATATTATTGTCAAATAGCGGTACTCGCCGGGAACAGGATCAGCAATAACAAGGCTTGCTGGTGCCCGGTGTGTGGAGAAGGCAATTGACTGCTACATGCTGGTAACTTCACGTTTAGCTAACGCGAACCGTTTAGGCACCCATGCATACGACGTGACAAACTTCTCGATGCTGATGATAGCTACCCAGTGTTAGATGGTTAACACCACATGACGCTAACACCGCTTCATGCATACGGCCCCAGGGGACCCATTTCCCGTGCTGAGTGTGCTTTCGGTGCATAGGCTGTGCTCGGCACTAGATAAGGACTTTATCAGTTTGTGAACTTCTAACCAATGACAGTTTAATTATATCATGGATCAGACAGAATGGCCGAAAGAGCTGAGCGTCCGTCTCCCGTTTTCGTAGATCTTGGTGTTCGAACCCATAGGTTCAAAACCTGGTCGAGTCAAACCAGTGACTTAAAAAATGTATACTTGTCGCCTCCTCGCCAGGTGTTCACCATTATTAGGATAGGGCAAGCACTGGTTGGCTCCATGTCAAGATAATGTGACTGAGGTCATGGTGCTAGCAGCTGGTATCAGCACAGGGTGCTGGTGGCCTGATCTCCCAGTGGGGCATCACTATAAAATCGCCATAAGTGCTCACCGTCACAAGTCGGTAAAATTCCAACAACAAACCGCACCGACGGTTGATAAGAGATATTTAAAATTAAGATAAAAGCAGGGGCATAGCTACATTGTCGCACTGTAAACATGTAATAAGAATTTCTCTCAGCATCATATTTTTTCCCATACTAAATCTGTTATAATATGCACTTTTTTATTTTGTGCTTACAATTTCTTTTTAATTTAATGTGTGCACATGCGAACAATGTTGTGCTTACAATTATTTTTTTAATTTCTGGCTAAGCCCTGAAAGGTACAGTGGTTAATTAATTGCATAATGGTGTCCCCACTCCCCCACCTCCTCAGCTTGGATATTGAACGACTTCCCTCTCGATGCAGTCATTTAAGCTGCTTGAGAGCGCGTTACTGATTTTAGTTTGTGGAAATTACACAAGGGGGCGCAACTGTTTCCAGTTTCCATCAGGTCGAGAGCTGTGTCCGAGGTAGAAGCCCCAATGTGCTGAGGGATGGTAGTGGTGGTGGTGGTGGTGTGTGTGTGGGGATTGAAGGAAGTCCGACTGCAGAACCGAAGATGCACTGCCATGTTCCAGCTAGCGGGGAATTGTAGAACTGCTGAAGCTGGCTCAGCTCCATTCACATATTAAGACATGTGTCACGTATGTGTGTGCAAGGTGGATAGATATGTCTGTAAACTAAGCGCAATGGCTGAATTAGTTGAACGCCCGCCTTCCATAGGGCAGGTGGTGGGATACAGAACCCCAGGTTTGAACCCCGGCCGAGGTAAACCAATGCCTAAAAAAGTGATACTTGTCGCTACGTAACCTAGTGCTCGACATTACTAGGATAGGGCATGGAGCGGTTTAATGAGGAAGATTAATTGTCCGTGATTGAAATTTCCCCACGCTTAATCAACAAATGTAACAACAACAAAGCAGCAACCACAAAAACCCTCTACAGCAGGATGGTACATATTAGTCACAAAGGTATGAGGTGCATGAACATATTAAAACTTGGAAGAATAAAAGTCAAATCTGTATGCCAGACTTGGCATGAAAGTCTAGCATGGCGGTGGGCTCAGCATGCCCTTCATCTCTACACACAACACTGAACGCGCAGCACAACTGTTTGCCCACCCACCCACCTCTGCGCACATTTGATGTATTCTTTTCCCGAAACCAGCCTTTGATGCGTGCTCTATGTACACAGGGAGTGTATGCTGTATCTGAGGGCCTTTTGTAGTTTGACATTCTAAGACAAGTCCTTTTACATTGCTTCGCTGTGACCCCCCCACCTCCCCTCACCCTCCCCCCCCCCCCCCCCCTTACCGGGCGTGGTGCTTGAATCGGTACAGAGCGGGCCTCACATGCGGGAGATCGGGAGTTTGGTTCTTAGTCGAGTCAAACCAATGACTTATAAAATTGATACTTTTCGCTTCCTAGCCTTGCGCTCGCCATTAATAGGATATGGCAAGGACTGGTTAGCTCAGTGTCAGGGGAAAGTGACTGAGTGGGATATTGGATCATAGTGCCGATGGCCTGTTCTCCTAGTAGGGCAGCACTATAAAGTTGTCATGAGTGCGCACTGTCACAAGTCGGTACCCGTCCTGATATGACATTAAATGTTGCCAAGATGTAAAACCCCAACAACCAACAACTACAAAAAACAACAACAACGAAGGAAGATAAGACTACAAACGCACTGTGCTCTTTGTTCTCCACAGCCAGCAACAACACGCAGAGCAGCGTTTGAATCAGACGACAAAGCGTCTGGACGATGAGAAGCAGCGACTCAAGCAGCAGCACTCGTCCACAGTGACGGTAGGTCTCCTTCACCCTGCACGGGATGGCCGGCTGGGCAGAACACCTGCACCACAAACACCCGACCCATAGGCAAGCTTTCGTGGGATCAATCCCCAGCTGAGTCAAACTGATGACAGCGACATAATCCAATGAATCCGTAATAGTTTGCTAAGCCAAAGCGCTTGCCTAGATTTGATTTGACATATCATCATTGTCATCATCATCATTATTATCAGCATCATCATTATCATCATCATCATCATCATCATCACAACCATTATCAATCCCTTAACCGCAATGGTCATTGGGGCACCATGGATGACTTTGCAACCTGTTTTCTTCATTTTCCCCTGTTCTCCACTGTTCATTATATGAACACACGAGTATCTATGTTAGATACTAGTGTGTTTATTTGCTATTTATTGCTGCCTAGGAGGAATGTTAAGTCAATACGGATGTTCCAAGTGTCGCTGGTCCCTTAGGAAAGACTGAAGCTGTGACACAGCATGCCGGGTGACAGCTACAGTTGACATGGCAGAAGTCGAGGGCTGGTGCCCCTCCCACCCCTATCCTTTAGTATAGGGGCTTATCGTTGAATTCACTTTGTATTAATAACCACATGCTTCCCGATGACCAAGCTAGGTAGAGTTCCTGCATATAATCAGGCATGAGCATTTCCCTCCAATTGGCTGATTTCCGCCAATTAAATGCTTCCTGGGCTGTTCACGAGATACTATTTAGTATGGTATAGGTGTATTATTTATATTATTGACTTATCATTTATGCAAGATTACAAGAAAAACACTTCTGTATTCTTAGAGTACTGGTCTATATTCCTACTCTTACCGTATGTCACAGGTGAAGAGTGAAATTTCTCCCTCCTAAGTGGCTACCAAATTGCACCAATTGTGTCCTACTTGTAAAGAAATTTCTCCCTCCTCCCCTCCCCCTACTCGGCCTTTGGCCGAGTTTTGAGGCATCCGCCCACAATCAGCTAATTTGTTTTACTTCTCTGCTTATGTCTGATAATCTAAAAGGTTAATTTTTTTTATATATTTGAAGTGAAAACACGCTAAATTAATGTTGGCATGCACGTTGAAATGCTGGACAGTATAGGTCTCAGCAGTGACAAGTTCTATTAAATTGACCTAGTATTTCTTCTATGCAGCAATACATGTTTAACGAGTGCACCAGTAACTAAGTTGGCTACGTTATATCAAATTTCGGTAAGTGTTTTTATTTAGAAAATGTTACGCTTTCATCAGACTATGCAGCTTTAAGTTGCGTTCATGTCAAAGTAGTTTTGCAAACAAAGTTGGTAGTTAAAGAAGTATAAGTCTAGCAGGGGCGACAGTATTTATTTCTGCCTCAATCGCCACGCACCCCTCAACCCCCACTCTCACCTTCCCAACACACACGCGCACACACGCACACACGCCTCTGCTGTCTCTGTCACTCCCTTTGCCTTTGTCCTGCTTAACTTTGAAGAGTTCCCCATGATTGTAGTTGAGTATGTATCTTTGAATGTTTCCGTCCTTGATTGTCTCTCTGCTTGCTGCTAAGCTCTTTGTGCGTCTCTAAATATCCACACTTTGCTGCCGATCCCCCCCACCCCCACCCCCACACACAAACACCTCCACACCTCCAGCCGCCTCACCTCAGCACCTTATGTTCTTTTCGGTTTGTAGCATTAACTGTACTCGGAAACTATCTGTTTGTCATATTGCCTCTTTGTGACAAAACTCGTTAAGGTGGTGAATATGTAGATAAAAGATTCACCCCCATACTTCCAGTACAGGGGTGAAAACCAACCCATTAGAAAAACTGGCAAAGAATTTCGACATGCTGGGGAAATTAACTGAGCTGGTAAATTCTTAATTTAAGAAGCACAATATATTCTTTATGTACGTCTTCATATTTACCCGCTACTTTTGAGTTGGAAAATATAATAAAACATATACTTTAATGCAATTTAAAAGTGAAATCGACGGCGTTCTATGGCCACCATCTTGTCTTTTTGCATTCTCTCCCATTTCACCAACTCTGTGCCAATATAAGTATCCATTTGATACTGGAGGGAGGCATTCTACTTCCTGTCCCATACTAAAGCTATTTTCGCCCGTATTTACACTACGTTGTCATTCACCCCTGTACTGGAAGTACGGGGTGAATCTTTTATCTAGTGAATATGGTGAACGGCACTAGTGCAGTTCAGCACTATGTGTGTGTTGTGTGTACGTATGTGTGTTGTTATAAAGGTTTCTGAGGTTTTGCATTATGGCTAGATAAATTAGTATACAGTAAAACCTCTCTAACCGACCACCTCCACAAATCGACCACTCCTCTATATTGATCACTATATTTGGGTACCAAGCGATCACCCATACAATGCCATTGTGACGACTTTAAAAACTACCTAAACGGACCACCTCCCTGAATGGACCATTTATAGTCGGTCCCATGGTCGGTCGATAGAGAGAGGTTTTAATGGATTCTGTATAGGCGGACTTGCAGAGAGCTGGCGAAGAGGGTGGCTCCAACTAGTGTCTATAACATTCACAGGGCCTAGTCAGAAGGGCGGAAGTTCAGAGAACTAGCTAAGCAATCCCAAGACCTCAGTTATAATCAAATAGAATTTGACACCTAAATACAAACTTTAGATATTTGAAAAATCTCACTATTTGATCATTGGCAATAAAATAAAAGAAGGGACTAATTTATTTATTTTTAAATTTAAAAGAATTTAGAAATGGAAAAGTGATCTCTTATACCTATGACAGAGGTTGATTGTAAAACAAACAAATTGACCCTTTGATCTATTTAAAACTAAGAGATCATTTTCTCTCCGAGAATCTGTTGGAATTGGCTTCATTTGGTACGGTATGTATGCAAAAATAAGGACTCTCTACTTTACCTTCAGTACACTTGACTGAGATTTATCCCCGCTTTCTTTGTTTAGGAATTGCAACAAGAAGTGGAAGCGCAGAAATTGAAAGTTCGACAAATAGACCGGCATCTGAACAACCTGGAACAGCAACATGAGGAAAAGGTAGGTGACTTTCCTTATGTTGTGGAGCGTCTGGCACAGTACAATGCTTTAACACTAAGGCTGATATTGGTACCTACTGTCTCACCTGTAATGATGTGGACACATCGGAGTCTGGTTAACGAGTGTTTATTAGGTTTCGATATCAGCCTGGTGCCGCTATCGGGTTGCGCGTCACACCGGGGTCTGTGGGCTGATTAGTTATGCCTGCATACATTACATACGTTACATCACCCTCTCTGCAGTGCCTCTTCCTCTGAGTGTCTTCGCGCTTGTCCATCTTCTTGTAGCTGGTGTCCTTATTTCCCCTGCAGCAACCTCCATGTACTAATTATCGCTCTCCCTCACTTCCATCATGCGCAAACCTCAGCTTACACATGCTCTTCCCAGACTTCGTTGTCCCAGATGTCCCCAATTATCCTCTAAACTCTAGACTATCACTACACTGTCTCTACTCTCCAGTAATCGTCCTCTGTCTCTGGTCCCCAATCATCGCCTTCCTCTAATCCCTAGATGGTCACTCCAACCAGCTCTAGTCTCCAGTAATCATGCTCTGTCTCCTATTATCGCTCACTCCCTACCTCTAACCCTCTACCCCTCTGGTGTAATTGCCCCATATCTCTAGCAGATGGTTATCGTCTCAGCTCACATTTACGCCCCTCACCTACATCTCCAGTTGTCGTTCCCACCCTCAGTTATTGCACGCTGCCCTAGTTATTGCCTCAGTCCACATTTACACACAATTATCGGTCATCACCCCTCTATCTCTCGTTATCATTCATATCATAGGTAATTGTGTGCACTGCCACAGTTATCGTCTCAACCCACATTTGCACCCAATTATTACATATCACCTGTCTCCAGTTGTCATGCCCACCCTCAATTATTGTGCACTACCCCAGTTATCGCCTCAGACCATCTTTATTCCCAATTATCGCCCATCACCCCTCTATCTCCAGTTATCCTTCATATCTTCAGTTATTGTACACTGTCCCAGCCTACATTTTCACCCAATTATCACATGTCACCCCTGTTTCAAGTTGCCATGCCCACCCTCAATTATTGCACCCTGACCCAGTTATCACCTCAACTCTTTTTTTCGCCCAATTATCATCCGAGACCCTCAGTTCCTAGTCATCGCTGCCCTCCTTGATTATTGCGTCTCGTGTCACCTGAGTCACCTGCTCCCCCCTGGACACACACCTTTTTGTGGCTGGGGTGATAACATGTTTAATCAACTGAATAATTCTTTTTTTCTACCCCGAGGCAGTGGGGCTTTTTTGGCCAGAGATATAACACGATAGAGTAATAGTCTCTTGTATCAATAGTTACAGAATCAATTACCACACAACAATCACAGTACATACAATCTCAATTGTAATTCAAGTTGCTACTTGAGATAGTAAGGAATCGTCTCTGGACTCAGGGCATTATGGATCTGCTACACCACAATCACATCACTAATGAGTTAGAGCCTCCGTCTCCCGTGTGGTAGATCGTGGGGTCGTGGGTTCGAATCCTGGTCGAGTCAAACCAATGACCTAAAAATTGATACTTGTCGCTTCCTAGCCAGGCGCTCGGCATTATTAGGATATGGCAAGGAGCAGTGTAATGACGAAGACCAATCGCCTGCGACTGAAATTTCCCCTGCTTAAACAACTAATGTACCCCAAAAAAAAGATTTGAACATCGTGATCTTCTAATTGATAAAATGGTTGTGAAGTTAACAAGGGCGGATTATGTGGTTTGGTTAGTAGTGCGGTGGCAAGACCTTTAGGCGCAATTATCACACATAACCCTCAGTCTCCAGTTATTGTCGCTACTCTCAGTTAATATCCCTCTTGACTCCTGTCCCTGTCCGCCCACACTTACGTTTAGGCCCAATTAGAGCCCACAACCCTCATTCCCCAGTTATTGTTGCTGTTCTCAGTTATTGTCCCTCCTGTAGCCAGTTACCGTCTATCCCACCCATACACATACCTTTAGGCCCAACTAGAGCCCACAACCCTCATTCCCCAGTTATTGTCGCTGTTCTCAGTTATTGTCCCTCCTGTAGCCAGTTAACGTCTATCCCACCCACACACATACCTTTAGGCCCAATTAGAGCCCACAACCCTCATTCCCCAGTTATTGTCGCTGTTCTCAGTTATGGTCCCTCCTGTAGCCAGTTACCGTCTATCCCACCCACACGCATACTTTAGGCCCAATTAGAGCCCACAACCCT
The DNA here is from genome assembly GCA_030323885.1 of Branchipolynoe longqiensis. Taxonomy (NCBI): domain Eukaryota; kingdom Metazoa; phylum Annelida; class Polychaeta; order Phyllodocida; family Polynoidae; genus Branchipolynoe; species Branchipolynoe longqiensis. The sequence continues at coordinate 30,836,350 of CM059192.1, forward strand.
CATTCCACAGTTATTGTCGCTACTCCTTGCTGTCTCCAGTTATCTCATCTATCCCACTCACCCACACACCTAGTGGCCTAATTATCGCCCACCTCCTTAGTTCCCGACTGCCATAATTCCACTTCTGACCTTCTGCCCCAAACTCTGCCTTTATAAGTACTTCTAGTTATGCCTTCTCCCATCCACATTCATTCATCTCCAGTTCCCAATCATCTTCCAGACTTCCGTATCCATAGTTACTGGGCTATTCCATATTCACCTACCCAACATTCCTCGAACTAGCAGCATCCACCCCTCACCCCATCTCCACACACCACACACACACACACACACACACACACACACACACACACACACACACACACGCAATGTGCTATTCCGTCTTCAGTCCAACAGTTCCTGTAACTAGCCTTGCCCTTCCCTCTTCTCTCTTCTCCCCCCCCCCCCATTTCCAGACACACACACACTCACCTACATTAACCTACACACACAATCACAACAAACACCCACACACACTCACCCTCACCCACACACACACAATCGCAACACCCACCCAACCAGACAGGATGGCCGAATGAGTTAAGCGTCCGTCTCCCGTTTTGGTAGATCGTGGGATTCGAACCAATGGGTTCGAACCCTGGTCGAATCAAACCAATGACTTAAAAATTGATACTTGTCGCTTCCAAGCCAGGCGCTGGCCATTATTAGGATAGGGCAAGGGCAGAGTGGCTCAGTGTCAGAATAATGTGACTGAGTGGGATATCAGGTCATGGTACTGGTGGCCTGGTCTCCGAGTGGGGCAGCACTATAAAGTCCCTAATGAGTGCGCACTGTCACATGTCGGTACCCATCCTGATATGACCTTAGATGTTGCCAGGAAGTAAAGCTCCAACAACCAAGAACCAACAAGTCGGTACCCGTCCTGATATGACCTTAGATGTTGTCAGGACGTAAAAATCCAACAGCCAACACACACACACTCACACTCCCCCCCCCCCCCCCCCCCCCCCCCCCCCCCACCCCCCACACTCACACCCCACACACCCACCCCCCATACACATAGGCATCCCCCATACACACAGCCTCCCCCACACACACAGGCACCCCCCCCACACACACACATCCCCACCCCCCACACACACAGGCACCCCCACCCCCTCCGACCCCGGTTACTGTGCTAGCTATCGCCCGCCTGTTATCAATGTGTTACTGGATTTATTTCCCTCGGCTTCTGATCCGAAAAGAGGCGTGCCCGCACCTTTGTAGATCACAGCTGCCTTGATCAATGGGTCTGATCAATGGTGGTTTTGTTATTGCGAAAGGCTCAATCGCTGTGCACCCGGTGCAGCCGGCCAAGTTGATCAAGTTCAGTCGCGTTTTGGCGCAAAGCCCATACACAATCCTTCAACGCCGCCATTTCAATTGGACATCAGAGGCCTTGCGCCGGATTAAAGACTTGTTGTACGGTTATGACTCATATTGTGTGCGTACAAGTAGTCCTGTTACTCTATTTGGACTGATATTCAGTTAGAGCCATTGTGCCTGATACTTGATAGAATTAGAATGCTTCCTTGTATTATTCCTGGGCAATTAGTGTGTGTATGTATGTGTGTGTGTGTGTATTTGTGGGTGTTTTTTTTTTTGCACATGCATTAAACAAAATGATGTTTCGTGTGGTAAATAATTGTTTCATCCTCTCAGTGACCTGCCATTGTGCCTGATAGAATGATTCCCTGTATTATTCCAGGGCGATTAGTGAATGTGTATGTAAGTTTGTGTATGTAAGTTTGCTTTTTTTTTTCACATAAATAATTTATTTTCTCTCTCAGCACCGGGACACAGGGTCTTCCAGCTCTTTCTTTCTTTCTTTCTTTCTTTCTTTCTTTCTTTCTTTCTTTCTTTCTTTCTTTTCTTTCTTTTCTTTCTTTTCTTTCTTTCTTTTCTTTCTTTCTTCTTTCCTTCCTTTCCACCTTCCTTTTTTTTTCTTTATTTCTTTATTGATCTAATTATTTATTTTTGGCTTTCTTTCTTTTCTTTTCTTTTTTTCTTTTTACATTGCAGGTAATAATGTTATATATTGTTCGCAGAATACTGGTGTATTGTTGACTCACAAGCTAGATATTCGAGTAAAATTATAGAACATTAAAGTACATTATAAATAGTCAGTTTGAGTTTGCAAATGTGTCTGCCTTTGTTGCAGATTGGTGGTTTTTTGGTAATTGAAGTAAGTTTTTACCTGGTTATACCTGGGCCGGTGTCTGGAGGCCTCCTTTGATGCCCTATATCTCTATGTGTATTGAATTATGCTGCTGCCTAACTTGTGCATATGCGTTACTGATAGATGGAATTCTCTTATGATGTCTCTCCGCAACATGCATGCACTCTGAATGGTCTGTCTACATTGAACTTCATAATCAAGTTCTAGAATTAAAGACGGGTTGGCCAATTATATGACTGCACCCCCCTCCCCACCCACCCCGACCGTACTATTGTATGCCTTGTATGATCATGAGAATGTTGAAAACTTTGGAAGCCTGTTGTTTGGGATCAAATGTAGGCAAGTGCTTTGATTTTGAAAATATGCTGTTTCATCTGATTATGTGGCATTTCGTAGAGCACTGGTTGTAGAGCAGTGGTCGTAGAGCAGTGGTTGTAGAGCAGTGGTTGTCGAGCAGTGATCGTAGAGCAGTGGTTGTAGAGCAGTGATCGTAGAGCAGTAGTTGTAGAGCACTGGTCGTAGAGCAGTGATCGCAGAGCAGTGGTTGTAGAGCAGTGGCTGTAGAGCAGTGGTCATAGAGCAGTGGTTGTAGAGCAGTGGTTGTAGAGCAGTGGTTGTAGAGCAGTAGTCTTAGAGCAGTTGTCCTAGAGCAGTGGTCGTAGAGCAGTTGTCCTAGAGCAGTGGTCGTAGAGCAATGGTCATAGAGCAGTGGTCGTAGAACAGTGGTTGTAGAGCAGTGGTCGCAGAGCAGTGGTTGTAGTGCAATTGTTGTAGAGCAGTGATCATAGAGGAGTGGTTGTATAGCACTGGTAATAGAGCAGTGGTTGTAGAGCAGTGGTTGTAGAGTAGTGGTTGTAAAGCAGTGGTCGTAGAGCAGTGGTCGTAGAGCAGTGGTTGTGGAACAGTGGTTGTGGGGCAGTGGTTGTAGAGCAGTGGTCGTAGAGCAGTGGTTGTGCAGCACTGGTTGTAGAGCAGTGGTTGCAGTAGCCAGCTCTAGTCTAGGACGGGATGGCATAGCCGTAAGAGAGTCCGCCTCCTGTGTGAGATGTTACAACGTCAAGTCAAAGACTTACAAGACAGTCACTACCTAGCCTGGCACTCGGCATTACTAGGATAGGGCAAAGAGAAATACCATCAAGAAGACCGATTGTCCCTGATTGAGATTTCTCCCAGTTATTCAATGCACGTAGCAAAAGTAGAAAATATGCAGAGGACTTTATAATTATTTTCAAGTTTTTATGGTTGTCCTTTTAGCAATACCCATCGATTTTTGGTGATCAGAACTTTTGTGATCGGGGCTTAATATGGGGTTAATATGAGGTTAATATGGGGTTAACATGATGTTAAAATGGGGTTAATGTGGGGAGAAGGCCTCCTCAAAATCAGCTCGTAACCCGACAATGGTTAGTATATTTAAATATCTTCCCGAAAAGAGATTTAATTTATTTTCGTGGTTTAGTTAGTAAGCAGTGTTGCCCAAGACGGACGTCGGGCGGTCGCCTTAGTGGTTTGGTACGTATTGGCTACTCTTGCACCTGCGACTGGGCGGGATGGCCGACTGGGTAGAGCCCTTGCTTCCCGAGCGGGAGGTCGTAGGATCAATCTCCGGGCCAAGTCAGACTCAAAACTTACAAACGTGATACTTGTCTTACCTGGTCGTCGGTTTTACTAATGTAGGACAAGGATTGGTTGGTTCAGCGTCAAGATAATGTGACTGCGTGAGATATTAGGTCATGTTGCCGCCGACATGGTAGCAATGTGGGGCTACAATATAACATCGCCATGAGTGCGTACTGTCACAAGTCTACCTGCGCTGATGTGACCTTACATGCTACTATGATGCCAAACCCCAAATAAACAAGTAAGTAAACAAGTAAGTAAACAAGTAAATAAACAAGTAAATAAACAAGAAAATAAACAAGTAAATAAACAAGTAAATAAACAAGTAAATAAACAAGTAAATAAACAAGTAAATAAACAAGTAAATAAACAAGTAAATAAACAAGTAAATAAACAAGTAAATAAACAAGTAAATAAACAAGTAAATAAACAAGTAAATAAGCAAACAAATAAATACAAATAATACAAATAAATACAAATTATGCAAATAAATACAAATCAAGACAAATCAAGACAAACAATTACAAATAAATACAAACATTTACAAATAAATGCAAATAAATACAAATAAATACATATAGATGCAGACAAATGCAAGTAAATGCAAACAAATGCAAATAAATATAAATCGATACAAATAAACACAAGTAAACACAAGTAAACACAAATAAACACAAGTAAGCACAAATAAATAAGCAAATAGATAAACAAGTAGATAAACAAGTAAATGACCAATTACATAAGCAAGTAAGCAAGTAAATACACAGTTAATTAGACAAGGAAATAGACAAGTACACAGACAACTAATTAGACAAGTACACAGACAACTAATTAGACAAGTAAAGAGGCAACTACATAGAAACGTACATAGGAAAGTAAATAGACAAGTAAATAGGCAAGTATATACACAAGTAAATAGGCAAGTAAATAGACAAGTGAATAGACAAGTAAATAGACAAATAAATAAATATATTGTAAATAGGCAAGTAAATAAACAGATAAACAGACATGTAAATAGACAAGTAAATAAACAACTAAATAGACAAGTAAATAGACAAATAAATAGACAAGGAAATAGACAAATAAATAAGCAAACAGATGAGGACTGCCCTGGCACATGGTCTTGCTGCAGTGCCGGTGCCCGTGCCTGTGCCTCTGCACGTGCCTGTGCCCGTGCCATTGGCCGACCTGTTTCTGGTGCTAGTCACTATGCTTGTCCTCCTGCTGCGGTAGAGGGTCTGTATCAGTGAGTGCGTGACTCAAGGTCTGACAGGACACCCCACTTTGATGTGTCCCAAAAAGCATGCTGCAATAGATCAAACCCACAGATACCTCTACACACACACACAGACACACACACATACACACAGACACACACACAACCACACACACACACACACACACCGCCGCGTCCCAGTCGCAATGCGCGTTTTACTACTACTCCCTCCCCTCGACAAACAAAAAGTCTAAAAAAGGAGCCAAGTAAAAGGGGGTGGGATTATAGAGAAAACTAAGCATTTCATGAGAAAGTCCCCTCATAACCCTCCCCTCCCCCTCCTCACCAAAAATAAATAAAATAAATAAGGTGGTGTCCCTTCTCATAATAAATTGCAGATTGTAGATTCTTTTGGAGGAGATGATTAATGAATTGCAGTTGCCGATTTGTATAATGTGTGTACTGTATCTTGGCGAGCTTGTAACTAGGTTTGCTCAGTTTAGGCCAGTGTGACCTGAGGGAGGAATGGGGGAGGGGGGGGGGCTTATTAAAGTTGCATAGTCCGATGGTTTTGAGTTTCCGACTTTTTTTCAGACAAATAATTTTACATGTTTGCACTTTAAATATCTCGAAACGTAGCCATTTAAAATAAAAGTTAATAGGTATTTCAAAATAAAGTGAGGTAGATTATAGCATATAATCACTTTAATATATTAATATCAGAAAAATGACAGAAACTCAAAACCATCGGACTGTGCAGCTTTAAGTGCAGGCCCTTCTCCGTGTCGCTCGCCATACAGGGCGCCCGTCGGCGCCACGGCGCCCTGCTGATAGGCGCTACCACCGGCGGGCGGGGTGTGTAAAATAATCCCCGCTGGATTAAAGGCTAACCATTAGATTGGATCCGCTCCTGACCAGCTAGATATCACTGATCAAGGGTCTTCTTTCAGTTTCAAAGATGAACACTTGCCAAGAGCCTCACCTCGGCAAAACGCATAACGCTTTTGATCCGCCCGAGTGCGGCCTCCACAGGGAGGCGCGGGGGGAGGGGTTGGGGGGGCGGGGATAGAGGGGGGGGATAGAGGAGTGGGGGGCGGGAGGGCAGGATGGATAGAGTGTGTGGGGAGAGGGGAGTAGGGGAGGGGAGGATGCAGTGTGTGAAGGGGTAGAGGAATGGGAGAGGGGGAGGATGCAGAGTGTTGTGTGGGGGGGTGGGGGGGAAGGGGATGATGCAGTGTGTGAAGAGGGAGAGAATGGGAGAAGGGGGGGGGATGCAGAGTTTGTGGGGGGTGAGGGAAGGGGGATGATGCAGTGTGTGAAGGAGAGGAATGGGAGAGGGGGAGGATGCAGAGTGTGTGGGGTGGGGGAAGGGGGATGATGCAGTGTGTGAAGAGGGAGAAGAATGGGGGAGGGGGAGGATGCAGATTGTGTGGGGGGGGAGGAGGGGATGATGCAGTTGTGAAGAGGGAGAGGAATGGGAGAGGGGGAGGATGCAGAGTGTGTGGGGGTGAGGGAAGGGGAGGATGCAGTGTGTGAAGAGGGAGAGGAATGGGAAGGGGGAGGATGCAGAGTGCGGTGAGGGGGTGGGGGGGAAGGGGAGGATGCAGTGTGTGAAGAAGGAGAGGAATGGGAGAGGGGGAGGATGCAGAGTGTGTGGGGGTGAGGAAAGGGGATGATGCAGTGTGTGAAGAGGGAGAGGAATGGGAGAGGGGAGGATGCAGAGTGTGTGGGAGAGGGGGAGGATGCAGAGTGTGTGGGGGTGGGGGAAGGGAAGGATGCAGTGTGTGAAGAGGGAGAGGAATGGGAGAGGGGGAGGATGCAGAGTGTGTGGGGGAGAGGAGTGCTATGGGGAGGATGCAGAGTGTGTGGGGGAGGACGCAGAGTGTGTGTGTGTGTGAGAATGCAGAGTGTGTGTGGGGAGAGGAGTGGGGAGAGGAGGATGCAGAGTGTGTCTATGTGTGTGTGTAGAAGAGTGGAGTGGGGAGGGGAGGGTGTGTGGGGGGTAGAAGAGTGGATGCGGGGGGGTGATGCAGCATGTGGGGTGGGGGTGGGGACAGGGTGGGGGTGGAGGTGCCGCCTTAAGAGAGGCTAAGGCAATTGGAGCTTAATCAAGGAGGTGGCCGGACATGACAGGCAGGGCGGCTTTAATCTTGGGGCTCCTGCTTTTAATGTCTGAATGTATCGATGCCTTTGTATGGATCAGCCCCGCCGTTGCCCAGTTGCCGCCGGCCGGCCTTGTGGGTTGCCCACGAAGGGCGGGGCGGGGCGGCGCGGGGCGGGGCGGGGCGGAGGGGTTGGGGTGTGTGGGTGGCCGGGTAACACTTGCAAGGATACTCTTGCATCATCAGTGCATGTTGCCGACTGAGTATCAGAGCGGGACATGGGGGTGGGGCGTATGTTGGGGGGGGGGGTGTATCGGGTAGGAGTGTAGTGGGGTAGGGGTGTGGGTGTGGTGTGGGTGTATGGGGGATGGGATGGGCGGTGGTTGTGGTGGTTGTGTCGGTGGGGGTGTATGGGGGGGGGATGTTGGGGGGATGTATAGGGTGGGGGGGTGTGTATGTGGGGAGGTGGTGTGTATGTGGGGTAGAGGTGTGTGTGTGTGGGGGGAGTATATGGGGATCAGGATGTATGGGGGGGTAGGCATGTATGTGGGTGAGGATGTGAGGTGGCTGTGTATGTGGGGTAGGGGTGTATGTGGGTGAGGAGTGTATGTGGGGGGATGGGGGTATGTGGGGTGGAAGTGTATGGGGTGTGGGGTATGGAGGTGGGCGTGTATGGGGATAGGTGGTTATGTAGGTTATGTGGGGTAAGGGTGTATGCGGGGGTGGGGTGTATGTGTGTGTGGGGGGGGGGGGGGGGTGAGGGGGCACCCAGTTGGACGGTCAAACGGCCGCCATTTGCGCATTGTGCAGCGTCTGCTGGTGCTTCTTCCACCACAATGGGATGGCCTTCCGTACCGTGCCGCTGTATACCGTGCTCACCTCATCGCTGTACTCGTCACGAGCTCAGCAACAGCAGCAACAATATCTGACGCGCAACTAACCCTGTAGCACAGCAGTGCCTCCGTCAAACCACCAAAACCACACCGCACCACACCACACCACACCACACCGCAACGCAACGCGCCGCACAGTGCCATGCCACACCCCACCACGTCACACCTCACTGCACTGCATCACACCGCACCACACCAAAAAGTCACACCACACTACACCACACCAAAAAGCCACACAACACTGCACCACGCCATGCCACACTGCACTGCATCACACCGCACCACTCTGCACCACACCGCCATGCCACACCACACTGCACCACGCCAGGCCACACTGAACATCGCCATGCCTCACCGCAATGCACCACACTGCACCACACCACGCTACACCACACCGCACCACACCGCACCACACCACAAGACCGCGCTGTACCACACTGCATTTCACCGCACTGTACCTCACCACACCACATAACACTGCACCAAGCCAAGCCAAGCCATGCCACGCCACGCCACACCACGCCACGCCACACCACGCAGCACCACGCCACGGCTCACCACACCACTCCACATCACACCAGAGAGCGTGTATATAGACAGATGAGAGGGACAACTCCCGCGAAAATATGTAACACAGGCTGCAGTGGCGATCCTGGCGGTTATTGTTGAACAAGCCTTGAGTTTGCCGGTACGCGCAGTGCAAACCATTAATTTTCTTAAAAGATTAATAGAAATCCAGAACCCTAACCTTATAAATTCAATATAATCTTGTTGGTAAACATGTTTTCTATATGTGTACTAAGCGGCTTGTTTCTATTTGGTGTAGTTTTAGAGATATTTCACTTTTTCTGTAGGAAGATTGCACACGACCATTGACAATGCATTGAGTTTGCCGTACGTGCAGTGCAAAATGTTTATTTTATTCAAAATTAATAGAAATCCAGAACTGTAACCTTATAAATTTAATATAATCCTTTCGGTAAACATGTTTTCTATATGTGTACCATGCGATTTGCTTCTAGGTGGTGTAGTTTTAGAGATATTTCACTTTTTCTGTAGCAAGATTGCACATGACCATTGACAATGCCTTGAGTTTGCCCATATGCGTAAACTGTTCAACAACCACCACTTGGAGCGCCACAGTCGGCAGCTGTTACATGGTCTAGTATGGGAGTTGTCCCTCTCATCTGTTTATACACGCTCTCTGATCACACCTAGCTACGTCACACCACACCATGTCACACCACACCATGTCACACCACACCACTTCACATCAGATCACATCACACCATGTCACGCCACGCCACTTCACGTCACACACCCCACCCCAAGTCACACCACGCCAAAACCTGCTAACATTAGTGATAGTTAAATTGGACAAGCTTTCTGTAATCCTTGCTCAGTTAACACCCATAGTTATACACCTGCGCGCACATGCACATAAGCATTTATGTATAAATGTGTTTGTAAGTATCAGGACTGCTACTAGTACATTAGACTCATCATCACCCTTGTTATCATAATCATAATCATAACAGTCACCACCGAAATGAACCCACTGAAAATACCACTACATCCTCGAAACCATCACGCTAACCTAACCACGAGATGGGATGGCCGAATGAGTTGAGCGTCTGTCTCCCGGTTTGATAGATCATGGGATTCGAACACACGAGTTCGAACCCTGGTCGAGTCAAACCAATGACTTAAAAATGTATACTTGTCACTTCCTAGCCAGGCGTTCAGCATTATTAGGATAGTGCAATGACTGGTTGGCGCAGTGTCAGGATAACGTGACTGAGTGGGATATCAGGTCATGGTGCTGGAGGCCTGATTTCCCAGTGGGACATCAATTTAAAGTCACCATGAGCGCACACTGTCACAAGTCGGTACCCATCCTGATATGACCTTAGATTTTGCCAGGACGTAAAACTTCAACAACCAACCAACTAACAGTACCATTGCCATTAGGACTATGAGTATGAGTATGAGTAATGAGTATGAGTATTAGTAATGAGTATGAGTAGCAGCTCCCACACCAATCATAGTTAACCTGATCGTTGCTGTGGCCACATTCCCACCACACCAAAGTTGTGTCATTAGAAAATGGGTCATGTGAATTTGGATGATTTAGAAAACTGCGCTTTTTTTCCTTGGTTCTTTTTAGGTGGAAGCCTTATTTTCGCTAATGGTATTACAAATTAGTGAATATTGACAGTTGTGCAACATGAGCTGTCAGCAGCAAGGTGACAGCAGCAAGGTGACAGCACACAAAGGGGGTGGCGCAGTGTTACTAACCAACCCGACACAAATGAACAAATTCGCAATATCTTTTTCAACAAAAGAAAAAAAAAAATATATATATATATATATATATATAATATATATATACATAAACACATATATATAAATGTATATATATAATATATATATATATATATATATAATATAATAATATATATATAATATACCTAAACACTCTTATATTTTTTTTAATTGTTTATTAAGCACAGTTCGAATAAACACTTAATTTTCTGTAATGTGGTGATTAGTCATGGTTGAAGGGGTTAAGTTAATGACCGATTTTGGGTGAGAACTGGCAGTGAATTGTTGGGGAGTGGGGCGCGGCGGGTGAAGACTGACTGACACTAATCACAGGGCCGGCTGCTTTACGCCTGGGACTCCTCTATAAACACTATTAGGACTTGACACGGGCGGAATGGCGACCGGTAATTATTAAGGCAATGTAGCAATTAGAGGTAGCGGGAGGCGTCGTATGGGGAAGGAGTCAATCAGTGGTAATGGGCGGGAGGGGAGGGGGGGGAGGGGAGGGGAGGGACTGCCGAGCATCTTGGAGCAACTCAGGGTGGCTGGGAGTGAGCAGGAGTTCGTCGATCAGTTCTGGGTCATGGTGTAGGCTGAGAAGATGTGAGTGTGTTTGACAACCTGAAATGGCTTTAGAAGGTCCCGAACAACCACAAACACATATGTAAAGGCCCAGTCACACCTTACCGGACTGGGGAACCGGACGAGAACCGGACACTGTCCGGTACTTTCCGGCGATGTCCGGTACATGTCTGGTTCCCATCCGGCGGTGTGCGGTACAAGTTTTGAACATGCACAAAACATCTACCGGACACCGCCGGATTGACGTGTCCGGTTGGTGTCCGGTACATGTCCAGTACCCATCTGTACATGTCCGGTACCCATCCATTTGTGTCCGTTTTGTCTGGTAGATGTCCGGTACCCATCCGTTATGTGTCCGGTTCTCGTCCGGTTCTCGTCCGGTACATGTATGGTACATGTACGGTACTTGTCCGGTCGCCCGGCAGCAATTGACCCAATTCCACTCCATTTTGATACATTTCGATACATTTTGTGTACCGGAGAGCACTGAACTAGAAAATTCTTTGTCCGGTGGTCTCCGATTCTCAGTCCGGTACGGTGTGACAGGCACTTAACATATGTGGGCACAGTTCCCGAATGGGCTCATGAACCAAGTAGGCTGAGCGTGAGAAGGTGAGTTTGTTTGACAAGCTGAAAGTCGGGAGTTCGAATCCCAGCCAAGTGAAACCAATGATTTATACCATTGATCCTTGTCACTACCTAGCCAGGCGCTCGGCATTGTTAGTGTAGTAGTCTGCACTGACCTCTCAGGCAAGTATCCACATAGACAGGTAGGCGTGGGTAGTGTGATGATATCAGGGAACCCAGGTGGTGTAATGGTTAGCACACTGGCTCGGAATGCAAAGAGATGTGGGTTCGAGTCCCGCTTTAATCGCAATATTTCCCATTTTCATCACCCCCACGACATTAGGATAGGGCAAGGACTAGTTGGCTCGGTGTCTGGATAATGTGACTGAGCGGGATTTCAGGTGGCCTGGTCGCCCAGTGGGGCAGCACTATGAAGTTGCCATGAGTGCACACTGTCACAAGTCAGTATCCGTCCTGATATGACCTTAGATATTGTTTGGATGTAAAACAACAACAAAGAAACAAACCACCGCCACACCACCATCACACCACTACCCCACCACCACACACCACATACCACCACCACACACCACCGCCACTGCACCACCACCACTACTACACCACCACACGTACCTCAAACCACACCACACACACCACCCCTACCGCACACCACCCATATCACCCCTACCACACATCACCCCTACCACACACCACCCCAACCACATACCACCCTCTACCACACACCACACCACTACACACCCCGCCGCACCAATAAAGCAGGCGCCTGCTCCGATAGTCTAACTGTGCAGAATGAGACGGTTAGACAACTTAGAGACGCATTGGTGTTTTGAGAGTTTGGGCTGAAATCAAAGGGTGGTCGAGGCAGTATGTGACGAGCGCAGTGCAGTTGTATCGCTATGAGAACCCACATGCCGGTGTGCAGATTTCAAATTCCCCCCTGATTGAAGTTCACCCCCCCCCCCCCGGAATTTGACAACTTTTTCAAATTCATCCCAGGGGAATTTGAAAACGTTTTCAAGTTCCCTCCCTCATTTTAACTTTCCCTCCCCCCCCATTTTTGGGGAATTTTCTTTATTTATTTTATTTTTTTCATGACAAATATAATAATACAATGGAAATTATTATGAGTACAACAAAACATATTTCACCCCAAATGACACAAAAAGTCTCCAAGATGGCTAAGAAAAAAATATTATATGTCTGAATTTTAAAACTTTTTTAAAAGTTTTTTAAACAATTTCAAATTCCCGGAGGGGGTAATTTGAAAATAGGGGGAGGAATCTGAAAACTGTTTTTAATTTCCCCCCCGGGAATCTGAAAACGTTTTTAATTTCCCTCTGGAGAAATTAAAAACATTTTCAGATTCCCTGGGGGAACTTGAAAAGGGGGGAAATTGAAATCGTTACACCGGGCCCGCCATAACCAGCGACGGCGCCAGCGAGAAGTAACACTAACACTGCTGGCTGATCAGCACCAGTGTAGCAGGTGAAGTGAATTGCCAGCAGGTGGCGTCTGTGGTGCAATGACTGGGGGGGGGGGGAGGGGAGTGGTGGCTGAGGGTGCCCTGAGGCTTATACGAGATCACGGTTCTGACTGTGCATACGCTGAAAACGGCATTGGCAGCAAAGCAAAGGCGTACAGCCATTGAGTTTGCTGATCCATGTAGGGCAAAACTTCCATTTTATTCAAAATTAATAGAAATACATAACAATTTGGCATAAACATGTATGCACACATGCAATATAATGATCTGATGAATATAACTAAGACAAAACTAGCCATAGTTAAACATTTTGAGCTAAGAAACATACAATTCCACACAAAACAATCAGTCACTTTAAGACTAATATTAGTAATAATAGTAATATCCGCATCACTATTATTAATTCTTGTTCTAAATATTAAAATGCCAAATGTGTCAACAGACTCTTGTTTCAGAGAAATATATAACCAATATATGATTAACCCTAGTAATTTTCTAGTTCTACATATGTCATTAACCATAGGATATAGATAAAAACATTAATAAAATAAGTAAAACTGACTCTGGCTATGGCTCTAACACTAGTCTGAATGCCCAGATTTCTCTAAATCTAAATGCACATGGCATAAGATGTGCTGATTATATTGATGTAAATGCAATTCTGGAGAAAAGATTAATATCTTAATTTATTATATATATTTTTTTAGTTGGTATTCTATGTTTCAAACAAGAGCTGAGCTGAGCTGAAACTAGCACATTTCATGCCTGCCCCCAGTAGCCATGTGCTTCTCACGGATTTGTTTTTCTTCCACGCATCCCACAATGCACCGCGCCGCTGGAATGGTGATGTAGTCTATTGAGCTGCATAATCTGATGGAAAGCATCAACTTGTCGAAACCTAACCACCTACAGTAAAACCTCTCTAAATTGTCTGACCATGTGACTGACTTTAAATGGTCCATTTAGGGAGGTGGTCAGTTTAGGGAATAAAACAAAATTATTATTACAATGGTATTGTATGGGTCACATTGGGTTATCGTTTGGGACCCAAATAAAGTGATCGATATAGGGGAGTGGTCAAACTGTGGAGGTGATTGGTTAGAGAGGTTTTACTGTATTCAGATTTGATCCTGTATTATCCGACTTGTATTGGCCGAATCCGTAAAAGGGTGCTTCCCGTGCGGAAAGTTGGGGGGGGGGGGGAGTCCAAAATCTGGCGTAGTCAAACCAATGACTTACTAAATTGATACTTGTCACTACCTAGCCAGGCGCTTGGCATTACTAGAATAGGGCAAGGACTGGTTAGCTCAGTATCAGGATAATGTGACTGAGTGGGATATCGGGTATCGGCACCGATAGCCTGGTCTTCCAGTGGGTCAGCACTATAAAGTTGCCATGAGTTTGTACTGTCACAAGTTGCTACCAGTCATAATGTGACCTTAGATGTTGCTAGGATGTAAAACCCTAACAGTAACAAACATCCAACTTAGATAATGGAGCACGTAGTAAAAACATTTCTTGCAGTTTTATGTTCCTGTGTCATGCTGATAAAGATATGCTTTAAAATTATTTTATTTTATTTCATTTGAATAGGGGTAAACAAAGCCTATGTAAAACATATGTCCATTATTTCCGTGTACACATCAATTAATTCTCCATCAAATATCTCCAAAGTTAACCCTTTAAAATAACAGTTATTTCAAGCTAAAATAAAATAGATTATAGCGATTAATTTGTTGTTGTTATATTTATGTGTTTTTTTTTGCACATGGCAGGGATTTGCTAATGACATGGATAGTGCCTAAGAAACACACGCACAGTTTTACTCCGCGTGTGATGAGGATTTGTGAGGCATACCACAAGCTAACCTGCGTAAAGTACGTCACAGTGGGGGGGGGGGGGTGTTAGTTCCAGGGACATCGTACTGGATGTTGTTGTTTGTTGGGGTGTTATGACCTGGCAACATCTAAGGTCATATCATGATGTGTATCAACTTGCGATAATGCGCACTCATGGTAACTTTATAGTGCTGCCACACTGGGAAACTAGGCTGCCAGCACCACGGCCCAATTTCCCACTCAGTCATAGTAATATGCATTATGCATGTCATGACATGACCACTCATGGTAACTTTATAGTGCTGCCCCACTGAGAAACTAGGCTGCCAGCACAATGACCCAATTTCCAAGGATGAAAGATCTCCGCGATTTCGCGGATTTCTGGGAGTTTTCCTGTAGCTATAAGTGTATACTAATAGTAATACCATGCCCCCATCCTGATTGCCAGGACGTAAAACTCCAACAACCAACCAATACATTGTTTCACGCTGCAGCACCATCAGCGTATACTAATATGTGGTGCAGACGCCGCAGCACTAGCAGCGTATACTACTAATGGCTTCAAACGCCGCAGTACTATCAGCGTATACCAATCTGTATGAAACCTGACTTCTGGGAATTTTCAGCGATTCCCTGACAATGCTAAACCTATGGGAGAATATCAGCATTTCCGCTTTTTTTCCCGGAGAACACTTTCATCCCTGAATTTCCCACTCAGTCGCATTATGCACGTCATGATGATGCACATGCGCAACCATTATGCTCATTATGCACGTCATGACGATGCACATCACAGTGCATGTCGTGAGGTTGCACACCCTTTTTCAATCGTGTCATAATGCACGTTGTCACGAGGAGTGTCCTTTTTCTTCTCTCTTGACACAAGCAAACAAAAAACAAAAACATACAAAAATGGCGTTATCAGACGAGCACCGTATTGCCGGTGGTGGCGCTGTTTCAAGTGCCGGCGAGACGCGTGGATCAGCGAGGAGTGGATTTGAAACCAGTTGGAGGGCTTGATGAAAGAGTGCAATCCGCGCCGACTAATGCTCAATAGCCAAACTAAAAGCAGCAGTGGAAACGGGACTCGTACAAAGACAAAGATGCAAATAGAGAAAAGATCAAAGCCACACGCCGCTTCAAAGCGCTTGTAATTTGGAGATTTGAGAGCAGTTGGTCCTGCTGCAGCTAAAGCAGCAACGCGGGGGGAGGGGTGGGGGTGGGGGGAGGGGGGAGGGGAGAGAAGGGAAAGAAGAGGAAGTAGAAGAAGAGAGGGAAGAAAAAGCGCGCGCACTTCTAACACCGATGAAGACATATATACACTCCATCCATCCGCTGGAAGAACAAAGCCTTCCCCCCCCCCCCCCCCCCCCCCCCGCCCAGGAGCCTACTTGTTACCCTCAATTTAGTTAAATACCACGTGATTGCTAAACACTCGGCATGCATCTTGCAGTGTGTGGCTAAGGGTCGTGTGGTGGCGGGGCGGGGGTGGGGGTGGGGGGTGGGGGGAGTTGCCCGAGAGGGGCTTGGAGTGGAATGCAAGACTGAGGCTACGAGGGGTGGATCAGGTGAGGGAGGGTGGTGACATGGGTGGGGTGGGGTGGTGACATGGTTGGGGAAGGGTGGTGACATGGGTGGGGTGGGGTGGTGACATGAGTGGGGAAGGGTGGTGACATGGGTGGGGTGGAGTGGTGACATGGGTGGGGAAGGGTGGTGACATGGGTGGGGCAGGGTGGTGACATGGGTGGGATGATGACATGGTTGGGGTGGGATGGTGACATGGTTGAGGCAGGGTGGTGACATGGTTGGGGAAGGGTGGTGACATCGGTGGAGCGGAGCTGTGACATGGGTGAGGTGGGATGGTGATGGGTGTGGTGTGGTGGTGCCATGGGTGGAGTTGTGACATGGGTGGGGTGCAGTGGTGACATGGGTGGTGTGTGGTGGTGACATGGGTGGAGTGGTGACATGGGTCGGGTGGAGTCCTGACATGGGTTGGGTGGGGTGGTGACATTTGGACTGACAACGGTGGGGCGGTGGTTTCAAGGGCGGGGTTGTGACATGGGTGGGGTGGGACGGTAGCAAGGTTGTCTAGGATGGTGACATAGGGTTGGGTGGGGGACAGGGATGGGGTGGTGATAAGGGTAGGCTGGTAAGGGGACTTCGCATATTTCTGCGAATGTTGATAATATGCTATTTGTATTAGTTTTTCTTTCGTAGATGACATATACTAGTCTCGTAGCATACAGTACCAGCACCCTGCCTCTGTCAATTATAACAGACTCGGCTTGAAACAGATGCTGTATAGGTGGTGTTCTCTGTTAGAGTGTCTGACTTTTTTCTAGGTCGGATGCCTGATCTGAGGGTCAATGGTTCGAGTCCCCGTGCCCCCCCCCCCACCTCTGCCAATTTGGATTTCCACCTCTGTGTATAACTTACAGCGTCATCAAAGGCCGGTTGCTCTCATACCATGTCTATGTGGTGTGGGAGGATAAAAATCCCTTGGGTCTGTAAGAGTGTAGGCCCGGGCTTTCTATCGACAAACTAGCCACAGCAGGAGCATCCACATCGCGGCCCTGGGAATCAGCTATCTGATTGCAAATCCTGCTACCACCATCCACCACCGAGAGCACGTCCCATGAATAAAGATCATACCTCTGCTCGAAAATCCCTTGAGATATCTGGTGGAAGGACATAATGAAGAAGAAGTGTTGGCATCATATTAAAGTATTATCGTCACATCGCCGTCCGGTTCCGCTTCCCTCCCCCCCCCCCCCCCCGAAACCACCTTCATCCTTGGGCGGGGTGGGGGGTCTAGGGTGGGGCAGGGTGGTGACATGGTTAGAGCCGGGTGGCGACATGGGTGGGGGCTGGGTGGTGACCTTGGTGGGGTTGGGGTGGGGTGGTGACATGGGTGGGGCGAGGTGGTGACATCGGTGAGGTGGTGACATCGGTGGGGTGGTGACATGGTTGGGGTGGAGTGGTGACATGGGTGGGGATGGGTGGTGACCTTGGTGGGGCGGGGTGGTGACATGGGTGGGGCGAGGTGGTGACATCGGAGGGGTGGTGACATCGGAGGGGTGGTGACATCGGTGGAGTGGTGACATGGGTGAGGCTTGGTGCTAACATGGTTTGGGTGGCGTGGTGACATCAGTGGGGTGGAGTGGTGACATGGGTGGGGTGGGATGGTGACATGGGTGGTGCGGTGATATAGGTGGTGCAAGGTGGTGACATGGGTGGGGGCTGGGTGGTGACATGGGTGGTGCGAGGTGGTGACATGGGTTGGGCTGGGTGGTGACATGGGTGGATTGGGCTGGGTGGTGACATGGGTGGCGCAAGGTGGTGACATGGGTTGGGCTGGGTGGTGACATGGGTGGGGCGAGGTGGTGACATGGGTGGTGCTAGGTGGTCACATGGGTTTGTCTGGGTGGTGACATGGGTGGGTTGGGCTGGGTGGTGACATGGGTGTGGCAGGGTGGTGACATGGGTGGTGCAGGGTGGTGACATGGGTGGTGCAAGGTAGTGACATGGGTTGGGCTGGGTGGTGACATGGGTGGGGCGGGGTGGGAACATGGCTGATTATAGCGGAGCAGGGCTGGGCAGAGAAGGGGAGGGGCGGGATGGGGATGTGGGGGGGGGGGGGCGGCTGGCAGGGCCGGATGGGGTCGGGTAGGGCGTGGCCTGACGAAGCTGGGTGAGACTGAGGTCCGTCCGGTGAAGCCACATCGGGATGCAGCGGGCCGTAGCGGGGTGAGGACACGTTGGAGAGGGAGAAGGGGTTGAGGAGAGAGGTGTGTGAGGTGTAGTGGGATGTGGGGAGGTGGTGGGGGTGGGGGCGACTCTCTAGTGTAGTGTGCCTGCTGTACGAGTGTTAAGTAGGCGCCCTGTGATGTCCTTCAGACAAAAAACCCTAATAATAAAAACTAGGCAAAAAAAGAACAGAAAGAGCCCATAGGAGTGGGTACTTTGAAGCACGCTTGTCCTAAGCTGCCGGCCCTTCGCCGTTTGGGGTGGGGTGGGGGTGGGGTGGGGGTGGGGTGGGGTGGAGCTGGTGGGGGGGGGCGAGGAGGGACAGTGTGTGAGAGGTGGGGAGGGGGTGTATGTGAGCAGCAATGAGCGGCTTTGCTTTGAGTTGCGGCAGACTGTGGGAGATGTGGGGACAGGGTGGGGGGAGGGTGGAGGGAAGGGAGGGAGGTGTGTGTGTGTGTAAAAAGTTTCATTTTGGAATACCCCGATAAGAGCGTAGGGCCTCTTGTTGAGGAGGGTGCCTGCTAACGTGATAACAAAGCGGGTTAATGCCCAATTCCACGTCACTTTTGTTCCGCCTTAAGATCCCGTGCAAGACATTTAGAGGTGCGAGAGGCGACCAGGAACCAGCGGCTTGTACAACAGCGCGCAGCCTCCCGCTGGGCCGGGAGGGGAGGGTGTTTGTGTGGGCGCGCGTGTGCGTGTGTAGGTGTATGTAAAGGGGCTGTCACACTACGACGTGCGGCGTCAGCGCGTGCTCAACGTTTGAAAATTTGGCAGTACGTCGGCATTCATCAAACTTTTCAGCGGCGGCGGATAAAAATGGGCGTACACACAAAGTACACACAACGTACATAGCGTATGCAGAACGTATTGTTGACCTATTGCCAGCGTATAAGAGCGTTCATGTGCCTCGCAAAATGTTTGCAAGGCGTTGACAAAATGCTTGCATACACTCAGGGTAAGCTGACCAACGTTACGTACGTTACTCCATCGCTAGAAGTATGGCGTATACGTTAAGTACACTGGAGATACGGCAGGCATACATTCAAAGTACGTTAGGATTACATTATGCATCCGTTGGCAGTACGCGGACTGCATGTTCCCACCGGCTGAACGTATAGCTAACGTGCAGCAATGTATTCCAATGTATCCCTAACATACTGCCAATGTACGCCGACGTATCCCGAATGTACACGCAGCGTACGTTCAACGTACGAGGCACACGTCGACACACGCAGGAAATTTGGAGTATGCACACCAATTTTTCGGAGCCTCTACGCATGGTGATGTAAGACGATGTATAACGACATACCCAGAACATACCGGACGTACGCCCAACGTATACGTACGGTATGATGACGTACGCCGATGTGTTGGTCGAAAATACATTGGCATACGCTAAGGCTATACGTCGTAGTGTGACATCCCCTTAAGCGGCGGGGCTCGGAGGAGGCGTGGGGGGGGGGGGGGGGTCGCCTACTTAAACATTGCTTTGATTACCAGAACGCTTGTTGTTTGTATGTACGCGTTGTGGCAACGGGGGCACCGTAGAAAAAGGGCCTGCTGTGTTGAAAAAGATAAATGTGTGTGTGTGTGGGGGGGGGGGGGTGGAGAGGGGGCGCGTGGTAGGAGAGTGTAAGGGTTGTGCTTGTATTGCGATAGATAAGCATGCGTTCTGCTAGCGGATAGGCTGCTGTAAGGGGTTCAAACGCCGAGGTCCCGTATGTACGTGGGGTGTTATGAAGCACCTCTGTGTGTCTTCATATTTTTTTGTATTAAGTTCTTCACAAGCGATGTTTTGAACATTATTTACTATGGACTTCAGAGGCACAGGTCTGTGTTCAAGTGTGAGTCCCTCTTAATGTGTTTGTGTGTGTGTGTGTTTTAAGGTTGAAAAAATATTAAAACGCGATTTGAAAAAAACCCGGACAATTTTGCTTTTGTTTCGGTTTGCTTTTCCCCTTCCCAGACTCCTAATATATCACGGTTGTTGGATATTGGAGTGATATATGTTGATATCTATGTAGATATATTAGTTGATGGTCCTGTCATCATGATGCTGTCGGTCGCGAAGCGACAAAGACTGCTTTCATTACTTGACTGCCGCTCTCCATTTAGCTCTCTGCTGTGAGAGTGATGTCCATGAGTTGGTTTTAATGTCTCTCAGTTTCAGGTTTCTCTTGATGGTATCCTTGAACCAGAGACAAGGGTGCCCTCTCTTTCTGTAACCAGAAGACAGTTGAGAGTAGAGGATCTGCTTTGGTAGCCTGTCTGATGACATCCTCATGAGGTGTCCAGTCCACCAGAGATTCTTTTTGATCAGAAGATCTTCCATAGAAGGCAGGCCTGTCCGTTCGAGTATTTACATTTCATGAAAGCTGCCTGCAAAAGTGTTGAAGTGCTGCTGGCTTGTCCAGACAGGCGCAAAACTATTTGTCCCTGCAGTGGCTGGTCGGGAGATGTTGGGAGTTCCATACATAAACCACCCTTGATGTTGCCACAGTGACATGGTTTTCTGTTCAGGGTTTGCTCCCTTAGCCTTCGGTTCTGTCAAGAACATGTACCACAAGGCAGTGGTTTACAACTCTGCAGGGCAGGGGCGTCAAACTCCCTGAGGTGTTGCAATACCTGCATACCACTAGTCCTGTATATCTAATATATATATATATATATATACTGTATATAACATTAATATATGTGATTATAACACATTATAATTTATATGCGTATAAATTCAAGGGTAACATGTACACTCTATATTTCCTATGTGCGCATTGGTGGAGTGCCCCCTTCCCAGCTGCCGGGTAAATTATAATATATATATAATGTATGTATAATATGTGTATGTATAATATATAATATACATATATAATATAATATATATAATATATTTATATAATATATATAATATATATGTATTTGTATATGTACCTATGTGTGTCTATGGTATGCAGGTATTGCACTACCTCAGGGAGTTTGACGCCCCTGCCCTGCAGAGTTGTAAACCACTGCCTTGTGGTACAGGTTCTTGACAGAACCGAAGGCTAAGGGAGCAAACCCTAAACAGAAAACCATGTCACTGTGGCAGCATTAAGGGCGGTTGATGTATGGAACTCCCAACATCTCCCGACCAGCCACTGCAGGGACAAATAGTTTTGCGCCTGTCTTGACATGTTCTTGCCGGTGTGAAACCTCTATTTGCTCCCCGAGAGAGTGCCGCTGGTAACTTGCAAAAGCCAGCAGCACTTCAACACTTTTGCAGGCAGCTTTCATGAAATGTACAACCGCACAAAGGAGAGCGGCAGTCAAGTAATGAAAGCAGTCTTTGTCGCATCGCGACCGACTGCATGATGATGATGAT